>VMDO01001703.1:0-195116 GCA_007922755.1 Pedetes capensis | reverse complement strand
GAGAGAAGCTAAATTATAATATCGGAAGAGTATCCGTGACTCTCTTTCCCAACACTAGTTTATTATTCCAGTTATTAACCCTCTGATGGGGCTGGGATTTAGCTCAGTTGGTAGAGCGCTGCGCTGCAGTCTCTGAGGACCTGAGTTCAATTCCCAGCACTGCAAAAATGGGAGGAGGGCCTGGCAATCCACTCCCAGGCAATCCCGAAACAGTCAGCCATTGAAAACCCTATGAGGGTCGCTATGAGTCGGATACTGACTCGACAGCACCTCACAAAAACAACAACAACACAACCCTCTGATGAACCTCTCCCCACTCCGTAAGTGAGCCCCTCCCATAAATGAGACCAATCGCCCCCTACTCTCCAGGTGGGACCGATGGGACATCCCTGGCTATGCAGCCTGAGCTAGGATGCTGTACTTATCTGGTTTGTTCTTCGTGGTAACGTTTCTTTTGGAAGGATGCTAACTTTTGGTAACAATAACCCTGCCTTGAACAAGGGTCAATACAGCTCATCTAGCAGCAGCTACCGTGGCTGATGGGCTGGGATTTAGCTCAGTTGGTGGAGCGCTGTGCTGCAGTCTCTGAGGTCCCGAGTTCAATCCCCAGCACCGCAAAAATGGGAGAAGGACCTGGCAATCCACTCCCAAGGCAATCCTGAAACAATCAGCCATTGAAAACCCTACGAGGGTCACTATGAGTTGGATACAGACTCCATGGCACACAACAACAATAACCGTGGCTGATACGTTGCAAGACCAAGTTTATTTAGTCCATGGGATGAGGTTTCTCAGCGGTTCATCTGAGCATGCTCTTCACATCTGAAATCACGTTCACACCCTTGGGCACGAAAGTCTTCCCCAGCTGCCTGCCGGTGCCCTTCTGCTGGTTCCTCATGTGCCAGCAGCTGACCTCCAGCCAGGGAAAGTGCCTTTGGGGGCTCCCCATACCCACACTCTTCCTTGTCTTCTTGCCTGCTGACCCCTCTGCCCAGCATCTCCTCCCCCACCTCCCCTCTGCTGTGAGGCGGACCTTGAGTCTCGTTCCCAGGAGCCTCCCCAGCCTCTGGCTTCTCTGACCCCTTTGCCCCTCTGTGCGTTGAGCAGCACAGATGGCCATCGCTGCCCGTGAATTTCACCCGGCAACTTCCCATTGCCTGTGTGTGTTCTTGGCCAGACTGCAGGCCTTATCCAGCAGGCGAGAACAGTGTCTTTCACACGTTACACTCCCGGGATCTAAGCGTATCCAGGAGATAGTGGACAGAGCACCAGTAAACATTTACTGAATGCAGGAATGTTCAGTATTTTTTCGTATCAGTGAAGCAGATTTCCTCAAAGAATGAGTGGACTTGTCTCCCTTCGTCAGTACATTCCATGATGATGTTGTTGTTGTTGTTGTTGTTGTTAGGTGTCAGTGAGTCAGGTCTGACTCATAGCAGAAGAAAACATTCCTTAACACTATGCCATGCCCAGCACTATGTCAGTGCTTCTCTGTGACTCATAGGGTTTTCGGTGGCTGGTTGTTTTGGGGTTGCTTTGGGAGTGGGCTGTGCAGGACCTTCTCCCATTTTTGCAGTGCAGAGGATCAAACCCAGGGCCTCAGAGCATGCAGAGCAGCATCTACTAGAGCTAAGCCCAACCCCTCATTCCTTAATAGCATGTATTATGTTTCTCAGATCCAACTCGACGACACCGTTGGTAATAGGAAAAAATTCAACTCAATTCAAAAATTAGCCAATTAAAATCTGTATTTTTATTTTACATAAAATGACTGTAATCCATAACCTTTCATGACATTTGTGGAGTTCCTACTATTATTTTACATAGAATGGCCATAATCCATAATCTTTCATGAGATTTGCAGAGTTCATGCTATTGTTGGGTTGTCACTTCAAGGTTTATGGTATTCTAGCACTTGTGATTGAAAAGCTATTTTTCAGCTGTGCATACTGCCACATGCCTATAATCCCAGCACTTGGGAGGCTGAGGCACAAGGATTGTGGGTTCCAGGCCAGCCTGGGATACATGGGAGATTCTGTCCTTCTCACCAAAATCTATTCTTCTAGATGCAAGAATTTTAAACTAGTGTAATAGGTAAACATTACCGTATGGCAGCCCACATCTCTACCGACATAAACCCACTCTTTCTAATCTAAAATTTTCCTGACTGTCTTCCCTAAAGATAAAGAGCTTAGGTCCAAAGTTATATATATATATTTTTTCTTGAATCACATCTTTTCTCTTTACTATTATGTGTTCAAGCCATGTCCCTGACAGTTCTTTTCAATATGAACTACAAGAATGCTGTGCATGCCAGGTGCAGTGACACACTGACACACGCCTATAATCCCAGCGGCTTGGGAGGCAGAGGTGGGAGGATCACAACTTCGAGACCAGAGGCAGTCAGTGCAACTTAACGAGACCCTGTTTCAAAAAAGTAAAAAAAAAGAAAAGAAAGAAAGAAATGGGCTGGGGGCACAGCTCAGTGGTCCAGCACTTGCAAAGCATGCAGGCTTGAGGCCCTGGGTTCAACCCCTGGTACTGCAATAAATAAGTAAATAAATAAATAAGAATGCTGTACATTTGTTTCTGAGATATTTTTATGTCCTCGGATAGATGTTAAATGTAGCTAACTACTGTGCATGGTGACACATCCTTCTTCTTCTTCTTCTTCTTCTTCTTCTTCTTCTTTTTTTTTTTTTTTTTTTTTTTTTTTTTTGCAGTACGGGGGGTTGAACCCAGGGCCTTGCCCTTGCATGCTTTGCAAGTGCTGGACCACTGAACTGCACCCCCAGCCCATTTTTTCACTTTTTGGGACAGGGTCTCGCTAACTTATGCAGACTGCCTCTGGTCTCGAACTTGTGATCTTTCTGCCTCCTCCTCCCGAGCTGGGATTACAGGTGTGCGCCACCGTGCACATCCTTCTAATCCCAGCACTTAGGGGGCCAAGGCAGAAGGATCATGGAAGTTCTAGGCCAGCCAGGGCTACAAGGTGAGGCCCTGTCTCAAAACACCAAAAAAATAAGTCTTTTTAACTTAAGAAAAATAAACCTAGCAACTGCCTTCTTAAAGTTTCTAAAACTAAAAAAAAAAAAAAAACTTAAAATTTTATTTAATGACATCATCTTCTTCAAAAACGCTCTGGTGGACTCTTTGCTGCCTGCAGCATGATTTTCAAACAGATTCTGATTCAAAAAAAGAACTCCAGTGGCTCTGATGTACAGAAGCCGCTATAGACAGGTGTAACTTTTTATAGTGAGGTCGTTGGGCAGCATAGCTCAGCCAAGCCTGTCCCCAGAATGTCGCCCTTGGGGTGATGATGTATTCCAGGACAATTTTATTGCCTGGCTCAGTTCCCTTCTCTGACACCCATCAGTTCCAAGCATTATTGGGCACTGTCACCCATATTGGACAAAATGTGTGACCATCGCCAGTCACTGGATGCCGTCATTCAGCCCACGGGGCACTGAGGAATCATTTTCTGTTTCTGGGTCCACTACATATTTCGACCCGGGAGTGTGAACACATCCATAGCCTCCCAACATCTATTTTAAACTTCTCCAGGGGCCCTGTTGCTGTTGCCCCTTACCCCACAAGGAAAAAGCACAACCCACCAAGACAAGGTGTCACAGCCAGGCCAGAAGTAACTCAGAGCAAATGCTGCAGGCTGACCCGTCTGTTGCGCACTGAGTCCCGTAGAATTCTTTGGGGGATTCTTTCCCTGGGTGGAAAGGACATTGGACACTCAGCATCCTCTCCCGGGTTCTGCGCCAGTGGTTGGCAACGTTCCCTGGCACAGGATCAAGGAAGCGCAGCATGCTCTCGGTAAGCTAAGAAAACCGGCTGATGTCAGGACTTACTCCCTAGGCAATGCTTTTAGCAACGTGCCAAACACAGTGAACTCATCTGCTGGGGATCACGTCGGGTTCTACACCCCTGTCAGGTCCAGTGAGAGGGAGACTCTGCCTAATGCAAAACGCCCCTAAGACTCAGCGCACAACCTACGTGATCTCAAATAACCCTTGATCAAATAGGATTTGGGCCCCCAAAACTAACTTGGACTATCTTTTGAGCATCCACTGCTGTTCCCAAGCCTGCAGCCAGAGCCCTGTGGTATCTGATTCCATCAGATCTCGGAAGCTAAGCAGGGTTGGGCCTGGTTAGTCCTTGGATGGGAGACCGCCTGGGAACACCAGGTGCTGTAGGCTTGGGAGAAGGACCTGACAGCCCACTCCCAAAAATCAACCTGCCATTGAAAACCCTATGAACAGCAGGGAAGCACTGACAATAGCGTTTCACCTGTTGTACACAGGGTCACTATGAGTCGGATACTGACTCGATGGCACCTAACAACAACAACTGCTGTTTCCAACACCTTTCCTCCTGGCACCTCAAATTTTACATTATATAAATGCTATGTTTACTCCCCACCCCTGCCCCCCATTGGGGTCCTTAGGATTGAGCACAACATCTAGGCCATATTATGCTTACCTCCTAGAATTTCCAACCCGACCATTCGATTCCTTCCAGTTCTCCCCCAGAATGTGTAAAGCAAACCATGCTGGGCTCTGCATGGCGCAGGCGCTCTCTGCTCCTACCCAAGCTCATGACCTGGCCACTGGCCTTGGCACCTGCCCCCGCCCCCCATGCTCATTCAGAGATGCTCCACCCCTGGGGCAGCCTGAGGAACAACAGTTCACACTCCCTAGTTGACACAGGTTCTTGGGTTCCACCACCAGGACGCTGCACAAACACGGAGCTGTGACAGGTGAGGTTTGCACTGGCCGCAGGGCACCCTCAGCTCATCGCCTCTGCTGATTGCACCGTTATGAGCTTTCTCAGTTATGCTCAAAACTTCAACTTAAGCCGGGTGCGGTGGCGCATGCCTGTCATCCCAGAGGCTGAGGAGGCAGAGGCAGGACGATTGCAAGTTCGAGACCAGAGACAGTCTGTGTAACTTAGCGAGACCCTGTCTCAAAAACTAAAAAAATGGGCTGGGGGCGCAGCTCAGTGGTCCAACCCTTGCAAAGCATGCAGGTGCTAGGGCCTGGGTTCAATCCCCAGCACTTAAAAAAAAAAAAAACCTTTAACTTAACTTAATCTCAACTATGTCCCTGCCTTTTTGTCCAACTATCTGATCGGTTGCCTGTATCTGCCAGTCCTTCCACCGCAATACTCTCTGTGTCTCTCTTTCCCATCAAGTAACTCCCTCACTAATTCTGAACCACATACTTTTGCTCCTGTGTCATTTCCTGAGCAGGCTCTCCTGTGTACCTATAGTGATGATGGCTACTTTCCTGTTGGCAATCAGCTGACTGGGGTCCCTTCACTCTACCTGGATAGAAATCGTGGGTAGGCAGGGAGAAGCTCTTCAAGCGCCATCTTTGGCAGCATCTGTGCCGCTGAGCATTTGACAGCAGTGAGCAGTGGCAGCACAGAGATGGGAGAAGCAGCAGCAAGTGGTGCCTTCTAGTGTTACAGCTCATATGTGGGCCAAGCAGGTGTTTCAGCTCCCATGAAGGCCCAGGAAGTCAGGACTCCTAAGCCTATAAGTGCCACAGCTCTTGGAATTCCTCAGTCCTTGACAGTAGCTGATGTTGCAGCTTCCACGCAGGTCTAGGTATTGGGATTCCTCCACTCTAGACAGCAGCCAGCACTACAACTCTTGGCTCTCCAGTGTCTGGCACCCAGGCTCCTAAGGACTTGACAGTTTTCTGGAACTCTTCCAGTGAACATGGCCTGCAGTTTCTCTTCTCTGGCTCTTTACTGCTTTCTCCGTCTTCTCTTGTGCCTCTTCTTCCTGCCCTGGTCACTCTCTTGCACTACTCAGCCATCTCTTATTGTGATGGCCGCTGTCACCACTGCTGCTGTTAAAGAGGCTGCTCTTGCTGCCCTTCTGCTGCCACTGCCATTGGTCTTGCAGCCCTGCCTCTTCTTCAGCTGTCAAGCTGCCAGGTGCTTCACTGCTTCTGTAGCTCCACGTGCTAGCTGCCCTGCTGCTGCGGCTCCACTGTCTCTGCTGTCCCTCGTCACTTCTGTCATCACCATTCTACTGTCTTTATTGTATCTCTCTTTGCGTTACCAACTCAGCTCATACTACTAAGGATGTAGGCAAAAAGACCACTCAAGAGAAGTCTTTTATTGGACCAGATGTTGCAACACCAGGGGTAGCACAAGAGGGTGTCTCCTGGCTGTGTCACTAAGTGAGCCAAACAAGCTGCATATGTAGCCATAGAAGGGGTGGTGTTTGCACCAATCACAGGAAACCTCTCATGTAAATGAAGGCTTATGTTTGCACCAATCATGGCACAGTTCCTTTTGCACTAATCACAACAGTCCCTTCTGCTGGGCCACCAAAGGAAGTGCTACCGCTCTGGCACTTCCCCTGGGTCATCTAGAGTTCCACTAAGGCTTGTGACAGCAAATAGTGTAGTGCAAACTACAAACTTTGAAACAGCTATGGCTGGAGCCGCACCTTCAGGAGCTGGAGTTGTGCTGCAGGAGCAATTGTCACGTGGCTTCTTCAAGGCATCTATGAAGAGTTCAAATTCACTGGTGTTGGTCTAAAGGGGATTCTTCTGGCTGCTTGACCAAGAGTCCTTTACTTAAAGCAGCCGGTATAGCAAGGAAGCATCCAACAGCTGCTAACTATGGAGGCAAATTGCCCTGTCTCCCAGAATCTATGGTTATTTACAGGAGGATAAACATTGAGCAGGGTGCTTACCAAACAAACAAACAAACAAACAAACAAAAGAACAAACTTATTATTGACATTAATATTGATTTTAACAGTGTTTAAAAATGCATTTAATAATGCCTAATAAGGGGCTGGGATTTAGCTCAGTGGGTAGAGTGCTGCACTGCAGTCTCTGAAGTCCCGAGTTCAATTCCCAGCACCGCAAAAATGGGAGAAGGACCTGGCAATCCACTCCCAAGGCAATCCCAAAACAGTCAGCCATTGAAAACCCTATGGGGGTTGCTATGAGTCGGATACCGACTTAACAGCACCTAACAACAACAACAACAACAATGCTTAATACTTCCCCAGTGCCCCAGGAAGAGGTAGGTCCCCCTCATCTTTCTCAAAATATCTGGGGATATTTTCCACCATTCAATTGTGCATTCACCGGCTTACACCAACCCTACTCTTCTGTACTTTGGCTCTCGACTGTCCCTTGTGTTGGACCATGAGTTGAAGGCTTGGTGTCCAGCCTGTGGCACTATTGGGAGGTGGTGGAATCTTCAGGAGGCAGGGTCTAGTAGGAGGAAGTTAGGTCGCCAGAGCTATGTCCTTGGAGGAGATATTGGGACCCCAGTCCTTTCCCTCTTTGACCTTGCTTTCTGGCCACCATGAAGTGAGTATCTTCCTCTGCCATGCATTCCTCACCAGGACATACCGTGCTGCCACAGGCCCAAAGGCAATAGGGCCAGGAGACTATTGATACCCTTGATATTGTGAGCCAAATGAACCCTTCCTCCTTTAAGCTGATTTACCTTGGGTATTTGTTATAGTAGTCGAAAGCTGAGTAACACATACCCCAATCTGATCCAACTGCTTAAACTTCTTTCTTCCTCTCTCTTTCTTTTATTCTCTTTCTTCCTTTCTTTCTTCCTTTCTTTCTTTCTTTCTTTCTTTCCTTCATTCCCTCCTCTTTCTTTTTTCTTTCTTTTTTCTTTGTTTGTTTCTTTCTTTCTTTCCTTCATTCCCTCCCTCTTTCTTTTTTCTTTCTTTTTTCTTTGTTTGTTTGTTTGTTTCTTTCCTTCATTCCCTCCCTCTTTCTTTTTTCTTTCTTTTTTGTTTGTTTGTTTGTTTCTTTCTTTCCTTCATTCCCTCCCTCTTTCTTTTTTCTTTCTTTTTTCTTTGTTTGTTTGTTTCTTTCTTTCTTTCCTTCATTCCCTCCCTCTTTCTTTTTTACTTTCTTTCTTTTTTCTTTCTTCCTTTCTTTCTTCTCTTTCTTTCTTTCTTCCTTCCTTTCTTTTTTCTTTCTTACTTCCTTCTCTCTCTCTTTCTCTCTCTCTTTCTTTCTATCTTTATTTCTTTCTTTCCTTCTTTCTTTTTATTTTGTGGTAATGGAGGTTGAACTCAGGGCATTGCACATACTTTGCAAGTGCTCTACCACTGAGCTGCACCCCAGTCCGTTTTTTATTTTTTATCTTGAGACAGCATCTCACTAAGTTATGCAAGCTTCCTCTGCCCTCAAACCCGCAATCCTCCTGCCTCTGCCTCCAGACTTGGTGGGACAACAGGCATGAGCCACAATGTCCAGCACATGCACACTGGGTTGTAATCAGCCCTGCTTCCTCACTGCCAATCAGTGATCATTTTGCTTCCTCCTCAGGCGCAGAGGGTTGGCAGAGCCCCTGCTTCCCCTTTAACCACCGCTAGCCTGAAACTCTCCATCTGACCTGGGGACAGCTGCATCTGTCCTGAGGGAAACCAGAGGAGCCCTCAGGGCTGCCAAGCCGTTTACACTGGCTCCGCCCAGCCCTCACTCAAGTCTCCCCTTCCACTTTGGCTCTGTCTTCTGGCTGAGCTCTTCCTTGCCTCGGACGCCAAGGCCCTGGGCTTCTCTTCGGTTCTAGTAGCCATGTCCTTCTCCAGCCCCTCTCCCTGCCACTTCAGCTTCTTGCCCTCCCCAACCGGCTCCTAGTCCCAGCACTTCATCCTGAGGCTCCACGTGACAACAGTAGCACGAATGGCCACTTTGCTACACACTATCTTCAAACCTCTCTGACGACCCGACCACTGAACTTCTTTATTTGCAAGGTCTTTTCCTGTTGGCCCCAGCCTGTGCGCCAGCCTGGTCTCATGCCCCTGGCCCTCACACATCCTGCACCTCTGACCTCCTGGAAACACACCACTCACCAGACACGTCCAGAATGATGTGACCCTGGGCCTTTGCACATGCTTTGCTTAGAGCAGAATTTCTTGCGCCGTCCTTCAAGATCCAAGTTAAATATTCCTTTCTCAGGGAACGTCTCCGGGTACTTCTGGAGGGTGATTTCTCCCTTTGTGTTGACAACAGGATCCTTGCTCGCTGCGCTGCCCCTACGCCTGCATGTGTGTCTCTACCACTGGACTGTGAGGTCTTTGGGGACCAAAGACACGTGATGCTTATCGCAGTCCCTTAAATGTAGATGGTGCTTGATGAGTCAGGCCATGGGAAGAATTGTTGTTGTTAGGTGCCGTCGAGTCGGTATCCGACTCATAGCGACCCTGTGTACAACAGGTGAAACACTATTATCAGTGCTTCTCTGCTGTTCATAGGGTTTTCAATGGCTGATTGTTTTTTGGGAGTGGGTTGCCAGATCCGTCTCCCAAGCCGACAGCACCTGGTGTTCCTAGGCAGTCGCCCAACCTAGGACTAACCAGGCCCGACACTGCTTAGCTTCTGATATCTGACAGGATCGGATGCCACAGGACTATGGCTGCATGCGTGAAGAAGAAATAGGACATAGAAAGTATGTGTGCTTTCTCTCTCTCGAGTTGTGATCAATGTTTCTAAAGTGTCCCTAAAGCTATTAATTGGAAAACAGCATCTCTGAGCCAAGCCCTGTCATCCCAGTGACTCAGGAGGCTGAGGCAAGAGGGCTGCAAGTTCAAGGACAGAGGCAGCCTGGGCAACTTAGAGAGATCTTGTCTCAAAATAAAAAGAAGATGCTAAGAATGTAGTTTAGTGGTAGCGGGCTTGCCTTGTATGCATGAAGTCCTAGGCTCAACCTCTAAATACTAAAAAAATAAAATAAAGTAAAAACAAAAGAGGAGGGGAGAAGGAAGGGGTAAAGGAGGAGGAGGAGGAAGAAAAGAAAACAGAGTCTCTTTCTTTTTTCCTTCCTTCCTTCCTTCCTTTCTCTTTTTTTCTTTCATTCTTTCTTTCTCTCTCTTCTTTCTCTTTCTTTCTCCCTCCCTCCCTTTCTTTCTTTCTTTCCTTCTTTCTTTCTTTCCTTCCTTCCTTCTTCCTTCCTTCCTTCCTTCCTTCCTTCCTTCCTTCCTTCCTTCCTTTCTTTTTCTTTCTTTCCTGTGGTACTAGAGGTTAAACCCAGGGCCTTGCCCATGCTAAGCAAGCATTCTACCCCCGAGCTGCACATCAGCCCCCTTCTTATTTCTGAGACAAGTTCTCACTAAGTTGCACAACCTGCTTCTGGCCTCACACTGTCGATCCTCCTGTCTCAGCCCCTTGAGTCACTGGGATGACAGGCGTGTCCCACGGTGCCCAGCTCAAGGTCTCCTTCTTACATAAGCATGGCAATAGCTCTTAATTATAGTTCTGCTCTTAAAGAGTTGCAAGGCACAGGAATATGCTGTCAGCTCTAGAAAGTCTCATCTAAGCAAAGCTGCTTAAATGCAACTACCCATCTCCCATATTTACCAGATAACTCCACACCCAGTGCCTAGCGACACCCTGGGAGCGTGGGTGGGGTCCTCTGGGACAGACAGTTTAAGGTGGCCTGGCTGGGAGTGATTGAGGGTGAAGCACCAGTTCTGAGGGCCTGACATACAGCAGAGGTGGCGGTCCCTGTAGCAAGTCCACGTGTTGAAGATCAAGGTCATTCCTCACAGGCAGACACACGGCCACAGGAAGACCAGGCACAGGCATTCAGGCAGCTGCTGAGTAGTAGGAGGAAGTTAGGTCGCCAGAGCTATGTCCTTGAAGGAGATATTGGGACCCCAGTCCCTTCCCTCTTTGACCTTGCTTTCTGGCCACCATGAAGTGAGTATCTTCCTCTGCCATGCATTCCTCACCAGGACATACCGTGCTGTATGTAAAAAGGAGACCTTGAGCTGGGCATTGTGGGACACGCCTGCCATCCCAGTGACTCAAGGGGCTGAGACAGGAGGATCAAAAGTGTGAGGCCAGAAGCAGGTTGAGCACAAGTCAGCAGCCGCAGCTGCTGCTCGGGTGCTGGCAGCAATTTCAGGCTCCAAGAGAGACCTGCCAAGCAGAGCTGGGCTCCGGCCCCTGAAGAGGGCTGGTAGAGGGGGATCAGTGACCAGGACGTGGCAGGAACCCAGCTCCTGGACTTGGGGTACTGAGTTAACAGAAAACTGCGATAGGGCAACGCTGGGCCAGGCAAGGAGTTGGCCAGGCCTGGATTCTGAGCCAGAGCAGGACCTGCCTGGGCACGCAGGAGCCAAGTAGATTGCTACACTCTTCCAGAATAAGCACAGATCCTTGAGGATGTCAGGAGGGGAAAGTCCTTCCTGAGCAAGCGGTCATTGGGCTGCAGCCCAAGGCAAGTTAAGAAAAGCCAGACATCAGAGCGCAAAGCCTACAGCCGTAGCCCTGCGGCGTCCGATCCTGTCAGATCTTGGAAGCTAAGCAGGGCCTGGTTAGTACTTGGATAGGAGACCGCCTGGGAACACCAGGTGCTGTAGGCTTGGGAGACGGACCCTGGAACCCACTCCCAAAAATCAATCTGCCATTGAAAACCCTACGAACAGCAGAGAAGCACTGACAATAGTGTTTCACCTGTTGTACGTAGGGTCGCTATGAGTCGGATACCGACTCGATGGCACCTAACAACAACAACAACCACAAGAGTGCAAGAAGCAGCTGGGGCCACTTCATGGGAGCTTGGACTTCATTCTGGCCCCCGAGGTGGGGAAAGGAGCTGGACTTTTAGAGGGTCGACTTGCAACAGTGCAGGAGGACTTGGGGCTAGAGAGATAGCAACACTGCAGGTGATGAGCTAGGGGTAGCTCCGTGGGAAGAAGGGGCAGGTGGGAAGGTGGGGAGATAGAATCTGGAAATTTACTGAATGCAGAATCAAGGTTTTAAAGTAGGAGGATGATCGAAGCATTATGTTCTGTGGGAGAGGAAATCACTAACTTAGCACCAGAAGGGCCGTCTCATCCCCAGGAGCTGTGTGACCCTGGAAAACACCTTTTTGTCTTTAAGCTTTACTTTCAGATGGGGTCAATAATAGGGGCAACTGACAGAGATAGGGAAAGAATGAAAAATGTAAAGGCACTGGCACGGTCCCTGCATGCAAGAAGTCCCAGATGCTTATAGTTTAGACCATCACAGTGTGACCTGTTGAGGGTTGTTGTTGTTGTTGTTGTTGTTATTGTTGTTGTTGTTGCTAGATGCTGTTGCGTCGAGTCCGACTCACAGTGACCCTATGTACAGCAGATCGAAACACTTCTCGATTCTGTGCCAGGCGCATGATCTTATTTATGTTTAAGCCCATTATTGCAGACACTGTCAATCCATCTGGTGGAGGGTTTTCCTTTTTTGAGTTGACCTGCCATTCTCCCAAACATGACATCTTTCTCCAGGGATTGATCTCTCCTGACAACACGTCCGAAATATGTAGGATGCAGTCTGGCCATCCTTGCTTGCAAGGAGCACTCTGGTTGCACTTCTTCTAAGACAGATCTGTTGGTTCTTTTGGCAGTCCATGCTGTATTCAATAGACATCTCCAGCACCATAATGCAAAAGGGTTTTAAGAAGTAACAATCCTGCCTTTGCCCATTTCGAATAGGAGGCAATGGCTCCATGGAGCTCACATCTCTAAGTGGAGGCATGGCACATGGATGAGAAACTAGAGGGGGATATAGGCTGGGAGATGGTCTTCAATGGCATTGCCAAATCCTTGAAAGGAATGCAATCCCCATAGCAGAGGTGACAAATAAACAAACAAGCAAGCCAGGTAGGGGGGTGCACACCTGTAATCTCAGTGCTCAGGAGGTGGAAGTAGGGAGAATGGTGAGTTCCAAGCCAGCCTGTCTCAAAAAACCAAACCAAACCAAACCAAACAACCAACCCAGAAATGTAATAGCAAGCAACAGTGAATGTCTAAATTTAAGGGTAATGAAATGCAGCAGATATGGAGGAGGACCTCTACGGCTAGTGTAGAATCAGCAGAGAACCAAAGTTCTTGGGGAGCTGAGACACTGCCTTAACAAGAACAGCATGTTAGGATTTCACCGTTTAGATACTGGGGCTGGGATTTAGCTCAGTTGGTAGAGCGCCGCTCTGCAGTCTCTGAGGTCCTGAGTTCGATTCCCAGCACCGCAAAAATGGGAGAAGGATGTGGCCACTCCCGAGGCACTCCCGGAAAAATCGGCCATTGAAAACCCTATGAGGGTTGCTATGAGTTGGACTCCACAGCACCTAACAACAACAACAACAACAACAACAATCTGTCAAAAGAAAGAAATATTCTAACACCAGGTAAAATGGATTCAAATTCCTTACATTCCACTGGTTGCTCCAGATCCTGGTACATTTTAGATTACTTCATATTTGTAGCACATTCTTCCACAGGTTAGTTTTTCCAGAATTTCTCATTCTCTTCTCTTTTTCTAGTTGAGAAAAGACTTCTACTAACCTCTAACATCTTCCTCATTCCATTTACTTCTGAGGATAAACTCACTGTTTCTTAAATGCATTCTTCACAGGGCTCACTAACATGCCTGTGCCTAGTGACTTTTCCTTATTCTCTCCCTTCTTTCCTTCTTTCCGTCTTCCTTTCTCTCTTATTCATATTGTCTGCTGCTTTCTTTCTCTGTCTCATTCTGTTTTCTCCTATTCTCAAGGATCTCAGCACCACAGATTTGGGTTGATCATAATCTTGAGTTTATGGTGTTAGGTGCTGTCGAGTCGGTGTCTGACTCATAGCAACCCTATGTACAACAGGTGAAACACTATTGTCAGTGTTTCTCTGTTTTCAATGGCAGATTGTGTTTTGGGAGTGGGTTGCCAGGTCCTTCTCCCAAGCCTACAGCACCTGGTGTTCCCAGGTGGTCTCCCGTCTAAGTACTAATCAAGATTGGGTCAGTGTACCAGGGTCTTCTTTTAAAGCTTATAAGAAGCTTTATAATTTTTCTTGTGTTGTTGTTGCTGTTAGGTGCTGTCAAGTCATGTCTGACTCATAGCGACCCTCATAGGGTTTTCAATGGCTGATTGCTTTCTTGGGATTGCCTTGGGAGTGGATTGCCACGTCCTTCTCCATTTTTCTTGGAGCGTTATATTAATCAGTTTTCACCTATAACAAATGACCTCAGAATGTCAGTACACAAGGAGAAGTATTTCTTTCTAGGTATTTAAAGTTCTTTGATACTATTCCAAAATGTATTTATCTATTACAAAATGTATTTTCTCTTTAATTACATTTTCTAGTTATTTCCTTTGGGTGTATAGAAATGCAACAGCCCACCAGGTGTGGTGGCCCAGGCATGTAGTTCTAGGACTAGGGAGGCAGGAAGATCTCAAGTTCAAGGCCAGCCTTGGCTACGTAGCAAGACTATGTCAAAAAAACAAGAAAACAGCAGGGCGTGCTGGCACACGCCTGTAATCCCAGTGGTTGGGGAGGCAGAAGCAGGAGGATCCAAACTCGAGACCATAGGTAGTCTGCATAATTTAGCAAGACCCTGTCTCAAAAGAAAAAAAGAAAAAAATTTTCCTTGGAACATTACTAATTATATCAAATAAAGGAAAGAAGGCAAATGCCCATCTGCAGTGGTGTGGATTAATGTCCAATAGCAATGAGAAAGAACTCACTATAGATCCATGCTGCACTGTGGGCATACCTCACAAACACAATTTTGGTTGGTATTTTAGTGGCAGACATAAAAGAGCACATGCTGTATGATTCCTTTCACATAAAGTTCAAAAAGGAGGGAAATCTAAACTTCGATGTAGTGTTTAGGAATTCAAACGTAGATGGCAAACCATAAAGAAATGCAAGGAGATTGTTTCCATAAATATATCTTTTAGGGCAGAGAGAGGACTGTTGTTGTTAGGTGCCGTCGAGTCAGTATCCAACTCATAGCGACCCTCATAGGGTTTTCAATGGGTGGCTGTTTTGGGATTGCCTTGGGAATGGATTGCCAGGTCCTTCTCCCATTTTTGCGGTGCTAGGAATCGAACCTGGGACCTCAGAGACTACAGCGCAGCGCTCTACCAGCTGAGCTAAATCCCAGCCCCTTGAGAGAGGACTAAGTCAAGCTTATCCATCCCTTCCTACTGACCCTTCCTGGCCAGTGATCTTGCCCATTAATTCCAGCAAGGGAGCTTGGAAGACTGTGTTTGGACTGCAACAATTCTCAGTGAGTGTCTGGGAAGGCAGGTCTAGCCCTCCTTTTCTTGTATAAAGAATGGCACATCTCTGGGCACGGTGGCACATGCTTGTGATCCCAGCACTTGAGAGACTGAAGCACAAGGAGCATGAGCTTGGAGTCAGCCTGGGCTGCATACGCTGTGTCAGAAAGAGAGGAGAAAGAAAGACAAAAGGAAGGAAGGAAGGAAGGAAGGAAGGAAGAGAGAGAGAGAGAGGAGAAAGAGAAAAAAGGAAGAAAGGAGGGAAGGAAGGAAAGAAGGAAGGAAGAGAGAGAGAGAAAGAAAGGAGAAAGAAAGAAAAAAGGAAGAAAGGAAGGAAGGAAGGAAAGAAGGAAGGAAGAGAGAGAGAGAAAGAAAGGAGAAAGAAAGACAAAAGGAAGGAAGGAAGGAAGGAAGGAAGGAAGGAAGGGAGAGAGAGAGAAAGAAAGGAGAAAGAAAGAAAAAAGGAAGAAAGGAAGGAAGGAAGGAAGGAAGAGAGAGAGAGAAAGAAAGGAGAAAGAAAGAAAAAAGGAAGGAAGGAAGGAAGGAAGGAAAGAAGGAAGGAAGAGAGAGAAAGAAAGAAAGGAGAAAGAAAGAAAGAAAGAGAGAGAGAGAAGGAAGGAAGGAAGGAAGGAAGAGAGAAAGAAAGGAGAAAGAAAGACAAAAGGAAGGAAGGAAGGAAGGAAGGAAGGAAGGAAGGAAGGAAAGAAGGAAGGAAGAGAGAGAAAGAAAGAAAGAAAGAGAGAGAAGGAAGGAAGGAAAGGAAGGAAGGAAAGAAGAAGGAAAGAAAGGGAGAAAGAAAGGAGAAAGAAAGAAAGAAGGAAGGAAAGAAAGAGAAGGAAGGAAAGGAAGGAAGGAAGGAAAGAAGAAGGAAAGGAAAGGAAGGGAAGGGAAGAGAGGAAGGAAGGAGAGGAGAGGAGAGGAGGAAGGAAGGAAGGAAAGGGAGAGAGACAGAGACAGAGACAGACAGAAAGAGAACAGTGCAAGAAGGGTGCAGATTTGAAGTGAGCAGGCAAATCTTCCTCGGGAGCTGCTCATCTCTCCCCACCTCTGAGGCCACATCGTTTCCCAGGGACTGACTGACTGTGATTATGAGTAGCTCTGCACACACATTACTTAATGTCTTTTCTGGGACTTAGGGGTTTCTGAATTTGAGCCTTCTCCCCTATCATCCATTTACAAACGCAACAAATAATTATGAGCACTGACATTATACAGTCAGTGTTCTTTCTGGGTGCTGAAGATACAGCCTTCATTAAATTTGTAAAGTAGTAGGTGCGATGGAAAAACAAAAAAAATTAGTAATAAAAATTTTAATGTGCCAGATGGGGCTGCGCACACCTGGGATCCCAGTGACTTGGGAGGCTGAGGCAGGAGGATGGCAAGTTTGAGGCCAGAGGCAGCCTGGACAACTTAGCAAGACCCTGCCTTGAGATAAACACTGAAAAACAGGCTGGGAGTGCAGTTTGGTGGTAGAGCAAAGTATATGCAAAGGCCCTGGGTTCAGGCCCCAGTATCTCAAAAATAAAAATAAAAATAATCATAATAAGGTAATTCAAAGCAGTTGATAAGTATTAAAAAAGACAATGTACCAGGGAAGAGCCAGAAGGGAACATATGTGAGGACAGTAGTAGGCCAGGAAGGCATCTGTGGAGAGGCAACGTTCAAATAAACACTCGAAGGCTGGACCATCAGAGAGCTGGAAGTGTTTCACCACTTCCTCACCCAGGCTGCGGCATGGTTTCATTCATTTTTTTATCTTAGTCTGCTGGGTTGCTCTGATAAACTGCTAAATTTACCTGACCTAAAGAGCATGCATTATTCATAGTCACTGAGTATTCGGATGCGTCATAGCGAGTCATACTCACTGAGCATTATTTCTTTTTGTCTCAATGTAGACCCACTGACAGCCACCTGTTTACTCAGTGTCTAGGGATGCTTTCTCTGCACACGGCCAGAGTAGAGGAGTTGGGATAAAAATCACAGAAACCCAAATTCCTAAGAGAATTGCTATCTGGCCCTTTATAGAAAAATTTTATTGATCCCTGGTATGTTGTTGTTGTTGTTAGGTGCTGTCAAGCTGTGTCCGACTCATAGTGACCCTCAGAAGGTTGTCAATGGCTGATTATTTTGGGATTGCCTCAGGAGTGGACTGCCACGTCCTTCTCCCACTTTTGAGGTGCTGGGAATCGAACTCAGGACCTAAGAGACTTCAGAGCAATGCTCTACCAACAGGGCTAAATCCCAGCCCCGATCCCTGGTGTAGATTATTGATACGCAAACTTTATTCCATTTAAAGATATTAGTTTTCCTCTAAGCATTTCTATTGCTGTATATAACCAGTTATGATATGACATACTCCATTATCATTCAGTTTAAACCATTTTTTAAACATTTTTGACTGGATCACATTAAGCTGTACATTAAAAATCTCCAGTTAAAAAGAATTTTGACTGTATTTTATTCTTTTACTGAAGGGTTATTTAGAAACGTGTTGCTTAACTGCTAACCTGTTGGAGATTTTTCCATTTACCTAGTTTTGATTTTTGGTTTAAACCCATTGTACCCAGAGGATACATTCCAAAATGTCTTCAATAATTTGAAATTTTTGGGGAGTTTAACTAGGGACTAGCATATTGTATATGTTGGTAAAAGTTCTATGTGTACGAAAGAAAACTTGATCCGAACTGTTAAGTGTGGTATTTACGCATATCAATTAGATTAATTTGGTTAATCATGCTGTTCAAATATTTTGGAGCCTTGACTTTTGACTGCTGTTGTAATACTAAGCGTGTATGACAGTCTTTATTCTTATGTGGTTTTAAATTTTCTCTTCTAAATTATGGTACATTTCGAACTAAATATTTTGAAGCTATTAGATTCACATAGGAGAAATATTACATACAGAAAATTTTAGATTTCTGTTTGATAATTTTATTATTAGAAAATATTCCTTCTTGATTCTAGTGATTTTTCTTGCCTTAGACTCTGTGGATCTGGAGCTTAGAGTGAAGTTCAATGGCGTAGTGTGTGTGCTGGACGTGGTGTGGGGCCCTGGATTTCATCCTCCACACCAAAACCAGTCCATCAATATGATATTGAATGGTAATGATCAACTTTCTTCTGAGTATTGTAAGCATGCTATGACTCCTCTTCTCTTACTTTTCACTTCATTGCTTCCTTATATTTGAACTTTTTCTCTTGTAAATAGCACAGACTTGAGTCTTGATCTTGTATTCAGCGGGACAACCTCTGTCTTTAGTTACAGTGATTACCTATACATGTTGCTGTTGGTGTTAGGTGCCGTTGAGTCAGCATCCGACTCATAGCGACCCTGCATGCAACAGGCGAAACACTATTGTTAGTGCTTTTCTGCTGTTTATAGGATTTTCAATGGCGAATTGTTTTTTGGGAGTGGGTTGCCGGGTCCTTCTCCCAAGCCTACAGCACCTGGTGTTCCCAGCTGGTCTCCCATCCAAGGACTAACCAGGCCCGACCCTGCTTAGCTTCCGAGATCTGGTAGGATCGGATGCCACAGGGCTATAGCTGCAGGCTAGCTGTACATATATATAGTAATTAATAAAAGCAGATGGATTTAAAGCCCCAGTTTTAATGACTTTATATTCATCCTTATCTATTCATTTCTTATTTTCTCTCTGCTGCTTTCTTTTGGATTAATCAATGTTTTTGTCATTCTATTATTCTCTTCTATTAGATGATGATGAAGATGATGATGATGATTTAATTAGTTATTTAGTTTTTGCAGTACTAGCAGTCTTGTGGGAGAAGGACCCAGCAACCCACTCCCAAAAATCAATCTGCCATTGAAAACCCTATGAATAGCAGAGAAGCACTGACAATAGTGTTTTGCCTGTTGTACATAGGGTCGCTATGAGTCAGATACTGACCCGACGGCACCTAACAACAACAACGACAACAGAGGAGCTTTGAGCCTGCAGCTGCACCATTGTCTTCTGATACCTGCAATTTCTAATAAAATGTCCGCTGCCAGTCTTATTGTTGGTCCTTTAAAGATAGTGTCTCACTTTTCTGGCTATTTTTAGGATCATCTCATTACCTTTGTTTTGTTTATTATTTTTTTTTAGCATTTTATCTATGATGCACTTCAGTGAGGTTCTCTTTGTATTTATTCTGCCCGAGCTTTAACAGACTTCAATTTGTGGGTTGGTAGCTTTCAACAGTTTCAGGAAATTGTCGCCATTATGTCTTAAACTATTTCTTCTGCCCCATTTCCCCTCCTTTTGTGCCAGAACTCATGTTACACACACATTAGATTCTTTATTGTTTAGTTTTTTACGGACATTTTATGCCCTCATCTTTCTCTCCACTCTTTTCCCCTTTTAGTTTGAATATTTTGTATTGATCTCTTTTCAAGTTCATCATTCTTGTTTTCTGCTATGTCTGGTCTTCTGTGAAATCCGTCCAATGAGTTCTTCATTTCGATATGATTTCATTTCTAGAGTATCCATTTCATTATATCTTAGAATGTCAGGTGTCTGTTGATAGTATTGCTTTATAGTGTCAGGGGCTTAGGGGAGAAACGCCCAACTTCCCACGCATTTAGTTGATCTTTTATCTCTCTTTTTGAAACTTGCTACTCATAGTCCCCTACGGCTTTTGAAGAAGAGAATGGAAATTTTCTCTCTCTTCAAACCTGCAAATTTTCCTCTTGGATGTTTTGAACTTAGGTATTTATCTACCTCACAAAAGTTCAAAATGTGGCTAATGTCCTGAGAGGAAACCAATCATCTTATTATTGCAGGTCTCTTTTTCGAACTGGAATTTATCAGCATAGGAGACTTCATTCTGCCCTTCAGGCTTGGGTTTCCAGTCTCACATATGGCCTCAGAATTCAACAACTTTCGTGTGAGAAAAAACAACACATGTGTCCATTAAGTCTAGCTTGTTAATTGTGATGCACAAATATTTCATAGTCTTACCATTTTGTGCCTACTTTTTAAAATCAGTTACTGTGAGAAGTGTGTGTGCTTACTTGTTCCATTCTATTTATTTTCAACTTGGTGAAGATTTGCTTTATATATTTTGAAGCTAGATGATTACATGTACTGGAATTTAGAGCAATTCTATCTCCTGGTTGAATTAAAACTTTTAATGTCATGATGTATTTCTCATCAAATCTAGTTCAGTTTTTGCCCTAAAGTTTATTTTTAAACTTTGTATTAATATGTAAGTTATTGTATAGTGTTATGGGCTGGGATTTAATTCAGTTGGTAGAGCACCGCTCTGCAGTCTCTGAGGTCCTGAGTTCGATTTCCAGCACCACAAAAATGGAAGAAGAAGGTGGCAATCCACTCCTGAAACAATCAGCCATTGAAAACCTTATGAGGGTTGCTGTGAGTCAGACACGACTCAACAGCACCTAACAGCAACAACCATATAGTGTTAATACTTAAGTTATAGACTATGTAATATGTAGGTTAACTATGTAAGTTTATTTTGTAAAATTTCTATTAATATGGTAATATGGGATTTTTTTGATAAATGTGCATAGTTTTTAATTCTTTATCTTTCTCCTCCTTTCTGCTTCCCTGTATCCTCATATTTAAGATCACAGTATATTATTGCTAGGTGCTGTCAAGTTGGTGGCTGACTCATAGCGACCCTATGTACCACAGGCAAAACACTATCATCAATACTTCTCTGCCATTCATAGGGTTTTCAATGGCTGATTGTTTCTTGGAAGTAGGTTTCCAGCTCTTTCTCCCAAGCTTATAGCACCTGGTGTTCCCAGGTGGTCTCCCATCCAAGGATTAACCACGCCTGATCTTGCTTAGCTTCTGGGATCTGACAGGATCAGAGGCCACAGTGGAACAGCTGCAGGCGTGATGCAATGCTTACTGCCCCGATTCACTGAAAGGAAACAGATCTCTGAGACATGGGTGAGTCCAGGTCTGGGGCAGAGTGAACCTGAACATCATATTGTGCCAAAAAGCAAAGCAGACAGAAGAGGCCATGTCAAAAAAATACAGAACTGCCTGCACAGAGCCCCAACTGGCCAAATCTGAACAATTTGAGCTCTTCAAAGAATAATCATGTATTATGATACATTTTGGGAGAAGGACGTGGCAATCCACTCCCGTGGCAATCCTGAAACAATTAGCCATTGAAAACTCTGTAAGAGTCACTATGAGTCAGACATGACTCCACGGCACCTAACAACAACATTGATACATTTGGCAAAAGTGGGATCCATATTAGCATTAAATAAAGTGGTTGTTGTTGTTGTTGTTAGGTGCTGTCGAGTCGGTATCCAACTCATAGCGACCCTCAGTACAACAGGGGAAACACTATTGTCAGTGCTTCTCTGCTGTTCATAGGGTTCTCAATGGTGGATTGATTTTTGGGAGGGGGTTGCCAGGTCCTT
Organism: Pedetes capensis; assembly: GCA_007922755.1. Classification (NCBI taxonomy): domain Eukaryota; kingdom Metazoa; phylum Chordata; class Mammalia; order Rodentia; family Pedetidae; genus Pedetes; species Pedetes capensis. Next base: position 173,665 of record VMDO01001703.1, on the reverse strand, counting down.
CTCCCAAGCCTACAGCTTCTGGTGTTCCCAGGTGGTCTCCCATCCAAGTACTAACCAGGCCTGACCCTGCTCAGCTTCCGAGATCTGATGGGATCGGTTGCCGCAGGGCTATGGCTGCAGGCAAATAAAGTGGTGGGTAGGAGGAAAAGCCCATGTTTATTAAAGAACCCAGATAATACATAGAGAAGGATTTTGAAAAAAAATGTTATCACTGTGTGACCACGGAACAGTATAAAATTGATTCAGACAGTGGTCGCCCATGGGTGCCAAAAATAGTGGGTGAAATATTGGAATATTTACTTAGTTCTCAAAGTGTAACCACTCAGATTGCTTATAAATTACAATATACATTTATAATGGAGAAACCTAGCAGGCGCTGCAGGAACCAAGTAATCAAATTTAGCATCACCAGTGACAGAACAAGCTCCCATTATGTGCCTCTTTGTCCGAGTCAATGATAAATACATGCCATCACCTCGGTAATCCTCTTTCCCAAAATGTGTAACATGGATACCATCATAAAAATATTGAGATGAATCAGACTGTTGGAACTTCTACAGAAATGACTTTCCTGGAATCTTAATAAACAGGATGGTCATAGAAGGAAAAAAATGTTCTGGGGATGTTCTAGACAAATAACTAAAAAAACATGATAAGTAAAGACATGTGATACTGGAGAAGAAAAAATATTTATAATGCATGTTTTTGGAATGGTCAGGGAAGAGTGAATATAGACTATATATTAGATAATATGATGGAATCAGTGTTAAATAGCAAATGATATTATGGTTATATATAAGAACGTTTAGTTATCTGTGGTAGTTGTTATTGTTTTTGGGTGCCGTCAAGTCAGTATCCGACTCATAGCAACCCTGTGTACAATAGGTGAGACCCTATTGTCACTGCTTCTCTGCTGTTCATAGGGTTTTCAGTGGAGGATTGTTTTTTGGGAGTGGGATGCTGGATCCATCTCCCAAGGCTACAGCACCTGGTGTTCCCAGGTGGTCTCCCATCCAAGGACTAACCAGGCCCGACTCTGCTTAGCTTCCAAGATCTATAATCCTAGCACTTGGGAGAGGCAAGAAGATCACAATTTTGAGGCCACTCTGGGCTACATAGTGAGGCCCTGTCTCGAAAAACAACACAAAAAACAAACAAATAAACAACCACAAATCCCAAACCAAAACAAAACAATGTCCACGTTCTTAAGAAAATGATGCTGAGGTACTTAGGAATAAAGTGTTATAAAATCAGTAAGTTATGTTCAAATGGTTCTATAATTAGAGATGGCTGATAGGTATGTATGTCTGTAGGTAGGGTTTGTTGTTGTTGTTAGGTGTTGTCGAGTCGAGTCCGACTCATAGCGACCCTCTGTACAGCAGATCGAAGCACTTGCCGATTCTGCGCCAGGCAAACCATCTTATTTATGTTTAAGCCCATTGTTGCAGACACTATGTCAATCCATCTGGTGGAGGGTGTTCCTCTTTTGCGTTGACCTGTCACTCTCCCAAACATGATGTCTTTCTCTAGGAATTGATCTCTCCTGAGTACATGTTCAAATATGTAAGACACAGTCTGGCCGTTCTTGCTTCCAAGGAGCACTCTGGTTGTACCTCTTCTAGGACAGATTTGTTGGTTCTTTTAGCAGTCCATGGTATATTCAATAGACGTCTCCAGCACCACAATTCAAAAGCATCAATTCTTTTTCTGTCTCTCTTTTTCAATGTCCAGCTTTCACAACCATATGATGCGACTGAAAATACCATGGCATGAGTCAGATGCACCTTCATCTTCAATGTGACATCTTTGCTTTTCAATACTCTAAAGAGATCTTTTGCCACAGCTTTTCCTAGAGCAATGCGTCTTTTGATTTCTTGACTGCTGCTTCCACGGGTGTTGATTATAGAGCCAAGCAAAGCAAAATCTTGGGCAACCTCAATCTTTTCTCCATTTATTGTGAAGTTGTGTACTGACCCAGTTGTAAGGATTTTTGTTTTGTTGATGTTTAGTCATAACCCATATTGAAGGCTATGATCTTTGATCTTCATCAGTAAATGTTTTAAATCCTCTTCACTTTCAGCAAGCAGAGTTGTGTCATCTGCATAATGCAGGTTGTTAATGAGTCTTCCTCCAATCCTGATGCCACGTTCTTCCTCATTAAGTCCAGCTTCTCGGATTATTTGCTCAGCGTATAAATTGAAGAGATAAGGTGTGCATCAGGGCTGTAGGTAGGTAGGTAGGTAGAGAAAATATGGCAAAATATTAACTGTGTGGAAATCTAGATGAGGAAAATACGTGTGATCGTGGGACTATGCTTTGAATTTTTCTTTCAGATAACATAATGGGGAGGTAAGAACAACTATGTCGTATTTCATATGAGAAATATTTGACTTGAAAGAGAAAGAGAAGAAAACCCGAGTGATGGTAAGATTCATAGATTTGCGTGGCCTGAAGCAGTTCAGATGCATATAGTTAAAAAAGACTTCTGCATGAAAGGTAAGAATCATTCAGGTAATAAAGTATAATATTATTGGTATTGCACCCACAATCAGACATGCCGCCAAAACGGGAAAAGGGAAAATAAGGTTGCTTTTTGAGCGTTAAGCTTTCAGATCAGCCACACAATAGACCAGAGCACAGGTTGACATAAATCATTTTAAAAACAGGACAAACCCCCAGGCCTGATAGACATCATTGAAATCTGACATTTCTAAATATGAGGGCTGGTCATCTGTAGAAACAGTGGATAAATTTAGACCAGGAAATCCTGGCTGAAACCCTCACAAAGGACATTGGGCAAAACAGGTGAAATTTTCTCATTTTTCTATCAGGACCATCCTTCGCGGAAATGGGATGCCTCAGGTAATCTGGCTTACTGTCGTCAAAAATTCAGTTCCTCCCATTGCCTCTTTGTAGATGTCAACGTTCCTTAGCAACCTGATGGTATTCGGGGGAATCTTTGCACCCTCCACAGGGACAGAGTGCTCTGGTCATATGCATTCCAGTCCTTTCCAGGATTCTGGTCTCTGTGACAGCTCTTTCTCAACTTACATCAATAAACTGCAGTAGCCGGGTGCGGTGATGCACACCTGTCATCCCAGCAGCTTGGGAGGCAGAGGCAGGAGGATTGCAGGTTCAAGACCATAGCCAGTCTGCATCATTTAGCAAGACCCTGTCTCAAAAGGGTTGGGATTTAGCTCAGTTGGTAGAGCACTGCTCTGCAATCTCAAAGGTCCTGGGTCAGATTCCCAGCACCGCAAAATTGGGAAAAGGATGTGGCAATCCACTCCCACAGCAATCCTGAAACAGTCAGCCATAGAAAACCCTATAAGGGTTGAGTCAGACACACTTCCACAGCACCTAACAACTGTCTCAAAAAGTAAGAAAGTGGGCTGGGGGTGCAGTTCAGTGGTACACCACTTGCAAAGCATGCAAGCGCAAGGCCCTGGGTTCAACCCTCGGTACTGAAAACAAAAATCAATTAATTGATGTTCTGACTTGTGATTCCACCTCTTGAAATTAGTGTGAGTTTGGCCGGCAGGCTAGCTAACATAGGCTTTTAAGCCTGCAGTCCTAAAGGCCAAACTGGAACTGAGGAAAGCTTATCAAGTCTGGCATGTACATTTGTTTGTTTAACAGATGGACTTGGAACCCTGAGTCTTCCCAATGTACTACCTGTCAGTCCTCGCTCCAAAAGCAAGCATTGCATTTCTTTTTTTTTTTCTCCCTTCATTAGTAAATGATGGGGTGCAGAGTCGTACAGCATTGGCTTTCTCCATTAGGCATCCTTTACATCACTCCTGGCGCCACTTACATCATCCCACAGGTTTCTGGAGCCATATGGCTACTATGTAGTAAAATGCAAATGCTTATTGGGGTTCTATTCCCCTGTTTTTCCAATGGGGCTGCAGCCATAGCCTGGTGGCATCCGATCCCATCAGATCTCGGAAGCTAAGTAGGGAGGAGCCGGGTTAGTACTTGGATGGGAGACCACCTGGGAACACCAGGTAGTGTAGGCTTGGGAGAAGGACCCGGCAACCCACTCCCAAAAATCGGCCATTGAAAACCCTATGAACAGCAGAGAATCCCTGACAATAGTGTTTCACCTGTTGTATGTAGGGTCGCTATGAGTCGGATACCAACTTGATGGCACCTAACAACAACAACATTTTCCAATATACTCGTAAGGCTGCACCGTGTACACTGAGCTCGTCCTCTCCCCATTCATCCCCCCACATGGACCCTCCTCCCCATCCCACCTTTCCCAATCTTTGCTCCCCTCTGCTAGTTCCTTCCCTCCTTCTTTCTACTTTTTATATTGTCCCTTCTATGCTAAGCTGCCTGCAGCGGTAGCCCTGTGCCATCTGATCTCGTCAGATCTCGGAAGCTAAGCAGGGTCGGGCCTGGTTAGTACCTGGATGGGAGACCGCCTGGGAACACCAGAAGCTGTAGGCTTGGGAGAAGGACCTGGCAACCCCCTCCCAAAAATCAATCTGCCATTGAAAACCCTAAGCACAGCAGAGAAGCACTGACAATAGTGTTTCCCCTGTTGTACAGAGGGTCGCTATGAGTCGGATACTGACTCGACGGCATCTAACAACAATGCTAAGCTAATTTGTGCATTTTTTACCTATCAATTTATGTATGGGACTCTTTTCTTCTTTAAGTATGATTCAGCTCCCACATACGAGTGAGGACATATGGTATTTCTCTTTTGGAGCTTGTGTTCATTCGCTTAAGATGCTGTTCTCCAATCCCATCCATCTTGCTACAAATGACATTATTTCACTTTTTTAACTGCTGAGTAGTATTCCATTGTGTATGTGTGCCATAGTTTTTTAATCCATTCTTCTGTGGCTGGGCACCTTGGTTGGTTCCATACCCTAAGCATTGCCATTTCTTGTTTAGGACAGTCTCTGCCCAGGTGGAGCTCCCAAGCCACGAGAGCAAGCCACGAGGATGGGGAAACTGTGCCATCCACTTACAGGATAACTGTGGAGCAAATGTTCTACACCAGCTCCCAGAATTCCTCAGCAGACATAAATTCCACTTGCCCACAGTGCACCCTTTAGGGGCTGCCTTCCTTCTCTAAATTCCTTACATAACAATGCTTTTGGGGATTGATTACCTCTCAAATAAATTACTTGTATTCAAATCATTGTCTCTAGATCTTTTCCTGAGAACCCCAAACTATGACAATTTCACTCATTTATTCATCAATGCTTATTGAGCACCTACTGTGTTCCAGGCACACAGTTAGTGCCCTTGGCAACATGGTGGCTCTTTAATCATTACACTGGCTCTTTAATCATCACAATATTGTCCCAAGTACAGATGAAGAAATCAGGGCAGGAGGAAATCAAGAGGCTGTTCTAACATCACATCATAATGAGAAGGTTAATCCTGGGAGAGGACAGTGGGGAGAGGAGGGACAAGGAGGAGTGAGGGATGGGGGAGGGGCGACCTCAGGGTGAACAGCCCAACTTTAATAGTTCTGGCAATAATTATAATTACACCAATAATACCAAAGAATGGGAATAACATGGATGGACTAGAAAATTCTGGTAATAGTATTGACAATGTGAAAAGATAGTTCACTACAGAAAAAGTTTTGATCTTAAACATAATTGGGATCCAAGGATATATAGAAAAATATTCCCACAAAAAGACACGCAAGTGGAAGAGAGGTCTTTGGTGGGGGGTGGGACAGGGGGAGGAAGTGCACAAGAGGGTAAGGGGGAACTTACATGTATAATGTACAACAAAATGCACATACAGAAATGTCACAATGAAATGCATGACAGAATGAGACACATTAAGTTGTACATTAAAAATTTCCAATAAAAAATAAAATAAAATAAAAATAAAAATAAATAAGGAGAAGGTGCTAGAAAAAAGAGTAATGACTGATCAGGTTACTTGGGGTCTCAGATGCCCAGGACTGAACCAAATAGTACAGAAAAGGAGCTACTTGAAAATACTATCATGGTATAACACTGCTATGAAGCAATATAAAAGGGATTATTGGATGAGTAGGAAAGCATTTGATGATGAAATGTTTTTGAAATTCAAAGAAATTATCTTTGTTTGGGGGAAAGCAACATGATGTGCCAAAGAAGACATGAAGTTGCTCGTGTATGTGCACAAGAATGTACCCCCCTACACACGCACATGCGTGCACACACACCTCTAGGCTTAAATCCTAGCTCTCTTGAGTTTTTAGTTGTGGACCATGAACACATTGCTTGCCTCTTATGCTAAGTTCCATTTTCTAGTTGATAAAATGTATAATATGCAAGATTGTTATAATAGCTAATGAGATTTATTCAAGCAACTTGTACCTAATGAGTGGGTATGTACCATCATTCCGGGAACTTGGTGCCAGCTACTGAAATTTATATAGATGCAATTAGTATTGTGCTTAGCAGGGACTTTAAAATAGAAGCAACACAAGATATATTCTTATGAATGGTATCTATATTAGTATCTTTAAAATGTTTGGTCTTTCTACAGTACAATGCTAGTTTAATGTTATAAAACAAAGATGAAAATGCAAGCTTTAAATATAAAATTCTGTCTGAAGCAATGTCGAGAGTCTACACAGTAAATCTGATCATTTTAGTAAAGGAGTTTTGTATTCTGTATGTCGGCGAGACTAAAAAATAAAACATTGCTTATCAATTGCAAATGCTATTCATGGTTCTTTCCCAGCCAGATGTTTTCTTTAGCTGAGAGATCCTAAGGAAGAACAGAAAATGTAGAGACCTGCAACCATCTTTAATACCAAGATTTTATTTGATCAAGGTGCTTCCTTAGATTTAAAAAGAATATTTTGTGAGAATCCCAGAATCGGTATGATATGTATTCTAAATGGAATTAGGCATATGGATGCAGTGTGAGAGATTTCAAAGAACCCAGTGATGTACTTGTCAGAAGGAAAAAATTCCCAAGGGGTGTTTCATTGATTTGAATTGAACTGTTTAATTCAGAACAGCTCAGATCAGTAGCGGCAGCAGCTGCCGCTCAATGAAACGGTTCCCCTTCCCACCTACTCTCCCTCTGAATGAAGGCAGGCGCAAAGAGATTGAAATGACCAAGGTCAACGCCTGATTTGATAGGACTTCCAGGGTTTTGCTCAAATAACCTCTTAGGTAGGCTTGGACGTGGGTACAATCCATGGAATTGGAGGTCGAAGAAGCCACAGATCTAAGACGACTTGATAGACCATCCTGTTTGACATCTCAATTTTAAAAACCGCATACTGAGGCTTGAAAAGATTTCTTCCCGTTGCTCACTAGTTAGTGGCATTCACGATGAGTCAAAAATTCTCACAGCAAAATTAATTTGCTTGATTTCTCTGTTGTCCCTGAATTGCCTAAGCAGACACCTCTGCACCTTACGTGACATTGTGGCCGAGAGAACAATCCAAAGATACACAACTTGATCGTGTTAGCTTAGTGAAAGGGACCTCGGTCAGACAGGCTGGCCTTACTTCCTTTCTCCTTTCCTTTTCCTCCTATTATGCTCAGGAGGGCTGATTCACTCATTCTAACTGTTTTTTGTTTTTTTGAAGAGTTATCGGTGTTAGCCATTTAGATGGTTACTGGCAACACAGGAGTGAGACACGAACACTCTCTTCTCTCAGGAAGCTTAAGGGGAGAAAGAAGTGAAGGTATGTCTACCACCACGTGGGACAAGAGGCAGGCCAGCGAGAAGTAGCGCGGAGGCAGGAGCAGATCAGAGAGGCTTCTCTGAAAGGTCCTTGGACTTGTCGAAAAGATAGAGGGGATCTACATGCAAAAGGGCTCCAAATGTTGGTGTGTCAGTACTGCCTGAGCCACGGCTTCCTATGGGGTGTCGGGAGATGGGACTAGAAGAGAGCCAGGGGCTACATCCCATAGCCTTTGTCCTCAGAGTTTCTGCTTGATTCAGAAGGCCACTGACACAGTTGAGAAAAGGAGCAATGCGATCCTATTTGTTTCTTTTAAAAAACATTCTGTCTTTAGCCATAGCACCCTGGCATCCAATCCCGCCTGATCTCAGAAGCTAAGCAGGGTAGGCCTGGTTAGTGTGTGGATGGGAGACCGCCTGAAAACACCAGGTGCTGTAGGCTTGGGAGAAGGACCCAGCTACTCACTCCTGAAGCAATCTGCCATTGAAAACCTTCTGAACAGCAGAGAAGCTCTGATATTGCACATGCCACAGTGTCGGAAAGTGTTTTGTTGTGTTGTACATAGAGTCTCTATGAGTCAGCCCAGAGTCAAGGGCACCTAACAACAACAAGGTTCTGTATCTGTCAAGTGGGATTCACATGGAGGGGAAAAAATGCTCACTTTTGTTGAGCTTGAACTATGTTCCTGTAATTCTAAGTGCTTTTTGTATATTAACATTAATCCTCTCCTCTAACTGGTAAGAAAAGTAAGTCAGAGTGGTTATGAACTTGCCTGACATTTTTGCATTGGGTAGTTAATTGGGAACCTGTGCTCTTAACCACTTTGCTATCCTATCTAATTCTAAAACCAATTCTTTAAGGGACATATGGCTTTTTGTCTTAACTGAAAGAGACAAATTCAGGATCATTAAATTATGGTTACGGAAGAAGGCTGTGGCAGTCCACTCCTGAAACAATTGGCCATTGAAAACCCTACGAGGGTTGCTATGAGTCGGACTTGACTCTATGAAACCTAACAGCAACAACTACTTATGACTGGATATTGCCCAGATGGTAGTCATCAATTAGAATACAAGATCAGCTGCAGTATAAGGGATCTAGGATAACCATGACATATTATACAAGTTGGTAGCTGCTTCATAGCAGAGTTCAAGCTGGCAGACAAGCTCTGCCTCAGTAGATCTCAAGGGACCCATCATATTGTTCTGCGATTCCTAGAACGTTTCCCTTTCTCTCTGTCTGTTTGTGCTGCTATAACAAAATACCTGAGATTGAGCAATTTATAAAGAACGAATATTTGTTTCCCCACAGTTCTGAAGACCTGGATTTTTAACATGAAGCCATTAGCGGGTTCAGTGTCTGATGACAACCACTTTCTGCTTTCAAAATAGCACCTTGGGAGGTGAACCTGAGCAATGATATGCGTGTATGGAAATGTCATAGTGAGACTCATTAAGTCCTGCACTCAAAAATTACTGGGGGAAAAAAATAGCACCTGTCGCTGCATTCCCTGGAGGAGATGGATGCTGTGTCCCCAAGTGGCAGGAGTAATGGAAGGACAGATGAGGTCTAAGCTAGCTCCTTCTAGTCCATTTATAAGGGCGTTAATACCTTCTGGAGGGCGGGGCTCTCTCTACCTAATCACCTTCCCCAAAGCCTTCCCTCTTACTGCCACAATCAGGATTAAGTTTCAAAAGCTAATTCTGGAGAGGAAACCATTATGCACCTCCTTCAAAATAGCTCACCAGTCCAGTCAAAAGAAAGGGACAAAGAGAAAAGGCAAGGGACAAAAATTCTATTTCTTTTCTCCTTTTTCTTTTTCCTTTTCTGTCTCTCTGGCGATCCTCCTGCCTCAGCCTCCTAAGTAGCCGAGATTGCAAGCACATGCCACCAAACTTGGCTCCGTTTCAGAGTGTGATCTGGCAGTTGCAAAAATCATTTCTCCTCATATCCCAGTGGGCAGAACTTAATGACATGGCCACACTTGTTGTTGTTAGGTGCCGTCGAGTCGGTATCCGGTATCCGACTCATAGCGACCCTCAAAGGGTTTTCAATGGCTGACTGTTTCTGGATTGCCTTGGGAGTGGATTGCCAGGCCCTTCTCCCATTTTTGCAGTGCTGGGAATTGAACTCGGGACCTCAGAGAGTGCAGTGCAGCACTCTACCAACTGAGCTAAATCCCAGCCCAAATGTTATATGTAACTATGTATCTGGTTAGATAGGCATTTACCGTCAGACCGTCTCTACTACAGATACCTAATGTTGCTGTTGTTAGGTGCCGTTGAGTCGGTGTCTGACTCATAGCGACCCTAGGTACCTACAACAGGTGAAACTATTGTCAGTGCTTCTCTGCTATTCGCAGGGTTTTCAACGGATGGTTGTTTTTGGGAGTGGGTTGCCAGGTCTTCCTCCCAAGCCTACACCACGTGGTGTTCCCATCCAAGTACTAACCAGGCCAACCCTCTTAGCTTCCCAGATGTGATGGGATCGGATGCCACAGTGGTACAGCTAAAGGCATCTGAATTATCAGTGATTCTTTATCATTCTGCTTCCAAGTGTTGCAAACTCATACAATGAAAAACTTTTAAATTAAGCCAGCCGCTCTGGGTCTAAATGGGTTCAGCTGTCCTGTGGAGCAAAAATCACCTGCACCAGCATGAGGTCAGCCAGGTGGCTCCTCCTGGGCACTGAGCACCCGCTCAGAGCCAGCCCTTCTGGCTGACTAGTGACACAGACTGTGCTGGCAGGACGCCCACGAGGACGGACTCGGCCACTCCTGCCATGACCAGGGCAGCTGCGGGTGCACAGGGGTTCGAGGTCGCGATGCAGCCCGTTCGTCCTCCCATGAAATCGGAGGCGTGGATCCGCTGCGGAGACCTGGGGGGCCGGCGAGCCGCCCTGCGGGGGCCTGGCTCCCTCCCGGGCGCACGCCCTCCCGCCGGGTCTCAGCGAGCTTGGGACTGATCGCACTGCACCGTCACCCGCTTCGCCCAGTCTCAATATGGCGCCCGCCCCGAGCGGGGCTCGCAGGCGCCCCGAGCGGTCTCCCCTTCCCACTGGCCCCCGCGCCCGCGGCGACGGCAAGCGAGAGGCCGGCCGCCGCCGGCCAGGGGGCGGGGCCGATCGTGCGCGCGCGCGCGCCGTGGCCCCGCCCCGCATCCTCGCGTCGGGTCCTGGCGCCCTCCGCTGGCCGGGTGGCGCGCGCTGCCTGCCGGGATACTCGGCCCGCCCAGCCAGTCCTCCCGTCTTGCGCCGCGGTCGCGAGATCCGCGTTTCTCCCAAGATGGTGGCTCTGGGCTCGGGGTGACCACAGCAGACGACAGGGCCTCTCCGCCTCCGCCGGCACCGCGACAGCGCCGCCCCCGCCCCCTCGCCAGCCCGCTCGCCGCCCGGGCGCCGCCGCGCGCCGCCCCCGCGCCGCTTCACCTCCGCCGACCCCGGCTCCTCCTCGGCGCCGCCCGCGGCCCGCAGCCCCCGCCACTCGCGCCCCGCATCCCCGCGGCGTGGACGCACCGCGGCGGCTGGCGACGAGCGCCGGGCGTCGCGCGGCCCGGGAGCCCCGCGGCGCGGCCTCGGGTTCCGGAGCAGGAAGCGCGGGTCCCGCATGAGCCCCGGCGGTGGCGCCAGCGACAGGGAACGAGGCGGTGGCGGGCGGAGGCGGCGGGCGAGGGCGACGACGACCAGCGAGGCGGCCGCAGCTGCGAGGGCCGCAGCCCAGACGCGGGGGCGAGGACAGGTCAGTGTCGCCGCGGACGCCGCCGGGCCTGGCGGGCGCGCGTCGCCCCCCGGGGCCGCCCCGAGAGGGGGCGCCGCGCCGCGGCTGCGGGGTCTGGGGGCGCCCGGGCCGGAGCGGCCGCGGCTGCTGCAGCCTCAACTGTCAGCGTCGGGCGGGCGGGTTTTGTCGCCCGAGGGGACCCGAGCGGGGCTGGGGCGGGGCGGCGGGCTTTGCGAGCCGGCGGAGCGGGGATCGCCGCGACCTCGGCCTGCCTCCCCGGGGTGGCCCTTTGGGTTTTTTCGTTGTTGTTTGTTATATCCTTTTTTTTCTTTTTTTTTATTCCTGGGCATTGTGGAGGTGCGGGGCTCTCTGGGGGAAGACATATTTAGCCGTGCGCTCGGTGGGTTGGGTCTTTTGGGGGGCGGATCGATGGGGAGGTGGGGCCAGCGAGGCGGCGTGTCAAGACCAGAGGATCGCGCTCGCAGATCTCGCCTGCGTCTCTGGCCGCCGGGATCCCGGAGTGGAAACGTGAGTTAACTGGGTCTGCGGGAGACGGCCGCGTTAAATCTAAATGCGAAACCTCCGCGAGCGCTCGGCCTCCCCCGCTTCGGTGGAGGAAAAAATGGAAAGGACGCTGTCCTCTCTTGATGTGCGGGCTTATTGTTGGTAAAGTGGCGATGGAGTGGGCGCCCGGGCTTCCGTCCTTAAAATGTAAAAATGGGGTCTTGTGCGGGTTGGTTCGGCTGGAGATCTCGGAAGATTATTCGGTCTCTTCCTCCCCTCCTGCCCCCTCTTCCCTTTTTTCTTTCCTTTTATGACTTGTAAGGGTGCTAAAATAGGACGCGGTGCAAAATGTGTTTGCGATTGTATTTATTAAATGGCTAGTGTGCTGGTCAACTGTAAACTGAATGGCACATGGGATTTGTGGTCCGAGGTTATTTTCAGGCGTGAAGGTATGTGGATGAGATCTGTAATTTTGGATCATTCCACTACCTGCAGCATTGACAGAAACGGCAGATTATTCTAGAATTTTTTTGGAGGGGGGGGGATTTGAAATAGAGATGACCTAAGATTGAAGAAATAGCACTATTAGAAAGTTATGTCAAAGACACGTAGGTATCCAGTAAATCTTGTTGAATAAATTGGACAGATGGGATGAGAGATGTTTTCCTCACTACTGACTGATCAGTACCCTTACTTAGGAGATTATTTGGTAAATCTCGTAAAACTTAGAATGTAGGAGAGATGAAAAGAAAACTTTGTGGAAATTGCTTTGGAATTAGATTCCCCTTTTAAATTTAAGCTACTTAATCACATTTTTAATGAAATGAATACAATATTATTGATGGTGCTGCTAAGTCCTAAGGACCACGACCCCTTAAACATTAATAAGCATGGTGGAAACAAACCCCCGCAACCAAAACCCCTCATCGAAGAACAAGAAATAGCTTCAGTGAATAATTTACAATCTTTATATCTTTATAATACTCGTAAAATACAATAATAGAAAGAAATAAGTTGTAATCTTTATTTACAGAATTAGGATGTAAGCAATGAAAGTCTTCCTGTGTCAATATTTAACTCGCATTGGTGTGCTAAGTAGTGTACACACCATCCTCTGGACGTTGCCCCGTCTCTGAGGAATTGAATTATACAGAGGGGGGAAATACTGTTCTGATTCCTTCTCGGAGGTTTTGTAGGCTGCTTTGATTTCCTCTCTTGAAGATTTCTAAGGAAGGGCACTTCTTGGTCAGAGGTGTGAGAAAAACGCTTAACTCACCCCACCTGCCCAGTCCATTTAACAGGATTCCCTGGTTGCCTACAATGTCTTTGATGTGTAAGGTTTAATTACTTGTACTTTTTAAACTTGAGGTCATTTCTATTTTGCCCTCCTCTCTCTCCTATTTATTATAATGTAGAATAATTTATTGTTTCTTTCAGTATTGTACTCAGTAGCATGACCAAAAACTCTTGTCCTATCTGAATTTCCAAATGTCTTTTTTCTTAAATGATTACTGGTGATGTTCTTCAATCATGTTGCAAGCTTTGTATTTAGATCTGTATTGTATAGTCCTAAATGTATAAGCATTATATTAATTGTATACGTAGCTATTAAAAACAGTATTTTGATTTTTGTGAAGACAAATATTCAGAAGGTCTTTGAAGTAAGTAATGCACGTCCCAGAAGGTTGTATTTAAAAGGTTAGGTGCTCTTTTTATGATGGTTCAAGGCAACAATTTTAACTGGTTTTAAGTTTTCCCTTCACCATTAAGTGTATAGGTAGTGTAATAATCAAGATATCATGGTATGTACAGTGGAAACGGCTTCGCAGTTAGAACTTTTGTTTTTTGGCAAGCCACAGTTTTGTGATCTGAAAAATAGGATGGTGAAAATGTGTCTGATATGTGAGCGTTAAAGTTTGGAAAATGGCCTAATTCGTAAACTCAATGAGTATCGCCTTAGGACTCTTCTGTCCCGCTTTCCTGAATGGTCTTCAGGCACTGTGGATGTAGTGGCCTGGGGCATAGTATGTTTGCTCCTGCTTTTCTTCTTTCTTACTGTGAGCTCTTGAAGGACAGGGATTCCTAGTGTTTACTGGAGAGTCTTACCAGATGTCCTGTGGTCATGCCCTATTGCAAAATATCAGATACTGGGCGGCTTACAGAAGGGGAAAAAAAAAAAGGAAAGTTAAAAAAATTTTTTTAAGACAAATTTATTTCTCACCCTTCTGGAAGCTGAGAAGTCAAAGGTCAGGCTGCCTGCAAATTTATAGATGTCTGGCGAGGGCCCTCTTTCTGGTTCTTAGCTCTTTTTACTGTAATCTGATGTCCTGTGGAAGGGCTTTTGTTGGGCTTTTTCTTTTTTTTTTAATATGGGCACTAATTCTGTTCATGAGGGCAGATCTTCCTGCAAGCACTACCTCCTAAGACCATCGCCTTAGGGTTAAGGCAGTCAACAAAGGAGTTTGTGGAGGACCCAAACATTCAAAGCAGGGCACTGGGGTATTCCTGGGTTAGGAAGCCCACGATGATGAGCTAGGACCGATTAGGTACCTACTGTGGCTACCATGAGCTGAGCTAGGTTACCGGGGCCACAAAGACAAGAAACAGGTGTGGCATTTGGAAGCTATCTAGTCACTTTCTCCACATAAGACCTTTTATTTTTTTAATGACATTCTGTCACATAATAGAATGCCATTCTCCTCGCCCTTCCAGTCTTAGGCAGCTCTAGAGACTTGGCATCTCCTACTCATTAGCTGCCACTCTAAAGATTTACTTTTACCCCCTTTTGGATTCAACCCTCTGGCACGTGCATTTCCTCATGTCGTTGTCCTAGCCCACCACTCAATATCTGGTGTATGGTGTTTTAGCGTTTGTGTATATGTATATAAAATAAAAAAATAAATTTACTCTGGTACTTGCCTAGAAATTCTCATTTTGGGGGAGCGGTTGATTATCATTCTGTGTTATGGTAATAGATTCCTAGATGATGTAAACCTGAGTAGGACTCTTCTTGAGCTGTTCCACGCATTTTGTATATGAGGAAGTGGAAGTGTAAAGGTTTAAACTGGTTTTCTTGAAATCACCCAGGGGGCGGGGCCAGAACCAGAGTCCCAAGTCTCTGGCCTTCAGTTGAGGACCTCGGGCTCCCACAGTGCTACCTCCTGGGAAGAGTACCATTACTTTGTAATTACCCACCCACCTCCAGTGGCTGTGAGTGTTCTCCATACTATTCATAGAAGGCAGCCTTCGCAAGACTCCATGGTAGACCTTTTATTTCTTCTAATAAAAGAAATGAAGTAAAATGACATTAAATAGAAATGGTGTTAATTTTCCAGGAACTTATTATATCCTGTATCCAAACATGAGATGTTTGAAATACTTAAAGTTGCTATGTAAAAAAGTAATTTTTTTAATGAAATGACTTACTAATAAATACACAATCTGAGAATGCCACTTGGGCAGTAAATTCTAGTTGGATAATTTGCAAAAGTTATTAGTGTTAGCCCTATGTGAGAATGAAGTATTTAAAAAATACTGCTGTTTGCACTTGAAGTGAAGTTGAGCTTTAAGTCAGTCAGTAGTGTTTGATTCTAAGACTTATGCTTATGTCCCTAAAATTACATATGAGATTTTCAGGTGCTTCAGAGTTTCAGCAGGCTCAGTGAGCAAAACCCAGCAAGGCCCACTGAACCAGAGACAGAGCACCCTTACTTCCTGTCAGAAGATCTTGCGCTCCTCTGCCCTCTCTGCCTTCCTAGCTGGTCATGAGCAGGTCCTTTAGCTTTCTAAGCCTTTGTTCGTTCATCTGTCAGGTGAAGGTGATACTTACTTTGGTGTTTCAGAAGATTCTACTTCTCAAATGTGATTGTTCTTGAAAATGGATTAATACTAACCTTCTAATTTACTTAGGAGGCTGGGGTTTAGCTCAGTTGGTAGAGCGCTGCTCTGCATTTTTGAGGACCTGGGTTCGATCCCCAGCACTGCAAAAACGGGAGAAGGATGCAGCCATCTGCTCCCAAAAGAATCCCCAGAAACAATCAGCCGTTGAAAACCCTACGAAGGTCACTATGAGTCAGACTCGACTCTTTGATGGTTCCTAACAACTACTTATTTAATGGCTTGCCTAAGAAAACAGTTCATGGTAGGTGATTGGAACCTTGGCATATTTTCATGCCTTTTTTTTCCTTTTAGTATTTGTAACCTTTTCTAGAAAGATTTTTGGAAATTTATTATGTGTGAATTTATTTTAGATTTGGTAACTTTGTTTGAAATAAACAATAGATCTTTGTTAGTGATATGTTATTTAATTAATATTATTGATCCTTCTGGGATTTGCTTTACTTGACCCATTGTGTTCATTTGATAAATGGCAAGTGAAGCAACCTTAAGACTGACCCTGAGAGAAGAAGGGTTTAGGGTACAGAGAACCAGACTGGATAAGATGATCTCGAGGTTCAGTGTCAGGAAATTGGAACCGAAATCTCAGGAAGGCATTGCCTCTGGCTCATGGAAGAGGCAGTGTGTAAGACTTGGTTAAAGTCGGCATCTGTATGGCAAGCCACAGCAGAGGTGGGTAGTCAAAGGCCCTGCACACGTATGCAGGCGGAATAAAAACCTTCCTTACGGGAGTCCCTCCCAGCGCTTAGTATGTTCTAGAAGTTGGTCTCCAGTACCCCTCAGTGGCAACTGAGTAGCTTAGCGCAGATCTCCATGTTACAGAAATGAAGCCTGCAAATTTTCTAAATTTTATTGTTATTTTTGCCATGCTGGGGATGGAACCCAGGGCCTCGCCCATGCTTGGCTGGTGCCCTCTCTACCACTTAGCTACATCCCTAGCCTGCAGAAGTTTGGGGGGCCCTCTCTCTTCCTGTTATGCAGTCTTGGGCTCAGTGTGCCCATTGTGTATACTTTCAGCAGCTCAAGATGTTCTTTTTCACATTTAAGATAAAGTGTTGCACACAGGTGACACAGCTGTGGGCTGAAGAAGATGCTTCCAGCGCTGGATGCCCAGGCAGGTTCTGCTCATGTGGTGACCTCTGTCGTCCTGCAGCACAAGGGATGGCCCACCCATGTTAAGCCTCTGGTGGGCTTCTGTGTCAGCAGCCTTCCTCTCAAATCTTAGAACCTTGTCCTAGCATTGCCCTTGTGCACTGCGGCTCCCAACCTAACTCATTTAGTATTCTTTGTGATGTACAATAGACTCGGATCCCCTCCAATTAACTATATGGACAGCACAGAGAACAGCGTGACAACCAGGTCCATACCATTCAGTATGGACAAACCTTGCCTTTTGTTGTTTCCTTGCACTCTATAGCTCCCTTTCTGAAACTCACATTCTGTATTTTTTTCTCAGTTGTTACCTTTAGCACTGGAGATGCTAGGACACGAATTTCTGCATATTTCCAACAGATACTGTCCCACCTCTTGTCAGGTATAGTGCATAATGGCCTTCTTTGGAAGGGAAAGGATGAATTACCCAGGTAATGTTTTCTTTATAAAGCTAAGGGATCATCCTCGGAAGGTGGAGTGCTACTCTGCACTCCCTGAGGCCCTGGGTTCAATCCCCAGCTCCACAAAAACGGGAGAAGGACGTGGCAGCCCACTCCTGAAACAGTCCTGAGACAATCAGCCATTCAAAGTCCCATGAGGGTTGCTGAGTTGGACACAACTTAATGGTACCTAACAACAATTAACTAGTTTTTTCTTAAGAATTGTATTTATTGTGCATTACCACCATGGCGGCAGATCCCATCAGATCTTGGAAGCTAAACAGAGTCAGGCCTGGTTAGCTCTTGGGTGGGAGACGCCTGGGAACACTTAAGTGCTGTAGGCTTGGGAGAAGGGCTCGACAACCCACTCCCAAAAAACAATCAGCCATTGAAAACCCTGTGAGTAGCAGAGAAACACTGACAATAGTGTTTCACCTGTTGTACGTCGGGTCACTGTGAGTCAGATACCAATTCCCTGGCACCTAACAACAACAATTATCTTAGTACTTTTTTCTTAAGAATTATATTTATTGTGCCTCTCTGTGTATGTATGCACCACTTTTGCTAACCATAAAGTATGCCATAAATAATATTTACTATTTGTCTTTTTTTCCATTGTACACATAACTAACTTGTATATATCCTGCTGTTGATAAATAATTTGAGTTTCCTGTTTTGCTCTTTTAAAGTAATGCTGCGATGATGATTTTTACACAGATATGTGGGATGTTTTTCTCTTGGGAAGATTAAAGCAGTCAAATTGCTGGGAAGTAGAATGTGAATCTCTTTAGCTTTACTAGATAGGGCCAAATTCTCCTTTAAAGTGGATTTGCCAATATATACTTTATCAGCAGGATATGGGCATTTTTGTTTCCAGTATCCTTCACCTGTATTCAGGATTGTGAGATGTAAAAATACTTGCTAATGTGATGGATATAAAATGATAGCTCATTTTGTTTGCTTTATGATTATGCCTGAGTGACTGGTAAAAGCGTATGAATTTTATGATTTTCTGTGTGTTTTAAATGCTTCACAATGTAAAGAAATGCTTTTAAAACAGACACTGTTGTACAACATTTATGTTGAAAAGGACCATAAAGATCCATTGAATCTTCTTTACAGTGCTGTCAAGGAAAGTTTTCAGAATACGAATAAAATCAGAAAATCTTGCTCATTGTGGTATTCAATTTGTGGTGTAGAATCTTAATTTTTGATGTTAAAATCATGAGTCTTTTTTATTTTTTACAATTTGTCCTTTAATTAAAAATTACACACATACACACACACACAATCGCGCGCGCTTTTATTTTCTCCTTTTTTGCAGTACTGGGAAGTTGAACCCAGGACTTTGCACATGCTGGGCAAGTATTCCACTGCTGAGCTGCACTCCCAGCCTCTTTTAATTTTTTTTTTGTTGTTGTTGTTGTTGTTGAATTTTGAGACAGGGTTTTGTTAAAGTTGCACAGGCTGCCTCTGGCCTTGAACTTGCGATCCTCCTCTTGATTATAGGCTGTGCCCTGCCAACAAATCTCTCTTTATGTATTGTCTGCTCATGGTGCTGGGTTTTTTTGTTGTTGTTATTTATTTACTTTGTTTTTACATTTAGGTCCATTTGAAGGGAGTTACGAGTCTGGTTTTTGGATTTTTTTTTCCCCACATGAAAAACTTGTTGTTGTTGTTGTTAGGTGCTGTCGAGTTGGTATCCGACTCATAGCGACCCTTATAGGGTTTTCAATGGCTGAGTGCTTCGGGATTGCCTTGGGAGTGGATTGCCAGGCCCTTCTCCCAACATGAAAAACTAGTAGTTCCAAAATTAAGTATTGAATTCTTCTCACATAATTTTTTTTATGATCACTTGTATCATATGCTTGGGTTTGATCTTTGGTTCTTTATTCTTTTTCATTTGTCTTTTAAAAACTTTTTGGTACTAACTATACATTGTTTTATTTATAACTTTATATTAAGCTTTGAAATTTGAGAGTCCAGACCTCCCCCTTTATTCATTTTCAAAATGGTGTTGACTCTTCTTGGACCTTTAGTATTCTACAATACTTCAAAACCAGTTTATCAAGTTCTTTTGGAGGAATCATGCTACGTGATGTCCTTTTGTGTGTGGCTTCTTTATTATTTAGACTGTATTTCTTTTTCTTTCTCTTTTCTTTTTCCTTGGTTGGTTTTCTGAGACAGTGTCTCACTGTGTAGCCTAGGCTGGCCTCTTTTCAGTCCTCCTGCCTCAGCCTCCTGGGTGCTGAGCT
The DNA here is from genome assembly GCA_007922755.1 of Pedetes capensis. NCBI lineage: Eukaryota > Metazoa > Chordata > Mammalia > Rodentia > Pedetidae > Pedetes > Pedetes capensis. Next base: position 154,030 of record VMDO01001703.1, on the reverse strand, counting down.
CATAGGCACATGCCACCACACTTGGCCTGCCCTGGTATTTTTGAGGTTCATTCATGTTGTGGCATATGACCCCACTTCATTCTTTTTTAAGGGTGAATACTGTATTTTATGGATATACTACATATTGTTTATTCCGTCATCGGTTGACAGATATTTAGGCTGCTTCCCCTTTTTGATTTTGAGTGATGTTGCCATGGAACACTTACATACCAGCTTTACTGGGAACATACATGCTTCAGTATGTATCTGGGAGGGAATCTGCTAGGCATAGGGTAGCTGTATTTAACAAGCATTTGTTGAGCTATTTTCCAAAGTGGCTCTACTGTTTGACAATTGTACCAGAGTTCTAATTTCCCTGTTTTTTTGTTTGTTTGGGTCAGTAGTTACCTCTGTTTGTGTCCATTCTCAGAAGTGTACAGGATCTCTCTGAGGTTTTGATCTGGGGTTCCTTGATGACTTACAGTGATGAGCATTGATTAGCCATCTTCTTTGGAGACAGAACTATTTAAATCTTTGGCCATTGTTTATGAGTTATTTTTCTTTTTGTTGGGCTATAAATGTTCTTTACTTACAAATTCTGCATACAAGTCCCTTATCAGATGTATGATTCTAAATATTTCCCCCCATTTGCTATGGGTTGTCTTTGCAATTCATGATAGTTTCATTTGAAACTGTTGAAACAAAGCTTTTGTTTGAAGCCACCATGCTTGGCAGTACTATGTCTTTTAATCCATGAGCATGGGATGCCTTTCCATTTATATGGGTCTTCAGTTCCTTCCTTCATTCATTCTTTGTCTGTTTCTTCCTTTTCCTTTTTGTCCTGTTCCTTCTCCCTCTCTTTTTTTCTTTTTTCTTGTTGTGGTGCTAGGGATTGAGCCTTGGGCCTTGGATGTGCTAGGGCAAGCACTTTACCATTGAGCTATTACCCTAGTCCTCTTTTATATTTTATAGATTTCAGTGTGCAGGTCTTGCACTTTTTTGTTAATTTATTCCTAAGAATTTGAATCTTTTTGATATTATTGCAAACGGAATTGTTTTCTTAATTTCATTTCCAGATTGTTCATGTTTGTGCATAGATTTTTGTATGTTAATCTCGTATGTAATTCATTTTCTTCCTTTAACAGTATGTTATAGAAATCTTATGAGTGAATGGGCATATACATATCTACTTCATTTGTTGTTTATTGAGCACCCACTGTGTAGTAGGCATTTTTCTAGGTTTTGGGGGAGAGAGCAGTTTTGAAAACCCACCCAGACCTCTGCCTTCATGGGGCTTGTGTGCTATAAATGGAAAGAGATCATAAACAAGAAATGTAAAATGTCGTCAGTACTAAGGAGAAAGAGATAAGGGAAGTGGAATAGAAAGTGTCTGGAGGTAGAAGGGATGAGGGAAACCATTTAGGGTGGTGAGGGAAAATCACTGGGTGGTGACTGGAGACGAGAGAGCATTTCAGGTGCAGGGTGTAGTGCGTAGGAAACCCTGCAGTGGAGCATGTCGGTGTGTGAGGAACAGATGTGAGCAGCGTGGCTTTAGAAAAGTTAGTGATAGGAAGTTACGAGTCAAGGAGGTACTGAGCGGTACAGATCATTTGATCCTAACGAGGAGTTTGGTTTTTACCTTTGACTGGATGGCTTTGAGCAGAGAGGTGAAAGGTCTTAATGTTCTAGCAAGGTCATTCTGGTTGTGTTGAGCATAGACTGAAAGGGCAGAATTGGGCGACAGTGGATGGGCTCTTTCATAGTAACACAGTTGGACGGGATGATGCCAGTGAGGACGGTAAACGATTGAATTCTTGCTATTTGTTGAAAGTAGAGCACATAGGATTTGGTAATAGGAGGAAAATGTGAAATGAAGGGAGGAGTAAAAGATGATACTGAGATTTTGAAAAGAGCAGCTGAGAAAATCGGAGCTGAATAATTCTTTTAAATTACTGCATTAAATTTATGCATCACATCCCATGCTCACATGATGTAGGTGATAGGGGCAGAGAGTGTCTGTTTTAAAATGTGAGAAATCAGAACTTAATGAGCATTTGTCCTGGAGTAAACGGGAGATAGAAGACTATAAATCTCACGTGCTCTATCAATCTTAACTGTTCTATGAACTGCCTCTAAGAGTTCATAACATTATGAAACTCTTTCCTTGTTGTAGAAATCAGATTGCTTTTAATTTTTGCTTTTACACAAATTTGGATGATTATTTGAACATTTTGGTTATTTCCAGGTTTAGGCTATTGTGAATTAGGGTACTGTCTATGTGCTTGTCTTTATACGAGCATACATTCTTATTTTTCTGAAGTAAACATGGTAATTTGGAATTACTGGGTCACATGGTAAGTTTATGTTCAAACGTGTAAGGAACTGCCAGGTTGTTTTCCAAATGGCTATACCATTTTACACTCCAGCAGTGTGAGAGTTCTAGTTCCTCCAAACCTTTGTCAATATTTGATACTCTCAGACTTTAATGGTGGACATTCTGTTGGGTGTGTAGTGGTATCATTTGGCAGTTTTTTGCTTTAATTGTAGTAAAATAGATACAAAAGTTACCACTTCAGCCATTTTTAAATATCAAGGCCAGAAGCCTTTCAAGTATTTTCACATTATTATGCAGTTACTGCCACTATCCACCTGTGACGCTTTTTTGCCTTTTAAAGCCGACCTGTTCTCCCTCGTCCCTAGGAATCATTATTGTGCTTTGTGACTCTGTGAATTTGATTGCTGCAGGTATGTCAAGTAAGTAGAATCATAGGATAATTGTCATTTTTTTTTTTAAAGATCAGACTTATTTTACTTAAAATGTTCTTAAGTTTCAGAGAATTTGACCTTTGTTTGGTGATACTGGGTATTTAACATACTGAGCCTGCACCCAACCTTGAGCCTAATTTTTCAAGGGTTTGTTGCCTTGTTTAGAACGGTTAGGACGAAGGCTTTGCTCACTTGCGGGTTTGCAGACTGATGCACATTTTCAAGACTTCTACTGGAGCGCTGGTCCGGAATACTTACATGTCACTTTGACATGTAACTGCTGGGCATCCTTTTTGTGTGGCTTTGGTTGACCAGATCCCAAGACTGAGCATTTCCGAAGAGCAAGATACAAACCTATGGCATTTTTATGACCTAGAATCAGTAGTCAAAGGCACATACTTACTTCTGTGCTCTTGATGGAAAGAGTCACAAAGGCCATGCAGTTCAAGGAAAGGGACATAGACTCCACCACCTCATGTAAGAATGCCCATATTCCGTGGTTAAGAGGAGCATGTGAGGTGAATTCTATCATGATGGCTGTTTTTGGAAAATACAGTCTGCTGCATATAGCATTTCATAAGTTGTGATAAGTGCACACATATTTTTGCATAAAGTCTGTTAAGGTATAGAGCTTGTAACCCTTCCTAGTAAGTCTTTGTTCCTGAGCCATCCCGAGAGTCAACCACTGTTCTGATTATTTGCATCATACTTAGCTTGCTCTAGAACGTCATGCAAATATATAACCACACATTATAAAAGGTTCCTTTTACTCAGTAATATTTTTGGAGGGAGAAGGATGCAGCAACCCTCTCCCAAAAAACAATCTTGTCATTGGAAACCCTATGAACAGCAGAGAAGCACTGACAATACTGTTTTGCCTGTCATATGTAGGATCACTATGAGTTAGACACTGACTTGACGGCACCTAACAATAACAACAACAACAACGTTTTCAGAATTCAACTGTTATTGCAGGTTTCAGTAGTTTGTAACTTGATTCTTTAAAAAAAGTTTTTTTGTGTGTGTTACTGGGGGGTGAACTCAGAGCCTCGTACGTACCTTGCAAATGCTCTACCACCGAGGTGCACTCAGGGTAGCTGGGATCACAGGCGTGCACCCCCCCCAACCCCAGCTGTCACTTCATTTCTCTATTAAGGGACATCTCGGCTGTTTTCAGTTCCTAACTGTTAGGAATAAGGCTGCAAGGAGTGTGTGTAAAGTCTTTATGTAGACATATATGATGTCTGAGTTCTTGGGTAAAGACCTAGGGATGCAGGTACTGTGTTCTAAGGTAGTTTTATAAGTAATCACCAGATCTTTCTTCCAAATGGGCTCATTTGCTTACATTCTCATCAGTAGTTTACGAATAGAGTACCAGTTGTCATACATCTTTATCAGTATTCGGGGCTGTCAGTTTTGGGGGCGGCTGGGAGCTGACGCCAAGGCCTCATGCATACTTTGCAAGTGCTCTATCACTGAGCTGCACCCCTAGGACCTTTTAAAATTTTTTGACTTGAGACAGGATCTTAGTTAGGAAGGCTCCTTTGGCCTCCAATCTGCAATCCTCCTGCCTCCCTCTCGGGAGTCTCCCTGGGATGATAGGCTTGTGCCACCATGCCCGGCCACTGGCAGGTTTTGTTGTTGTTGTTGTTGTTGCGTTTTTTGGTGGTACTAGGGGATTGAACCCAGGGCCTTGCACATACTTTGCAAGTGTCCTGCCAGTGGGCTCTACTCCCAGACCCATTTTGTGTTTCATCTTGAGACAGGGTCTCACTAAGTTGCGCAGGCCTCTGGCCTTCTGCCTCCACCTCCCTAGGATGACAGGCATGTGCCACCACACACGGCCATTGTCAGTCTTTTAAATTTCGCCATTCTGGAGAGTGTATGGTGGGTTGTATTCATTTCTTGAAAGATTTTTTTCTTTTTTTTCCTTGCCTGCCTGCCTGCCTTCCCCTCTTTTTTTTTTTTTTTAAGTCAGGGTCTCCCTATGTAGCTCAGGCAGGCCTAGAAGTCCTTATGTAGTCCAGGCTGCCTTGAGCTTGCTTCGATCCTCCTGCCTCCTCCTCCCCAGGGCTGGGATTACAGGCGTGCACCAGCACACCCAGCTAGGATGTATTTCACTTCATATGTAATTCTAGGTTGAAATATTTTTCTTTCAGCATTTATTCCTGATGAAAAGTCTGTGGTTCTACTTACTTTCTCCTGTGCTTACAGTTTTCTCCCCTGGCTTCTTTTAAGGTTAGTTTTTGTCATTGTTTTTCCTTGTGATTGTCCAGCTGAGGGAGAGTTGTAAAGTTTTTTTTGTTGTTGTTGTTTGTTTTTAGTTTGTTGTTCTGGTGCGTGCACATTCATTTTTTGGATATATGCAAATGTGGTTTTCATCAAATTTAGAACATTGCCATTCATTATTCTTTGCTTTTTTTAACCACTTGATTTCTTCTTTTGACTCCAATTATATGTATGTTAGACCGTTCAATATTGTTTAGAGGTCAGTTAACATCTTGCATATTATTTTTCAGTCTTTTGCCTTTCTATGCTTTAGTTTACTCTGTCTTCTCTACTTGTCCCTTGTGATGAATATTTTCAGATATTTTATTTTGCATTTCTAGGAACTATTTGACTCATTTTGTTTTCTTTTTCTTTATTCACATATTTCTTTCAATCCTTGAGCATATTGGTAATAGCTATTTGAAAGTTCTTATCTACTAATTCCATCAGTTCTTTCGCTTCTGAGCCTATTGATTTTCTCTGTTATGAGTTTTGGTTGGACTGGGGTTTAGCTTAGTTGGTAGAGTGCCTCAATGTGCTCTCCGTGGACCTGGGTTCAATCCCCCTTCTGTCCCCCCCGTCACTGCAAAAACAGGAGCAGGATGTGGCAGTGCACTCCTGAAGCAATCCTGAAGTAGTAAGCCATTGAAAACCCCATGAGGGTTGCTGTGGGTGGGACCTGACTCAGTGGCACCTTTCACCAACATCATGAGTTTTGGTTATGGGTTGTGTGTTCCCGTTTGCTTGCATAGTTAGTAATTTCTGTTCCCTGCCCCCACCAGTACTTGAGGGGTTGAACACAGGGCCTTGCGCCTGCTAGGCCAGAGCTCCACCACTGAGCTGCACCCGCAGCCTCTCTTTTTTATTTTTTATCGTTTGAGACAGAGTCTCACAAAGTTGTGCAGGCTCCCTCTGGCCTCAAACTTGCGATCCTCCTTCCTCAGCCTCCTGAGTCGCTGGGATCATGGATGTGTACCGTGGTGCCAGCTGCCAATTTCTTGATACTGAACATTGCAATGTTTCATCATTGAGTGACTGGACTTGGTTTCCTTGTAGAGTACTGACCTGTGTTTTAGCAGCCAGTTAAATAATTTGCTGGTCAGTTTGATCCCTTTGAGGCTTTATTAGGGTGTGTGTGAAGAAGGCTTTCCTTTAATGACGGTAGCTGCTGCTAAGGCATGACTCTTTCTGAGTCTCTCCTGAATGCCTCTAGTGTCACTGTGTTCTCTTTGCTATGGTTAGGAAGAGCTTGGGTCTCCCTGGACCTTACGAGCACTGAGAATACTGCCGCTCCTAACTTCTCTTTTCCCAGCCTGGTGGAGTCTCTCGCTGTCCTTACGCAAAATCAGCAGTAGGCCCCTGGGCGGCAGGGTTTTGGCGCTGTGTCTCTGCATAGCTCGCTTCCTTTCTGGCACGCTGTCATGGGAGTTTTACCTCCTTCAGCCACCTCACTGTCCATCTCTTTCCTCTCCCCTCGGGTGGGCTGTTTGATTGTGCGGCCCCTCCATGGACAGCTGCTTGGAGAACGCCTCGGAGCCGTGGGCCACTCGTGTCACTGGATTTTCTCCTCTCGGTTCAGTGTTGGGTGGCTTGTTTTCCAGGGTCTGGGAATTTTTGTTTTTGACAAGAAAACTCTACGTACTTTAGAGCCTCCCTCTAGGTGTGTTTTCTGGTTGGTGCGTTTATTTGTCTAATGGTTGTACCTTGCTGGGTTTTAAGATAGACCTTGATTCAAGGACTCTAAGGTTTGTTGTCTGGCAGCTTGTCGTGCTGTGGGGGCTTGCGTGTTCCTGTGATACTGAAGGCTACGCCACCACCATTTATACCAGTAGGGCCACCACAGTGGACAGATTGCAGCCAAGCTTCCAGACTAAGACAGACTAGGAAGAAGGACCCAGCAGCCCACTCCTGGAACAACTAGCCATGGGAAACCCTGTGAATAGCAGAGAAACACTGTCAGATATACTGCTGGAAAATGAGCCCCCCAGGTTGGAAGGCATTCAAGAGATGACTGGGGAAGAGTTGTCTCCTCAAAGTAGGGTTAACCTTTAATGACAGAGATAGAGTAAAGCTCCTGAGACCTCCTTTTGCTGATGTGGCAAGACTCAAAATGAGAAGAAACACAGTGGCTGCAACAATGGGCTCAAGCATAAAAATATGCATGGCATAGTGTTGGGTCGTGTTTCATTCTTTTGTACATAGAGTTGCTGTGAGTCTGATCTGACTTGACAGCACCTCACAACAACAAATTGAAATATTGTAAATACACAGAAGAGTGAGTTTTCAATTGCATAGCCCTTCTTGAACTCTCACACAAAAAGCATGCATGGTTGGCCAGCCTTGAGGTCCAGGCACATCGGAAGCTCCTCTGAAGCCCCTGTGCCCCGTCACTGCCCTGTTTCCAAAGCCCAAGGATAATCTGGGAGAATAGCGTAGACTTCTAACAGCATAGGTTAGATTTGCCTGTTTCATATATTTTTATACATTAGTCGTTTACAGTCAGTCCGCAGCTGTTTCAACTTACAATTTTTTGAGTTTATGACAGCCCCAGCGCCATATGCCTTCAGTAGGAAGTCGGTTTTGAACCTCAGTCTTTTCTGGCGGGTGACATGCTGCATGACACTCTCTCCTGGCTCTGAGCAGCCGCAGTGGTGAAGCTTCTGGCCAGCTGTGAGATCGTGAGGGTGAAGAGCTGATATTTACAGTAGACATTAGTCCCTCTATCTGTGGGTTTGCTTACTGCGGGTTTTCACAACCCACAATCAACGGACATCTGAAAATATTCCATGGAAAATTCCAGAAGTAGTTTCTAAGTTTGTTTCTTTTGCAGTCTTAGGGGGTTGAAACCAGGGCCCCGTGCGTGCTAGGCAAGTTCTCCATCACAGAGCTGCACCCCAGTCCTTTTTAAAAGCTTTTTCATTTTGAGACAGGGTCTCACTAAGATGCTGTGGGCGGCCTCTATCCTCGAACTTGTGATCCTCCTACTTCAGACTCCTGAGGAGCTGGGATGACAGGTAGCTGGGGTGACAGGTGTGAACCACACCCCCAGTTCCCATTTATGAGTCTTAAATTGCCTGCTGTTTGAGCAGCATGATGAAATCTTGAGCTGTCCCATGATGTGAATCATCTTTGTCCAGCCATTTGCCACCTGCCCGTTTAGCCTCTTCGTAGTGGTCTCACTTATTGGATGGGCTTTCGCAGTTTCATGGCACTTTTATTCAGATAACTCCTGTTTTATTTATTAATGTCTCCATACAAGAGTAGTGAGGTTGGAAATTTGGATGTGGGGAAAAGTGCTTCCTTTATCCTCATCTGACATCATCACAAAGAACTGTGTGAGGAGAGTGCAGACAGTTTGAGAGAGATGGATGTAACGTTTATTACAATATATTGTTCCAGTTGCTGCCTCATTGTAGTGAAATCTTTTACTGTTTAATTTATAAGTTAAACTCTATTATTGATAATGGATGTGTGGAAACCCCAGTGGTACCTGTGTTTCAGGTATCCCTGGAGGTCTTGGAGCGGACCCTCTCCCTAGAGGGGTGGGGGATTACAGTACTGTATTGCTAAGCTGTCATGTTTGGTATGGTAGGTGGTGGTGGTGGTGGTTGTCAGGTACCATTGAGTCAGGTCCAACTCATAGCGACCCTTATGCACAACAGAACAAAACACTCCCCAACACTGCCATGTTGGCACTATGTCCGTGCTTCTCTGCTGTTCATAGGGCTTTCCATGGTTGATTGTCTTGGGAGTGGGCTTCTGGGTCCTCCCATTTGGTAGATTAGGTGTATTAACCGCATTCTTGACTTGTTATATTTTCAACTTACGTTGGATTTCACCTCCTTTGTAAGTCAAGGAGCTCTAGTTGTGTCTGGCTTCTTTGATTTAAGGTGACTGAGAGCCATTGCTGGTTGGAGTAATTGATTACTTATGATAGTTGCTGTGTAGTCTGTTTACAGAATAAACTACAATTTGTTTTGTTGTTGATAGACATCCAAGAATATTGCTGCTCTAAATATTCCAAAGGATATCGTCTTATAAACAGATGTTTTTATATTTGTTATACTTAGAAGTGAAACTTTCAAGTGATAAAGTACGTGTGTATTTAAATAGTTTTAGTGTATATTAACAATTTTTTAAGGCGGTGTACTGATATTACACTTTTAAATTAATATGCTATGCTTTAAATGGGCTGGGATTTAGCTCAGTTGGTAGAGCGCTGTGCTGCAGTCTCTGAGGTCCCAAGTTCAATTCCCAGCACCACAAAAATGGGAGAAGGGCCTGGCAATCCACTCCTAAGGCAATCCCGAAACAGTCTGCCATTGAAAACCCTATGAGGGTCCCTATGAGTCAGATACCGACTCGATGGCACCTAACAACATGCTTTAAATGGGAGAAGGACCCGGTAACCCACTCCCAAAAATCCATCCGCCATTGAAAACCCTATGAACAGCAGAGAAGCACTGACAAAGTGTTTTACCTGTTGTACCTAGGGTCACTATGAGTCGGATACTGACTCGATGGCACCTAACAACAACAACAACAACAACAACAACATGCTTTAAAACCTGATGGCTAATTCTCTGGAAGAAAGGGGCATTGTTCTTCTATTAGAAACAAATCTTTTTTGGTTATTCTTAGATATTTAGTCTTTGAAACAAACTTTCATTAAATTGACATTGGACTATATTTATGCTAATTTGGGAAGAAATGATATTCTTGTTTATCCATGAGTTGCATTTGGAACTGGCTCAAGATAGTTGTCAGGCCATAGATCCTGATTCCTTTTGGGGGGGTGGAGGTGAGGAGTCAACAAAACATAGTCACCAGTTCTGTGAAAGTAAGAATATGAGTGTGGTGATTGCTACCAGCAGTCAGCTACCTTCCGACTGGAGGCACTAACAAATGTGTATGGATAGCTATGATGTAAAATGCAAAATAATAGAGTGTAGAAGTTTATTTTGTGGTATTAGGAATGTGTAGTAAGACCTGCGGAGGACACAGCTTGTGTATAAATGAAGCATTCAGAAGACTCTATCCCTATGAGATACATCTTTAGAATGAGTGGGTTTTTGACAGGGCTCGATGGAGGACGAGGGGATGGAAGCTGCAGAGCACAGGGAAGCATTTCTAAATGAAGTATCTTGAGAAGCAAAACCACTGATCAGAAGTCCAGTGGGCCAGGAATGTGACGGTGGGTACCCAGTGGTAGGGCTGCATCGGGTACCTGGTGATGCAGTCATGTAGTGCATGTGACTCTTGGATGCCCGGGCGAGGCCACATGGCACAGGCCTTGAGTCATAGATGAGAGAGTTTAAGATTTATATCGGGGCTATTGGAAAGGCGTAGAAGGTTTTGAATATGGGCGCGATGTGGCCTGATTCTGATTTGTAGGCTGATGATTCTAGCAGCTGAATGTCGCAGCAGGATGAAGGCGAAAGGGAGGCCAGCTGGTAAGGCGGTGCATCCTGACAGTGTTGGGGAGCCTGAGGAAAAAAGGTGCCGGAGCTTTTTGGAAGATAAAAGTGTCAGGGTTCGAACGTGAGTTAGAGTGGGGTACGAGGGGTGGAGCATGGCCTTGGGAATCAGCCTTGCATTTACTAGTGAAAGGACCCCGGGCAAGCTGCCGTGACCTCTTCTGTAAGGTGTTTTATTCTGTCAGCAGTTATTTGGCATTGGAAATGTCAAAAGTCAGTGATCCACGTCCTCTAAGTTTGGTCTAGTCTGGAAGAGGCAGCCAGACTGGCCGCTTTTGACCACATTGCGTGTGGTCCCATCTGACTTGATCGGGAGATTTGGCTTTGTTCTAGAAGTGACTAAAAACCACCAAAAGAAGAACTGAGACAGCTTCAGAATTTGGGGAAGTTGCTGAGGTAGAATTGGTAGTGCTTAGTGAGTAGTTTGTTACACTGGGAGGAGAGACTGTGGTGTCTAACTGAAACGTTTCTGATTGGGTGACAGGATCCATACTACTTGACAGGATTTGCTTAGCATGTGGGGTAGATACTGCTCATGCTGCATAAAGGACGTGTTTCCTTTTCCCCAGACTAAGGCAGGATCCTTCATCACAACACACAGTACTCCTGGTGATTCCCCTTCACAACACTTGGCAGTGCATTATAATTACCTACTTCATTGTCATTTTTATTAGTGGTGCCATCTCCCTCCCAGCATGATGACAAGAGTGTGCCTGGTTTCTTTACCCTGCATTTTCACCCAGCTAGCAGGCAAAGTGTAGTTGACATAATTGAATGAATGACTCTTAAGAATTTGAAGGCTGACAAGTAGTGATTAGGGTAAATAAAAAAGGAGAGAAAATAAAGGATGGAGCCTTTTTTTTTTTTTTTTTTTTTAAACTCCATAACTTGGAGCCAGTGAGATTAGGAATGTACAGGGTTGAATGGGTCTTTTTGAGAAATTGAGTTTGATTTTAAAGACATTCACTTTAGATGCTGGTGAGGCATTCAGGGGGTCGTTGTGTACCTTTGGTAATTGGGATCGCAGGCTTATAACTTCAGGGCTTAGCGGTGTGTATAGTTACGGTCCTGCGCACAGACGTGCAAAGGGAATGGAGTCTGTGGATCATCGGAGCGTGTGTTAAAAATCAGATTTAATCCTCCCCGTACACTGAATTACAGTCTCTGCAGGTGGATCAAAGTAGGTGCATTTTCATAGCTTCGTCAAGTGATTATAGACTAAAGTTTGAGACTCAGTCCTCTAAGGTCTTAAAACTTGGTTAATGTTATTAGAACATCTAATGGAGTATATTCATTCTCTTCCATTTCTCGGTCGTGATAAAGTAGATGAAAAGACTTTCATTCCCATATCACCAAGGAGTGCTCTGATTGTTTACAAATGAGTTTAGAACAAAGATTATTTGGGGGCTTCCTTACAGCCTCAGAGTATGTTTTTTTGTTGTCTTTGTTTTTGGTAAGAGTTAAATGTTGATGGCTCTATTAAACGTTTTCTTTAAGGAACAGTAGTGGCCCGGCGTGTGGAGACGCTGTGCTGTGCTGCGCAGGCATTACTCTGCATCCCGTTCTTACGTTTTCCTGCTACAACAGCCTGGCACCTGACACTTGAAGGTCCTGCCGGTGGTTGCTGCCCTAGGAGGCAGTAGGTGGCCATCCACGTGTGTGCACAGCAGATGCCCAGCGGATAGGATTTAGTTACAGGCGGCCTTCCTGTAGGCTCCGGCAGGGATTGGAGACACGTGGTAGTCAGTTTTCAGGTACTCTCAGCCTCTCGATAGGGAGAGTGCAGGACTGGGAGGCATAGGCTTTGCAGATGATTGCAGGAAGCACAGCCTTGCTGGCTGCAGGTGCCCAGCCCCGGGTCTGCCTGCCAGCTGCTGCTCGTCCTGGAGGTGGCAGTAGGGTCACCTGGCCCTAGGTAAATATGACAGAAGGCGGATTTGCTCTTATTTCACACTGAACTTCAGTAAAAACTTTTTGAAAGTTTATCCAGTTGTCTATGTAAAAAGAATTGAGGTGTTTTATATTTTAGGTTAGAAATCTGTAAGAGCCCGATTTTAGAATTCACCAGCTCCTCAGAAGTTTGGTGAAATATGGTATGTTTCTGTTTTATTTTTTTGAAATTCACATTGCATGAATTATCCTAATGTCATGGGTAGAGCAGTGGCAGCTGCGTCCAGTAAGCTCGGACGCCTGTCGTGTCTAAAGGGTTGTGCTCAGTGCTGAATAACTGTGCTGCCGGGTAGATTGTCTGAGGGACCCAAGAGTTCAGTATGCTGTGAGACGTAAAGTCATATGATAAGATTGACAGGGTAGGTTGCGCTGGCAGGCTGTAGGTGTTACTCACTTTATGTGTGAGCACCTTATTTGCTAGGCTTCTTCTGGGCTTCATTCACCCTCATGAAAACCCACAGTGCTGCTACCCTGATTCTGTCTGTGAAGCAGTTGAGGTTCCGAGAGGTTAAGTAACTTGCCTAAGATTTCCCAGCTAGTAAGTAATCAAGCAGGGCATGAATCCCACACAGCCTTTGGAACTTGTTTGTGTTCTTCGGATCACTGAACCTCAGAAAAGGGGACTGGAAGAGAGTACTTGACTCAGTAATCTTCAGAATACATGTAAGTCTTTCATCAGTTGACCTCAGTTCATCTACTGGAAGTTGGAAGTTAGATGAGTTTGGATCTTCTAGATCCACAAACACTGTTCGTCTCCTGAGAAACCGAGAGGGAAGTATGTCATGGCCACATTGTTCACTTCAGGAATGCTGGCTGCCTCTTTCCCTAACTACCTCAGCCATCCCAGTTCCTTATTAGGACCCCTATACTTAAGAAAATCTGGGAAATTGAGTTATTTCTTATAGGGATTATAAACCCTATTTCCTGAAATCCCCTGAAGTTACTTGTGTATACCGAGGCCAACCCTAACCCACATCTGGATTTGAAGCCCTGTGTTCATAGATGTAAGGGTAATGGGCTTCTAGCATTGATGTTTCAACCCTTCTTTGGGGTTCTCAGATACATCACTGTTTTATATTGGGTTCTGGGTCCATGCTGTTAACCACTCTGTGGGCTGGTCTGTTGTCAGTTGGAAGGTGTTAAATAGGAAGAAACTTTCTCCTTCCTGATCTCCTCCTCTCTCCTTAGTTGGCCTTTTGGGTTGGCCTTCCGGGGATAGGCAGTTCAGTAGGATAGTTTTGAGGGGACAAGTAATTGCGTGAAATGATCTCTCAAGGATGGTGTCATTGTCAGAATTACAATCTGATCAAGGACTGCTGAACTGGAATCAGGAAATTTGGGCAAGACCATGTTTGGGTGTAAGAAGGTCCGTGCTAAGGGAGGGGGACGTCTGTCATGTTGTGTTATACTCTTCCCTGAAATTAAATAATTAAATCTAATGGGCTTCTGACTATGAAAGAGAACACATTTCATCCAGCACCCTTGGGGCCTTTGGTAATGTTGGATAGCTCTACTTAAATACAGAGTAAGTAGGATTGGGCTGTGTGTGTGTGTGTGTGTGTGTGTGTGTAACTATTTCATTAAGAATTTTCCTATCTGGTGGGAGGCTGATTTCTCCCTCAGTTTAACAGTCTTGTGATTAAATTCGTCCCATTTAAACTATTGCCATAATTGTGAGGTGTCAGTCCATATTCAAAATCCTTACTCATTTATATATATTTAAATCATGAAACTCTTCAGCCAAAGTGAACCAGAACAAAAAACCCAACTCTCAACAGAGAGTAGGTCTTGGCTTTAGTTTTAATTTCAATGCTAGTTCTAAAATCTTGGGCAAGTTGATTAATCACTCTTATTATATAATAATAAGTATCATTTAATTCTTAATAGTATCTGCTTTGATTAGGTGAAGCTTAAGGTACCATTGACTGAAGCATTTTGTGAACTCATAACACTATATAAACGGTATAAGGAATTATTGTAGGTTGAGTCCCTTATCCGAAATGCCCGGAGCTAGGTGGATTTCAGATTTCAGCGTTTTTCAGATACCAGAATATTTGTGTAGACTTTACTGGTTAAGCATCCCTACTCTGAAAATCCAAAATCTGAAATCCCCTCAAATCCAAGACCCCATGAGTTGCATACATGACTCTTACGGATTGGGGAGCATTTTGAACTTTTGGTTTAGAGATGTGTAACCCCTACTTAGCTCAGTTGGTAGAGCGTTGCACTGCAGTCTCTGAGGTCCCGAGTTCAATTCCCAGCACTGCAAACATGGGAGAAGGGCCTGGCAATCCACTCCCAAGGCAATCCCGAAACAGTCAGCCATTGAAAACCCTATGAGGGTCGCTATGAGTCGGATACCAACTAGATAGCGCCTAATAACAACAACACAACCCCTACTATATTTTTTCAAGTGAAGAGATCATTAAGCAAGCAACAGGCTAGAAAACAGTCTTTAAAAGCTTTCCTGTGATAATCCTGATAAAATTTCCTTTGACACCTGATTTGAAGCTTTGAAGATTATTACCTGAACAATGAATTGGGTGTATATACTAAAGTGTTCTAACTAAAGATCTGTTTAATTTATTAGAGTTTTTAAGCCTACGCTCAGATCAAGTTAGCACGCAGCTAGACTGGTGTGACCACCTGTTTTTAATCAGTGACTCAAAGCTGTGATCACCCTGATGTCACCGACTGGCCACAGCTTATAAAAGGTAATTTTGAATGTTACTCTACAGCCTTCAAATGGCTGTCATTGTCAAGTGAAATGTATGCTATCCAAATGAAGACAATGTCTAGTTGGCAGGAGCCCTGTTCAGAATAGAGGACCCAAGAACTGACCTGTTTCTCCTTGGAACGTTCTTCTTGAACATTTCAGTGCCCCCATTCATAAGATACGTGGCCACCACAGAGACCTTATGTACATGAATAAATAAGAAAATAGCTCTCAAACAACTTCAAAGTTTTAAATATTTCATTATGAACCGTCTAAAGAAGATACAGAACATGTCTTAATATGCAGTTTAAAGTGTGTCTTTTGTGTGGTGAACTCTTAAATACTTCTGGAAGTTTTTGCAACTTTAATAAAACTAGTATACTTTTCTCTCCCAGAGAGTTAAAGTGGAGTTAAAAGGAGGGACTTCCAGGATGGAGACTGCAGCCAGTGTTGTTGGAAGTGAGTCACTGCTTGAATTTGCTCGCTCATGTTGTAGTATTCAGATTAGCCGGTCTTTTGTGGTGGTGTTTTCTCCTACTCACGTGCAGATCTCAAATGAAACTCTGGTGTGATTTATTTATTTTTTTCTAATGCTACTTGATTGTATCTCAGTTTTAAAATTTCCCTTCTGATTTATTATCCTGGCAGACTCTAGGATTATCTAAGTCAATAGTTTAAAAAAATTTCCCTTTGTTCTATGTTCTGAACTTGGTAAAATCAGGAACGTGCACTGGATTTTTATTTTCAATGTCTTGGTGGTAAAGAATAAATAAAGTCTATAGGAGCCAAAGTAAAGTTTGAGAATTATTAATAGATGTTACGTAAATTTCATAGTTTTAAGAGTTTGAATGCTAATTGTAGGATATTTTCGATAGCTCATTTAGAGTATTGTAGAAGTATATTATGAGCAGAATGACTAGAAATGGATTCAGATTTGCACTATTATTAAAGGAAACATTTCTGCTAGCTCTGTATATATTCACTTTTCTCTTGATTAAAAAAGCTTGCAATTTGAATAGAAAGCAGCCTATTCTGTGTTTAAGAGACCCAAGATAGATGTATTCTAGGGTAAAAATCTCTCAGTCGTTTCTTCCTCTTTTGTCCTTCCAGACTGGATTGGTTTAGCTGCTCTGGTTTGACTTTAGTGGTTTTTTATAGCTCACTTAAATAGTAGTCTAGTGTATTTATAGTAATTTGGTGGCATTGTGATACTGCTACTTATGTATTGTTTAGGGAACAGAGGTTGGGAAAATAGATGGAGTTAGCATTGGACAGTCTGTTTAATCTGTCCCCTCTCAGGACCTCAGGGCTTCGCAGCAGTTACCCGTTGCTCTTAGACTGGGGTTTGTTTGCCTTCTTCGCCCGTCTTATCTTTTCACAGTAGGAGTTTTTCCTGTCCTCCTGTCCTCACCTTTCCCCTCTCTTCCTCTTTCTGTCTTTCCCTCTTTCCCTCTTGCTGCCTACCCACTTAAAAAACTTCTAATCTGCCTTTCTTCCTTCAGTGCCAGCAGGTTTAGTTTTTGTTCTGCAAACCAGCTCCACCTCCTTAGAGTGTGACACCTGATGTGTGAGGGTTGAGCTCTCCAAACTGAGTCAGCTGGCACATGGGGTTGTCATCAGTTTTTAGTTCTTCTGTCTGAGAGACACAAGTTTGGAGGCAGTCTGAGGTTTCTTACCCACAAGGCTGGTGGAGACCAGGTGTGTCAGAGGTGTGATTTGCTTGCTCCCTGGGGTGAGGGGGGAGAAAATTCTTGCATTTGTGTCACTACCAAGCCAGGGCCACCTTCAACATGCCCCAGTTTTTAGTTCTTGTATACTTTTTGGCTCAGTTGGTAGAGTGTTGCTGTGCGCACGCTGAGGCCCTGGGTTTGATCCTCAGTACCTGTACAGTGGGAGGAGGATGTGGCGATCCACTTCCCAAACAATCCCTAGACAGTCAGCCAGCCATTGAAAACCCTATGAGTGTTGCTATGAGCCAGACCTAACTTGACAGCACCTAACAACAACAACAACAATATGTACTTTGTCAGACCTAACTTGACAGTACCTAACAACAATAACAACAACATGTACTTTGGTGCAAAACTGAAAGAATAAATATACTGCAAAGAAGATCTAAAATAAATATTTGAGATGCTAGAGTCTTTAATTAAAAAGTTTTTGGTTTTTTTCTTTTTTGCATTCTTGATTTGGAATCTGAGTGAACTATGTTGTTGTTAGGTGCCGTCGAGTCGGTATCCGACTCATAGCGACTCTGTATACAACAGGTGAGACACTATTGTCAGTGCTTCTCTGCTGTTCATAGGGTTTTCAATGGCAGATTGATTTTTGGGAAAGCCTGATAAAGAGATGAGGTTTTTTTAATAAGTTAAGAAAATTAGCTGATAAGAGTCTTCTTAAAAAAAAAAAACTGTTTAAAGGTAGAAATATAAAGTCAATGGTAAATTCACAAATCAATTCCTTGTATGTCAATTTGAAAATTTACAACCTATAAATTTTTTTTTTTACTATTTTGGGAATTTGAAAGTGTTAGAAGTAGTTACTATATTGATTCATCTTACATTGTTAACTGTTACCCATTGAAGCCTTTTTAATAAAAATTAATAGGGAAACAAGGATTTAAAATTTTAGTTTAGTTTTGTTTTGAGACAGAGTCTCACTATTTAGCCCAGGCTGGTTTGGAACTGTCTATGTAGCTCAAGTTTGCCTTCAACTTGAGATCCTCCTGACTCAGCCTCCCAAGTGCATGGGATGATAGGTGTGCTCCACCCATACCCAGCTGGATAACCTACATTTAACAGGTGTTCCCGCCACTGTGTTTCTTAGGGAAGCCTGATTTCATTGTTGGACTAAGACAGTCATGATCAACACGGGCCATCTGGTTTAAGTGTCTCAAAATTCACCAAGGCTTTTAGGTTTTAGTTTGAATTATTCAGAGCGGAGGTTGGCACACATTTTCTTAGAGGGCCACATAATGAATATTTTAGACTTTGTGGGCAGTATGGTCTCTGCCACATGTACTCAGCCTTACTCTTAATGTGAATATAGCCATAGATAATACATGAATGAGTGAGTGTGACTATCGTGATAAAATGTGACTCGCAGAAACAGATGATTGATTATCTCTGGCTATAGTTTGCATGGGCTGGGATTTGGCTCAGTTGGTAGAGCTCTGCACTGCAGTCTCTGAGGTCCCGAGTTCAATTCCCAGCACCGCAAAAATGGGAGAAGGACCTGGCAATCCACTCCCAAGGCAATCCCGAAACAGTCAGCTATTGAAAACCCTATGAGGGTCGCTATGAGTCGGATACCGACTCGATGGCACCTAACAATGACAACAACAACAACAACAACAACATAGTTTGCTGACCCCACCTGTGATTTGATGTTTAAGACTGATTATGAATCTTACTTTTTTAATATGGATAACCAATACTTGGCTATAAAGCTTCACATTTGTGTGTTTTTAGTATACATATTTGACTTTGTGAATAGTTATGGCTTATACTGATTTGTTGACATCTAATTGTGTTTATACTTCCTTTAGAAATGCATTGAGGTTTTTTTAGTTAGCTCTTAGAATAAACATGTTATATGGCAATCTGATCTGACTACCTTTTTCTCATGTTGAAATCTTTATTTACGTTTATTTACTGCTTACATCTTATTTACAAATTTGTGTTCATAAACTATGTGTCTGTCTCGTTTGGGAATATGGAGTGTTTTGCTAACTTTTCCTTAATTGCATTTTACAGATCACCAGGAGCAGCTCAGGCTGACGCCATTGAAGCTAGCCGAATGTAAGTATGACTTGTTTGAGGCTGTGGTGTATTTTACGTTGTCCTCGACTGCTTTAAATGGCCTTGCGTGATTCAGAAGTAATTTTCAGGTAAAAAGTTATGATGTAAAAGTATATCAAGAGATGGGGACGTATTTCCTTTTCCTCCAGCCAAATCCTTGCAAACTTTGGTAACAAGTCACTAGGTGTCCTCCTCCAGGGTAGATAATTGCATGTTCCTCAATTCTGTGTCTTTGCTCCCCTAGCAGTTGTGGGGAAATAGGGAGAGTGGGGGAGGAGTTGAGGTTAGCAGTCTTAATGCCTGCTATCCAGTGAGTTATGTCTCATTAAATCAAGAATGGCTCAATGCATCCCCAGGTCACCCTAAATGTAAGGCACCAGGTCCTTTGTTGTGGGGACAAACATATATTAGTTCCTTCCCTGGAGGAACTGATGGTGTACTCAGAGGGAAGGATCAGAGGCAAGTCCTTTTTTTCTTTTTTGTAGTCCTGAGGGATTGAACCCAAGGCCTCATGCATGCTAGGCAAGTGCTCCTGCACTGAGCTGCACCCACAACCCCCCATGTATTTTTTTATTTTGAGACAGAGTCTCACTTAGTTGCCCAGGCTGCCTCTGGCCTCAACCTCGCAGTCCTCTTGCCTCAGTCTCTTGAGTCTGGGATTCCAGGCGTTCACCGCTCCACCTGGTTCAGAAGCAAATCTTTTCAATCAGTAAGGTGAAATGGTACTTGGGTTGCACTGGGAACACAGAGGAGTAACACAGACCCCGGGTATGCCACAGGAACCTAATCAGGATGACAGGAAAATTGGGGTGACTGGAGGAGGCTAGGTTAGGTCTTGTAATATTACTGGAGTTAGGCAGCTAAAGCCTGAATAGAATTATGAGACAGTGTACTGAGTGTAGGGAACAGGAGGCAGTTGGGTCTCTTTAGATCATAGACTGACAGAGGTATGAAAAGTGGAGAAAGACTTGATTGTTGGGACAGAGTAAGGCTTTGCATGCCAGGAGAAGGGTCTTGGCTTTCATCTCGTATTTGGGAATCAAAGAATTTGCTTAATAGAGAGCAGAAATCCTCTCAGACATATTTTTAATAAATTCAACAGCAGAGAAACAGATTGGAAGATAAATGTGTAATATTAGGGTAAACAAGGATTCAGTAGTGGTTGAGTCATGTAAAGCCCTAGGAAAGCCAGTGGTACAATGAGAATTCAGGATCACGTTTTCTGGATTTGAGGCAAATATTTAGGAAATGAAATAAGTAAGACTGCAGTGATTTATTATAAAGACTTAAGATATCTAAGATAATTGAGGTGATTATCAAAGCAGTGTTTTTAAGGTAGTAAGGGTTGAATTGAAAAATCCTGGTGTAGGATTTGGCCTTGAGTAAGAGGGAAGACCCCCCCCACACTGGAATTAGGAGGAGGAGGTAAAGATAGATACATGGTGATATCAAATGTGTTTGTGGGTGAGGTTGAGAAAATCAAGGTTTTCTTTACTGAAAATGGAGCAGAAGCCTTTTAAATGCTTATGTACATTGTGCATCTCGAGGAAAGTGTTATAAAATGTATTTCTCAAATTCATGTGACCGTGGAACTTTTCTGGTAACTTTAAAAAAATGGTAAAATAA
The DNA here is from genome assembly GCA_007922755.1 of Pedetes capensis. Classification (NCBI taxonomy): domain Eukaryota; kingdom Metazoa; phylum Chordata; class Mammalia; order Rodentia; family Pedetidae; genus Pedetes; species Pedetes capensis. The sequence goes on along the minus strand of VMDO01001703.1, from coordinate 133,448 downwards.
ACAAACAATGTGCCACCTTTCCCGCTTGTAAGTGTACATTTCAGTGATGTGATGGACGTCAATATTACCGTGCAGTCATCATCAGAGCTCGCGCTTTGCAGTTCTGAAACTCCGTACCCACAAACCCCCATCCCCATTGCCTTTGACAACCACCATCCCACTTTCTGCCTGTGATTTTTGGCTTCTCTAAGAACCTCGTGGAAATGCAGTTTCATGGAAGTTACTCAGTTTCTGTCTGTCTTTGGTTGGCTTATTTCACTTAGCATCATGTCCTCAGGGTTCATCCATGTTGTAACACATATCAGAATTTCTTTCATAGGCTGAATAAAACCGATTGCGTGTGTGTACCACATTTTCCTTATCCTTTCATCTGTTAATGGGTGCTTGGGTTGTTTCCATGTTCTGGCAGTTGTGAATAATGTTACTGTGAACACACGTGTACTCCTTTGAAACCCTGCTTTAAATTCTTTTGGATATATACCCAGAAATGGAATTACTGGATCGTATGGTAATTACAATTTTATGTTTTTGACAACTTGCCATACCTACTATATACTGCCTACATGAGACTCGCTTCAGCTTTAATGGTACCCATAGATTGAAAGTAAAAGGATGGAGAAAGATACCCTGTTGAAATGGAAACCAGAAGAGCAGGAATAACTGTACTTACATTAGATAACAATAGGTGTGAAGTCAAAAACTGTAAAAAAAACAAAAAGGAGGTCATTATGTAATGGTAAAGGGTTGAAGGTATATATATATGTATAATTGTAAATACGCACGTATCATCAGCGTATCTGAATACATAAAGCAAACACCAATAGATCTTAAGCTGGGCATAGACTATAATACAGTAGTAGTCAAAGACCTGAGTATTCACTTTCAGTAATGTACAGATTATCCAGAAAGAAAATTACACAGACACATGAGATTTAAACCATACCATAGTCCAGATGGACCTGAGAAACATATATAAAACATTCTATCCAACACTGGTAGAATACACCTTCTTCTGAAATGCACATTGGACATTCTGTAGGCTAGATCATATGCTGGGACACAAAACAAGTCTTGATAAATTTAAGTACTGAACTCATACCCGGTGTCTTTTCCGATGACAGTAGTATGAAACCAGCTATCGGTAATAGCAGGAATTGCAGAAAGCTCACATACACGGACATTGAACAACTGGTCAGTGGGCCAAAGAAGAAATTAAAGGGGAAGCTAAAAATATCTTGAGGCAGACATAGAAACTCACATATCCAAACTCATGAAAAGAACCAAAAATATTTCTAAGAAGGAAGGTTTTAGCAATAAATGCCTACATCAAAAAAGGATGATCCCAAATAACCCAGTGTTGCTTCTGAAGGAAGCAGAAAAAGAACAAACTAACTCCAAAGTTGGTTGATGGAGGGAAAAATAAGTATCAGAGCAGAAATAGGTGAAGTGAGTACCAGAAAAACAATAGAAAAGATCCACAAAACTGAGTCGGTTTTTGAAAAGATAACATGGAGAAACCTTTAGCTTGACTAAGAGAGACTCAAATCAGGAACAGAAGGGGGCGTGGCACCCTAATAGCCACAGAAATATGAGGCTAGTGAGAGACTGCCCTGAGCAGTTCCACACCAACAAATTGCTTAACTAGAATTCACTTTTTATTTCTTTAACGTAGAAGGAAACAACGTTCCTACACACACAGTCTACCAAGACTTAATCACGAAAAGATGATGAATAGACAAATGACTGATGATCTTCACTACTGAAGGATCTGATGGATTCACTACTAAAATCTGTACATTTGAAGAGCTGATACTATTGTTCCTGAAACCTCCAAAAAAATCAAGATGAGGGGGTATTTTCAACCTTTCCAGGCCAGCATTATTCTGATACCAAAGCCAGGCAGGGACTCTGCAATAAAAGAAAATTACAGGCTAAGATCCCTGATGAATGGAGTAGCAAAAACCGTGAAGAAAATACTAGCAAACTGCATCAAACAGCACATTAAAATTATTCATCATGATCAAATGGAATTTGTTTCAAGGAAGTAAGGATTAACCTACCCAAATCTACAAATGAGGTACATCATGTTAATAGAATGAAGGACAAAACGTGATCATATCAACAGATGCAGAAAAACATTTCATAAAACCCAGTATCCTTTTATGGTAGAAAACCTTCAACAAATTAGGTGTACAAGGAATGTACCTCAGCACAGTAAAGGCCACGTGTAACAAACCCACTGCTAACGTCACGCTCATCAATGGGAAGCTGGATGCTCTTTGAAGATGGAATAAGCCAGGTGTGGCAGTGCACGCCTGGAATTCCAGCGCCTTGGGAAGTGGAAGCTGAAGAATCATGAGCCTGCGTAACCTTGTGAGACCCAGTCTCAAGATAAAAAATTTCACAAAGGGATGGGGGTGCAGCTCAGTGGTAGAGTACTTGCGAAGTACACACAAGGCCCTGAATAGGAAAAAGCAAAACAGAACCAAGACCACGCCCAAGGCGAGGATGCCCATTTTCACTTCTGTTCAGCACTGTACTGGAAGTCCTTGTCAGAGCTATTAAGTGAACTAAAGAAAAGTTACCTCAATAGGAAAGGAAGACGTTAAATTGTCCGTGTTAGCAGATGACATGATCTTGTATATAGGAAAAACCTAGAGATTGGATGTGGAGGTGTATGCCTGTAATCCCAGTACTCAGGAGGCAGAGAGAGGCAGGAGGATCATGAGTTTGAGGCCTGCCTGGGTGACATGATGAATTTTTGAATCTAGCCTGGATGAAATAGTGAGACTGTCACACAAAGCAAAAGGGAAGAAAGAAAACAGAGCCCTAAAGACTTCACCAAAAACTGTGACAAGTAATAAATTCAGCAGAGTTGTGAAGTACAAAATAAAGGCACAAAAACCACTGTTATTTCCATACATTTAACAGTGAGCTAGCTGCAAAAGAAATTAAGAAAAAATTCCATTAAAAATAGCTACAGAAAAAATAAAAATAAAACAATTCTACTTAGGAAAAAGTTTTAGCACAGGAGTGAAAGAGTTCCATACTGAAAATGAGAAGACATTGCTGAAAGAAACTGGAGACGACACAAATACATGGACAGGTACCACAATTCCATAGGTTGGAATAATTGGTGTTAATATCCATATTACCCAGAGTACTCGGTGGACTCATTGTAATGCCCATCAAAATTCCAATGTTATTCTTTGCAGACATAGTAAAAATAACCCTAAAATTTATGTGGAACCATAGAAGATACTGACTAGCCAAAGCAACTGAGTAAAAACCACAAAGCTGGTGGTATCATACTTCCTGACTTGAAAATATACCACCAAAGCTATAATAATAAGACCATCATGGCATAAAATCAGACACATAGGCACATGGAACACAATGAAGAGCCTCGAAATCAATCCACACACACTCGATTGATTTTCAGCAAAGGTGCTAAGAACATACAAAGAAGAAAGGGCAGTCTGTTCAGTAGACGGTGTTGGAGCCAGGCACCATGGTGCACCCCTGTAATCTCAGCTTCTTGGGATGTGGAGGCTAGAGAACTGCAAACTCGAGGCCAGAGACCCTGTCTCAAAATTAAAAATAACAAAGGGAGCTGCAGATGCAGCTTAGCTGGCAGAGCACTTGCCTAGCATGTCCAGTGCCCTGGGTTCAATCCCCCAGTATTGGGAAAAAAATAAAAATTAAAAATTAAAAACTAATCATGTTGGGAAACTCAGATATTCACATGTAGAATAATAAAATTGGACCCTTAGCAAATACTGTGTATAGACCTCAACTCAAAATGGTTTCAAAACATAAACATGGGATCTGAAACTATAAAGGTACTAGAAGACGGGAAAAAACTCCTTACCATTGCTATTGGCAGTGACATTTTTGGATATGACCCCAAAGTACAAGCGGTAAAAATAAGGATAAATGAGGCCACACCAAACGAAAGCTTCTGCACAAGCAAAGGATATGATCAGCAGCGAAGAGACAACCTATGGAATGAAAGAACGCATTTGTGAACTACGTGTCTGGGTGCGGGGCTGACATCTTAGATACAGGAGAGACTCAACCCAATAGTAAGAAAATACATAACCCACAGAAGCAACGGCCAAGCACCTTAATAGATATTTCTCAAAAGTAGTAATGCACATGGTCAACCAGTGAATGAAAAAGTGTGACAGCACTCATCTTCCTGGAAATGCAAATTCAAACAATGAGATGTCACTTCAGACATGTTAAAATGTGGTGGTTATGAAAAATGTTAACATTCATGTTGGTGTTGATATAAAGAAGAAAAAAACCTTGCACACATTTGGGGGCAATGTAAATTAGGATGGCAAATATGGAAAATAATACGGAGATTCCTCCAAAAATTCAAAGTAGAACTGCCATGATTCAGCAGCCTCACTGTTGAATATGAAGACAAAGGAAATGGAAGCAGTATGTTGAAGGAGATGGCCTGAACCTCGTGTTCATTGATGCATTCGTCACAGAAGCCAAAAGAAAGAGGCTAAGGATCCTGTCTGTGACAGCATGGATGGAAGTGGGGGTCATTATTTTAAATAAAGTAGGCCAGGCACAGAAAGACAAATACTGCATGATCTCATGTACATGTGGAATGTAAAAATGATCTACAAGTAGAGAGTAGAATAATCTTTACCAGGGGCTGCATAGACATTGGTCATAGAGTACAAACTTTCCATTAGCTAGAGGTTAGTTCAAGAGATCTGTTGTACAACATGGTGACTAGAGTTCACATAGGAATGTATGACTTCTTGAAGTTCACCAAGAAAGTAAACTTTAAGTGCTGTCACCACAAGCATGCTATATATGTGAGATATTGCATATGTTAACTTTTTTGTTTGTTTTTGGAGACGGTGTCTTACTTTGTAGGCAACCTGGAAATGTACTGGTTATATATAGCCCATGCCAGCCTCAAAATTGGCAACACTTCTGCCTCAGCCTCATAAGTGTCAGGATTACAGGCTTGTGTCACCATGGCCTGCACATACATTTACTTGACACATCATGTTGCACAGTATATACAATTCCTATTTGTCAAATAAAATTTGAAAGAAAGTCTGGTGTCTTCCTATGTCAAAAAGATAATTCCATGGGTGAAAGTCTTATATGGATAGATGAGATGATGATAATCATAGACTTAATGTTTAATATGCCCAAGGTAAGCAAGGGGCTGGGGCTTAGCTCAGTTGATAGAGCACTGCTGTGTGCACTCTCAGGCGCTGAGTTCCATCCCAGTACTGCAGAAATGGGAGAAGGACCTGGCAGCCCATTCCCGAAACAATCAGCCATTGAAAACTATATGAATAGCAGAGAAGCACTGACAATAGTGGTGGGCATGGTACAATGTCAGGGAGTGTTTTGTCTGTTGTACAGAGGGTCGCTGTGAGTCGGATTTGACTTGATGGCACCTAACAACAACAACAAGTTAGACTAAGGAGTGATTCTCTGAAATAAAAACGAGGTAAAGATCTTTCAGATTAAAAAAGGCAAATAGTTTGGGTGACTTGAGTGTTGGAATAGAATATGCATGCAAACGTTGAGGTGCTGCTGATGGATTAGGGGAGCTGTCAGCCTGTGAGGAGGGTCAGAAGGCATTCAGGTAGATTGTATGAGGTTCAAATGAGAAGCTTTTTGTTTTGTCTGGGTCGGTGGGCATTGTTTGTGTGTAATACAGAGAATTAGAAGAATCATGGACTTAGGGTTTTTAGAAGTCTTGATCCCTCACAGAAAAGGGTTGTAGTGTGAGCAGTGCCTTTGGGAGAAAGCCAGCCTATAATGAAATCTGAGTGGTTGAAGAGGAATTAAAGGTGCGGGACAGATTGTATGATCAGCAGGTTTCTAGAGATCTTGGAGTATTCAAAGAATGAGTCAAGATTCAGGAATGAGAGCTGATAGGTGGAAGTTGGATTTGGGGTGAAAGCAGGGACGATGACATTTTAAGGTCTGAACAGATGCTTTTCACAAGTTTGCATGGGAAGGTCTAGCGTTAAGCTTGCATTAAGCAAGCTGTCGGGCTGTTAACTTGACCGTGTTAAAGCACAGTAGCAGCAAATCACATCTATCAGGATTCCTGTATAAGGTCTTAACTGCAAGTGCTGTGCGGATTTAGCTTTGGACTTTCCCATCTGGTATAATTTCTTAGGTTCCTGTAGCTATAGGAAACATAATCAGGCAGCACTGTAGTCAGGTGAGTAGATCTAAGTTTGCTCTACCCTCATATTGTCCTATTTTACAAAATAGGTAATGAAGTATTCTTGGTTTAACCTAAGAATTAATGAGGGTGGTCCATTAGCAACAACATCCCACATTTATTGAATCTTTTTTTTTTCTTTTGGCACTTCAGTAGGTATTTGTATCTGACATACCTTGAGTGCATTTTAAAGGTACACTTGAAGACATTTTGAGTGCACTTAAAATAATAATTTACATATTCTTAGAGTCCATACTTGAGTTTTAAGGGATTCTTTTTACTTCTTACTTCCTGGGATTCAGAAAATCATAGCAAAGATTTTTTAACAGCTAGAAACCATTCTGTAGTCAACACTAGAAATTGAACTAACATAATAATCCCAACCTTTTCTTTCAGTCATATGTTTATTCTCCCCGTGTTTTGTGTAGATTTGTAAGTACCATGTGGTAGTTTGTATGTACTTAGACTCTAGTTTTCTTAATGGTTTCAAAGGAGTTCCTCAGTAGCTGTAGACTTCTCATGTGTGGAAATGACTCCCTACCCCTATTTCTAACATTAAGGCTATATTTTCAGGTGTATTACTGTAAATGGAGCAAGGTTAAATGTATCAAGTGATTTATGGCTCATTAAAGCAAGATTATTTAAATAAATCCTCAGTTTACTCTAAATGTTGGATTGCCCCAGACCAGTCCTAAGGCCATCTTTATCCTTTCTCGCCAGGTAAGAGCTTTATTGTCTGTATTCTTACACCTCCAACTCTGATTTAATCTCCGAACCATATATTTATCCAGCAGTTGGGTGATTACTTCTCAGAGTTAACAAGGAAAAAACAAAAAGTTAAATACCCAAAATAGAGCTCTTGATTTGCAAACTCTGGAGTCTCCTCCTCTTACAGTCTTTGGGGTATCATTTGGTAGCAGCTCCTTCTGCCCCCTTCAGCCAGAGCCTGGGAAGCCTCCTCAGTTTCCCTTTGTCTTACAAACTGTGAAATCACTGAGAAATCCTCTTGTCTGCACCTTAAAAATATCCACAGTTCAACCACTTAAAAAAAATAATTTCTAGTTCTGTTACCTTGAATAAAGCCATCATCGTTTGTCAAGAGTGTAACTGTTTCTCAGTGGTCTTGCCCCTTGCATTGTAGTTGCTGGTGGCAGCCAGAATGAGCTTTGTACCATCGAAGTTAAACCAGGTTTCCGTGCTCAAAGCCTCTCCATGATGTCTGCCCACTTCTGTCGGAGTGATCCCTAGAACGCTACGTGGCCCAGTGTGCCCTGGTTCCCTCTTACTTCTGGGACCTTTGCATCTCCCTTGTTCATCTGGCTGCTCTGGCGACTTGTTTTTGCTCCCCAAATGTGTGTGTCCTGAAGACGGATAATCTCTCTGTGGTACCCCCATGGTTTCCTTCTTGCTTGTTTCGGGGCTCTCAGCTGATACTTTATCAAAGGTGCCTTCTCTGACCAGCTTCATGGTGGACTGGGCATGTCCATCTTCTCCCTTCTTACCTCTCTGTATTTTTCTTTGTACAGTTTAATTTCATTTGGCTTCTTTCGTACTTACTTCTTTATTGTCTTGCTGCTTCACCCCTTGGATGGAACCTAGTGAGACATCTCATAGGTAGTCAATAAAATCTTACATATGAAAAACTAAACATTTATGCAGAAGGCTTGTTGTCGCCTTTTTCATTCCCTTGCAGACACATAGGAAGAATTTCTTAGCATCAGTTTATATGTCAGTAAACTGACAGGTGTGTTCACAGCCGTAGACTGCAGGGAATAACCCCTCACATCTTGAGTACCTGCCCCTGGGCAAGTCACTGTGCTCCGTGCTCCATGTGTATCGTTTAGGATTACTGTACCCAGAAGAGAAACTCTCTCTTTGACAGGAGAGCTGAGCCCTTTAATCAGAGTCCACTGTGGAGGTAGAGCTTGGGTGCGTTCAGGTTTTGTACAACTTCTAACTTAGTTGTGTTTTCGTATATGTAAGCATGTATGGACTGAATGAGAAAATATTTTCTGAAGCAAAAGAAATGTCTTCAGTCACGTAGATGGTACTTCCACTTTGCACATTTTCTCCTCTGGTTTTGTCATCGTATTCTTGTTCTCCAGAGGGAACCTTTGCAGCTTCATTAGCCAAGGACAGTGCTTCTTGTGCTTCTCGTGCACTCTTCAAGGTCAAATAACTGGGAAAAGACAGAGTTATTTCGCACTGTTCCTGTCTACACCCTAGCACAGGAGCAGTTGGAGAAGCTCTGTGGAGGCTCTGTAGTTTGCTAGGTTCTGAGGATGTAATGACAGTAAGTCCTGTGGTTGCGTGGCTCAGCGAGCCCACCATGTAAGAGTAAGTAGGTGGTCACAGGAAGGTCTAATGGTGGGTGAAGGGAGTAGGTACAGGGTGCCATCATAGCCCAGAACAGGGCACTGATCATCTTGGAATTGATGTCTAAGCTGACACCTGGAGGATAATTGGGGATCGGTAGGGACCATAGTGGTTAAGGCAGGTCTCCAAAGCCTAGAGTCGGCAGGTATCAGTTGAGTCTGCTGAGCTGTGTAGACAGTTCAGTATTAATAGAATGTAGGCTGAGGACGGGAGGAAGTGTGAAGAAGGTACTTTGATGTAGAAAGTCACCCGGATTGGGAAAGACCTTGACACAGTGTTGAAGTTGTTGGTTCTCTCTGAATAGGTGTGGGGAACCAGTGAAAAGCATAGCCCGTGGAGGTAATGTGCATCACAGTCTGTCCACTTTCCCACCCCATGGAAACATCATAGGAACCTATACCTATACCTTCTGTTTGAAATGTGAGGAAACGTGCTTCTAGTTCACCTTAGGGTTGGCTGAATGAATGAACTGCATTTGGCTGAATCTTCAGAAAGTAGAATGAGTAAAACTAGGTTACTGTGTTGAGGCTAATCTGATGAAAGGTTTTTAGAATTAACATGAATTTTGAACTTTACTCATTTATATCTTCTTTATTCCTCAAAATTTTGGGTAACATTAGTTGTTGAATTATGGTGCTGGAGACGATAATATTGACTATACCATGAACTGCCAAAAGAACCAACAGATCCATCCGAGAAGAAGTGCAACCAGAGTGCTCCTTGGAAGCAAGAATGGCTAGACTGCGTCTTACATATTTTGGACATGTAGGAAGGAGGGATCAATCCCTGGAGAAGGACATCATGTTTGGGAGAGTGGCAGGTCAACGAAAAAAAGACCCTCAACCAGATGGATTGACACAGTGACTGCAACAATGCACTTAAACATAAAAATGATCATGTGCCTGGCACAGAATTAGGGAGTGTTTTGTTCTGTTGTGCTTAGGGTCACTGTGAGTTGGACCCATCTCAACAGCACCAGACAACAGCAGCGTGCTATTAATGCAGTTTAGAGCCCAAAGTGGTCAATGAAAATAAAAGGGATGTTATTCTCTCAAGTCAGTTAAAAGCAGAACTTTTTGACTCATAAGGTCCTTTATTTGTTTCTATAACTACTGTCGCCCACCGAAGATTGTTAATGAGGCTTAAATGATATAATGTTATATAAATCACATACTAAATCTTGATGAGTGTTTTTTTGTTCGTTTCTGTGGTGCTGGGGATCAAACCTAGGGCATTGTGCATGCTAGACAAACACTGTGTCACTCAGCTACATCCTCAGTCCCCAGGCTTGTTTGGTTTTATTTATTGGTTCTTTTGAGTCAAGGCCTTGCCCTCCTGCTCTGGGCCCTGGAGCGCTGGCAGTACAGATATGTGCTACCATGCCTGGCCCCTGTTCTTCTAGTTAATATGTCAGCTTGTGGCACTACTTTCTTTGTTGCCCATGCCAGAAATTGAGGCATTATCTTCATGTCTTCCTGTTTATATGTGTCCTACAAACGACTTCTTTAAAATACTGTGTCCATTTCCTCCTCTCCACTGTCGCCAGCACTTCATTCTTTTCTGGGGACTTCCGTGGTTGTCGTCACCTGACTGGAATGCCTGCGTCCCTTACTGCATACTTTGGTCCCAGTTTAGAAAATGGAAGTATTGTAAAAGCAGATTTGATTAGTCCCCTGCTTAAAACTTGTTTTAGTGACGACTGCAGTGGTTCTCCTGTAGTGGTTTATGAATCTTCTGAGGTTTCTGGCAAGCTGAAGCTTCTTGTGCATAGTGGTGGGGAGAAGGCCATTCGCTTTTACTCCACTGCTGGCCAAAGTCGGAATTGCTTATCATGGCTCAAGAGTTTTCCTGCGATCTGGCCTCTCCCTGCCTGTTCATTTTCATTATTTGCTGACCCTGTTTGAACTTTCGCCTTTAGCTGGATAGGCTCTTTAACTGTCCTATAAATACCATGCTTTCAGGTCCTGTTTCTTTAACCCACGCATTTTCCTCTGTGTGAAGCGTGGCTCCCACTGATTCATTTGTACTCAATCGCCTGCCTTTGTATTGGCATACCTGTGTAGGCGTGTCTACCTTACCATCATCTGTTTTTCTCTTTGAAACATTAAATCTCTTAAGGAATTCATTTCACATGCCTGACGACCTAGAGTAGTGCTGGATTCTCAAGAAGAGTTTGATCTGTACTGAAGTAGGCATTTGGAAGTCATTTGGCTATTAAACCTTGAAAGAAGATGAAACTGTCCGAAAAGAAATTTAAAAGAAAAAGTATCTAATGGTGAACCCCTGGGAAGCACAAATTTAAATTTATCTAGATTCAGAAAGAAAGAAACCTCAGAAGTTCTCTGGTTCTCTGAAAAGGCGGAGAGAACGGAGGACACCAGGAAATAGTACCATAAAAACCCGAAGTCGCTCCTTTCCAAGATGCCTGCATTGCTTAGCAAGGTCGCATAAAACAAGTAGTAAAATGGGGTGATTGACCCCAAAGAGTTTTTACCCTCCCGGATGTGAAAGCTGGGTTGGAGAGGCAGGAAGCTCTGGACTTGTTCCTTCCCCACACATTGAGGCTCTTGTTTATCGCTGCTCTGAACGATTCCTGTTTTTATTTTTCCACAAAAACTCCTGCTGCTTTGAAGTTTGTGTCTTCTGACTGGCTGTCTTCATTGTCTGGTGAGCCCTCAGTCACTTCACAGTTGTTGAAGATTGATACCCGAGCTCCTGCTCTTTATTAACTATGAAGTCTGCTGCCATCTGTGTTTCTGTGGTTCACAGCCTAGTGCCTTGGCTTCCTGTTTCACCTGTGCTACCCTGCTGCCTCCTGCACCCATGCGCCTGCCAACCCAACTGTTTTACCCCTGAAGCCTCTTAGATTGCAACCTACAGTTGTTTTCTTTTTTTTTCTTTTTTTTTTTTTTGCGGTGCTGGGGATTGAACCTAGGGCCTCGTGCTTGCACGCTCTGCAAGTGCTGGACCACTGAGCGGCACTCCCAGTGCATTTTTTAACTTTTTGAGACAGGGTCTCGCTAAGTTACACAGACCGCCTCTGGTCTCGAACTTGTGATCCTCCTGCCTCTGCCTCCCGAGCCGCTGGGATGACAGGTGTGCGCCACCGCCGCCTAGTAGGTTGCAACCTTTGAATGATTTTTTGCTTTCTTAAATGTGTTTTCTGTCAGCCCGTCCCTTCTGCCTTCTTTTTGAGAAATGTCTTGGGCCCCGCTCCTGTCTTCCAGCCTTCCAGTCCTCAGATTCCTCCAGGTCCTGCTGTGTGCTGTCAGACTGAAGAAACGGAATGAAGAACCTTGTTTCACTCCCCCTTCTCCGGAGTGGAGCAGACTCAGAATAATTGGTTAGGAAAAGGCAGATTTTCATCAGTTTATTATACAAAAGGAAGACAAAGTTTAAACACCCCTTTAGAAAACATAGAAAATAACAAAATTTACTATGTTGATGATTTTTAACATGCCCTACTGTAGTGTTAACTGTTCACACACTGGTTTTCAGTAGACCTGTAGGACTTCTTCATCTTACAGAATAAATGAAAATCTACATTCATTGAACAACTCCTGTCTCTTCCCCTTCTTGCTCACAGGATAAGATAGGGGCATCCCTTTGCCTCTGTCTTCTGAAAGATACTGTAGAGAGTTGGTATGATTTCTTCCTTAAGTGTGTGGTAGAATTTGCCATCCATCCCATCTCAACATGGTGCTTTCGGTTTCAGACCATTACCAGTTTGTGGCTCATTTTCTTTAAGATATAGATGCCTGCTATCAGACTTCTGTTTTTGCGGTGCTGAGGAAGGGCCTTGTGAGTGCTGGGCAGGCACCCTGCTCTTGCACTGCAGTACTCTCCCAGTCCCTCTCTCTTTGTTCTTAAGAGACTTCTGCCTGCCTTTCCAGGCATTCTCCCATTTCATTGAGCTTACCAGATTTGCAGTCTCAGAGTTATGGGGCTGGGGTATAACTCAGTTGATACTTGGGGTTTGATTCCCAGCACTGCAAAAACGGGAGAAGGACTTGGCATTCTACTCCCGAAACGATCCTGAAAAACAATCAGCCGTTGAAAACTCTGCGAATAGCAGAGAAGCACTGACATAGTGCCTGACATGGCACAGTGTCAGAGAGTGTTTCCTTCTGTTGTACATAGGGTCGCTATGAGTCGGATCCAACTCAAAGGCACGTAACAATAACAGAGTATTCATCGAAATCCTTGATTAACCTTTCAGTGTTGATGGGATCTATAGTGGGAGCTCCTCTTTTGTTTCTGATAGTAGTAATTTGTGTCCATTGTCTCTTTTTCTCAGTCTACCTAGAGGCTTATTGGTTTTATTGCTCTTTTCAGAGAACCAGCTTTTGATTTGATTTTTCTCTACTGGCATATTTTTTATTTTTTATTTTCATTGATTTTTATTTTACTTTACTTTTTGCTTCTTTTGTTTGCTTTGAATTGAATTTACTCATCTTATTTTCTAGTTTCCTAAGGTGCTAGTTTAGATGATTGATTTTACACATTTCTAGTACATGCATCCATCTGCTAAATTTCCCTATAGCATCGCATTCACTGTGTTCAATAAATTTTGATAAGGTATATTTAGTGCAAATAGTTTTGAATTTCTTGAGATTTCTTCTTTAAACTATTAGTTACTTTAGAAGTATGTTTAATAATGTCCAAGTATTTTAGACAATTCCAGCTGCTTTTCTGTTAGTTATTTCTACTTTAATTCTAATGTTATCTTAGCAACATTGTATGATTTCTATTCTTCTAAATTTATTAATGTCCATTTTATGATCCAAATGTAGTCTGCCTTGGTGAATGTTCCTTGTGAGCTAGAGAAGACCAAGTAATCTGCCGTTGTTCAGTAAAGTGGTCTATAGATAAATAGCAATTAATTTTTTAGCCTAGACTAAGTCTGTCCATTTGTGGTAGAGGGATGTTGAAGTCTCCAAGTACAATAGTAGATTCACTTATGTCTCCTTGCAGTTCTATCAGTTTGCTATCTGAAATGAAGATAATTACTCCCACTTTCTTTTGATTAGTGTTAGCATGGTATATCTTTTGCAGCCTATTACCTTTTGTCTGTGTCTTTATATATAAAATGGATTTCTTATAGATAATATAATTGGGTCTTATGTTTTGATCCACTCAGACAACTGTGCCTTTAAATTGATGTATTTACATTATTGATGTTCAGTGTGTTTATTAGTATAGTTTGGATTAATGCCTACCATATTTACCAGTTTCATTTTCTGGTTCTTGTTCTTTGTTCTTATTTTTGTCTTTTACTCTTTTGCTTTTTATGGTCAGAATTGAGCAGTTTATTCTTGTATTGGAATCTAGCTCTTCCTCTAGGTCAGTAAACATTTGTTTTATATATGTATGTGCTTCAGTATTGGGTGAATGCATATTTACATTTGGTATCCTTGTTGAATTAACCCTTTTACCATTATATAATTTCCTCATTTCTTTGTACTGCTTTTGATTTAAAGTTGTCGATTTAAAGTAGGCATTATCTTACGGAAGTATCTCTGCTCCTACATTTTTTTGGAAATGATTTATCTGGAATCTTTTTTTGCATCCCTTTTTTCGTCTGTGCCTATCCTTAGAGATGAAGTGAAGTTCTTGTAGGGAGCATATTGTTCGGTTTTGGTTTTTTATCCATTTATTCACTCCATATCTTAAGTGGAGAATTTAATCCATTCACATTTAAGGCAATTATCAATAGGTAAAATTTTACTTCCACCATTTTGTTCTTGTTTTCTAGTTTTATTGTTCTGTGTTTCTTTCTCCTTCCTTCCTGTTGTTTTTCTTTACTAGTGCATTTTGATTCTTTATTATTTTTGGTGTGTCTCTGTTTTCCTTTGTGATTAACCACAAGGCTTAGAAAAAAAAAATCTTTCAGTTGTAACCAGTTAGTTTGAAATGATAGCAATTTAATATTGATCTTAAGAGTTAAAAGAAAAGATTCTAATAAGCCCTTACATTACTCCTTACATTTTGAATTTTTGATGCCCGATTTTACATCTTTGTGTATTAGCTCTCTCACTTTACATATTAATGTAGTTGCTTTTAGTCAGTTTGATTTTCAGTCTTTATATTAAAAATGCCTGCAGCTGTAGCCCTGTGGCATCCGATCCCGTCAGATCTCAGAGGCTAAGCAGGGTTGGGCCTGGTTAGTACCTGGATGGGAGACCGCCTGGGAACACCAGAAGCTGTAGGCTTGGAACCCCCTCCCAAAAATCAATCTGCCATTGAAAACCCTATGAACAGCAGAGAAGCACTGACAATAGCGTTTCCCCTGTTGTACAGAGGGTTGCTATGAGTCGGATACCAACTCGACGGTACCTAACAACAACAACCTAATATTAAAAATAGGAATGGTTTGTATACATGATTACATTAGGTTATTCTGAATTTGTGTATTATTCTTATTAGTGAGTTGTGTACCTTCTGAGGTTTTTGTCTTAGTTGTTACCATCTCTTTAAATTTGGAAAACTGTCTTTTAACATTTCTTGTAGGGCAGATCAGCTAGGGAGAAATTCTCACAGCTTTTGTTAGTCTTGGAATGTCTGTCTCTCTTTCATTTCTGAGAGAGAGCTTTGCTGAGTACACTATTCTTGATTGGCAGTTTTCACAAGTTTTCCTTCAGCAGTGTGGACATCTCATCCTTCTGCCTCTTGGTTTGTAAGGTTTCTTCTGTGAGGTTGCTGTCATGCGATTTGGAGTACCCATGTGTATTATTTACTTTTTCTTACTGCCTTGAGAATCATCTTTTTGTTTTTAACTTTTGAGAGCTTGATTAAGATGTATCTTGGAGTAGAGTTGATGGAGTTCGGTTTGACTGGTGGCTTTCTAACCTTCCTCCACACGGATATTTGTATCCTTCTGTAGGCTTGGGGAGTTTTCTGTTGTTATTTCTTTGGAAAAAAACTTTTACCTTGGCATTCTTAAGTCCCTCTTGAACCTCACTAACTCAAATATTTGCTGTTTTAATGCTGCCCCAGAATTCCCTTAAGCTTTCTTCCTCTTAATTCTTGTTTTGCTCCCTTTTCTACTGTGTGGTATTTGTTTTGGTATTTATTTATTTATTTATTTATTTATTTATTTATTTATTTTTGTTCTGTTGAGACAGGGTCTATGTAGCCTAGTCTGGTATCAAATTTGCAGACCTGCCTCAAGCCTCCTGAGGGCTGGGATTATAAAGATATACCACATACCCAGCTTCTATTGTGTATTTTCATATTGCTCATCTTTAAGCTTACTGATTATTTCTTATGTTGGATCTGCTTTTTTTCTTAGTGCATTTTCTCATAGTTTCAATTTTGTTTTGTATACTTTTCAGCTCAAGGATTTGCTTTTTGATTTTTTTAAGATTAATTCAGTCTCTAAACTTTTGCCAGTGGAGTACTGAATTGTTTCAGTGTTTTCTTGAAGTCATTAAAACAACTATTTTGAGTTCTTGAAAAGTTTGTATAACTTCATGATAAATGGAAAAAAGGTTGAGTTTGTCCAAGATTTTGCTTGGTTCTACAATCAGCACTCATGGAAGCAGCAGTCAAGAAATCAAAAGACCCATTGCATTGGGCAAAGCTGTTGTAAAAGACCTCTTTAAAGTGCAGAAAAGTAAAGGAGTCACATTGAAGACAAAAGTGCGCCTGGCTCATGCCATGGTGTTTTCAATTGCATGATTTCCTTGTGAAAACTGTGCAGTGAGTAACGGAGACAGGGGAAGAATTGATGCTTTCAAGCTATGGTCCTGGAGATGAATATTGAATATTCCATGGACTGCCAAAAGAGCCAACAGATCTATCCTAGCAGTGCAACCAAAGTGCTCCTTGGAAGCAAGGATGGCTAGCCTGTCTTACCTATTTTGGACATGTTGTCAAGAAGGACCAATCCCTAGAGAAGGACATCATGTTTGGGAGAGTGGCAAGTCAACGAAGAAAAGGAAGACCCTCTACTAGATGGATTTACACAGTGACTGCAACAATAGGCTTAAGCATAAAAAAGATTGTGTGCCTGGCACAGTGTTGGGTAGTGTTTTGTTCTGTCGTACATAGGACTGCTATGAACTGGACCGAACTCTGATGGCACCTAACAACAAGAGTCTGTTTATGTCAGTTGCTTGATGGTCAGTTTCTTTCACTTTATCAGTTAGTTCAGGTCATGATTACCTACAAGTTCTTGATGCTTGTTGGCTTGTAACATTGTACGCTCGTGGAATGAGTAAGATGCCATTCTTTGTGATCTGGCTTTGTGCCTGTCCTTCCTGAAATACTAAGCAGCCTGTTTATTTTCTTTGAGCCTATTGTTACTTTTGCTATTTTAACTGTAGATAACACCCTAAGTTGAGGTTTGCTGCAAATCAGTGCTTGATGTTTTGTCATTGTTTCAGTCCTGGAGGATGTTCCAAGCCTAACTTTGTCCCAGATCCACACTTGTGTATTGTTTAGGATTTACTGGGGAAGTGCCTAAAGAGGATAGTCTGTCCCCTCAGACTTCTGCCTGGGACCAGGATGGGCCCAGGCCACTTATCCTCAGTTAGTGGTTTGTGGCCAGGTAGTGCAGGATTCCGCTTGCCTCTGGGCCTCCCCGTGGAGAGACTGGCACCTACCCCCTTTTTCTCTCCCCACATGGACAATTGATTTCTCTGTTGTGCTGTGGTGTAGAGGAATAAGTGGGGTGGGAAGTTTCCTGACACCAAAGTGTCAGTGATGGCTCACACTTGGGCTGACGGCCTGCAAGAGACCAGTGTAGCAAAGGGGCAGGACCTGTGCCCACAGTGCTCTGCACTGCCTGCTGCTGTGGTGTCCTCGTTGCTCAAGACAGCTGCAGCTAAAGCTGGCCTCGGGAGATGCTGGCCAGAATAGAAACCCAGCTGGTGGGGGTTGTGTTTATACTCCTGATAGAATGGTAGGGCCAGAGGCTCCAGTCTGTAGGCACAGGCCTGGAGACAGGCTCTTGTCATCCGCCTGGTGCTATCTGACCAGCCTGACACCGAGTTCCAGTGTACTTTCCTGTGGTCACTTCCTCATTCTGTCCCCCAGCAGCTGGAGTCTTGCTCTTGGCTGTGCTGTCTGAGGTTGGGGAATGGGTGGTGGAGGCAGTCCTGTGTCGGCCAAGCTTGATGCCTGGCTGAATTGCACCTGAGTCAGTCTCGGGGGCCCGTAAGCTGTGAGTTTGTGGCGCTTGCTATACAGGCATAAACATGAAATTTACCAAAAAGCCATTATTAGTGTGCAGCTTTCCAATTTGAGGCCTCTGACATTGAGGCTCTGAATTTTATATACCTTTTATATGCCCTGATGTAGATGCACTCAGGTAATTCAAGTGCCATTGGAGCGAGGAAAGCAGAATAATCCTTAAGATGGTTGAGTCTACCAGTGTCAACGGAGGTTCTAGTGGGACCTCCTCCTAGACCTGTTCTGTTGGTATAGTTGCTGTTTGTAGCCTGGAGAGAGACAAGCAGATCAGTTTGACGTAGTTACTCTGCCATCTACCCTTAGTCATATTAAAAGTTCACGTTTTGGAGTCGACCCTGGATTCCAGTCTCTTAGTAGTACGAAGTGTGACTTGTTATGTAATTCCTCTGAGCATCAGCAGAATGGGGGTCAGTATAGCCAAGTCCTATACTTGTGAGAATGATGGTAATAATTCCAACCATAATAATAGCAACTAACACGTAAATGAGGCTTAGTATGTGCTAGGTAGGATTCTAAGCGCTTTTTATATTCATTAACGAAGCTGATTCCCACCGCTAGGGGAGTTCTAGTGTATACCACTATCTTGGTGAGCAAGCTGAGACACAGAAAGGCTAATTCATTCATTCAACATCACATAGTAAGAGACAGAACCGTGAGTACTTGGGCAGTCTGGCCCCCCAGTATGAGCTTCTCATGGTTAAGCTTTACCACCTTCTAGAATGGGGCCATCTACAAAGATCCTAGCACATGGGTCTTCAACAAGTTAGAGCTGTTGTAACTTTACAGAGGACAGTGGTCCTCCGTCCTTAGGGAACTCCTGTGTGGTCCCAGATAGCATATGTAAATGTGAGGTTCAATTACTGGAGAAGATCTTTTGTTCTTTTCTGATTACATATTTATTATTTTGGGGATTTATTTTCTCCCATCAAAGGTTTCAGGACTACTGCCTGTTAAGTAATTATTTTGATATCACCTGTAGATAATACAGTGGACATGAGTTAGATCCTGGAGCTCGAATACTTCCGGACTCCCCGTCCTGGTTGCGTCCCTTTCCTTTGTGTTTTCTTGGGTGCAAGATTTGACTCCTTCCCATCCGTCTCTCATTGGCTGTAGATGGAAGACCATCTTCAAAGCCAGGGGATTCACATGGGCTAACCTGTGTCAAAGTGCCTGCCAGTGTGCTGGGCACTGACGTGCTAATGAACTGAAAGGACTCTTAAAGATGGGACAGTTGGGACCTAGGGAAGTAGCGGCTTGGTATTGGGTAATTTCCAAGACAGGAGCTGACACTAGTGCAGGTCCTCCGATCTCTTGGTCCTGTTCTGCTGTCACTGCTCACACACCTTTGTTCAGTACCTATAGAAACAGTATGTACATGACAGGCTTTCTGGGTTATTTTAGGACAAAACCTGACATTCTTATTAAGAAAAACAGAGTATTTCAGTATTTTGAATTTCATAATTTTTAATCTCATAGATGATTCAGTGTTTTGGGGGGCCATTCACATATGTATGTGGAATTTTAAAACTGCCAACATTTCCCCACTTATATTTATTAATTTTTATTATATGTAGCATGCTTATTATAGAAAAATTGGGAGAGAAAAAGGAAGAATTTTTAAAAAACTTCAATTGCATCCAAAGAAAATGACAACTAACACTGTGAAGCAAAAATGGATTCATCCTACACCTACAGCTTTGTAAATGGCTTCTTATGAAGTAGGAAGACTGTTGCCAAATTTCTGCTATTTATTTCATTAATTATGTCCCTATTGTTGGGCAGGCTAATTTTTTCCCCAGATGGTATCGAAAAAAATGCATTTCCAGAAAATTGTCCAGTTACTTTTCCATAAATGATATCTCTAATTCATATGATATTCCCGTTTTTAAGATTTTTGATACATGTTCATAATTTCCCTGCAGAAAGTATATATATGTTCTTACAGGGAAGTCCACAGTTTGAGAAAGCATGGCAGAAATTCCTCATTCTTTACTGAAGAAGAATAATATATGTTTTAGGTCTTCCATTTAGGTCTTATATATTTTTGCATATACTTAACACATTTTGCATAGTAATAACTGGAACAATAATTTTTAATTGTCAAAAATGGGGCTGCTTGTAGCTACATATAGTAAAATATCTCTTAAGTCACGTTCATGCAAGTTTTGAGTGTGTTATGTGGGTTTTTCTTTTTTCTCTATTTGCATGCCAAGAGTGGTAAGTTTGCATGGAACATTTTGAAAATAAAAGCACCAGAATGAGTTGGATGTGTTTGAATGTCACTGTCATCTAGCTTGGTATTTGAGAGTCAGAGTCCTACTTTTAAGACAAAATTGGACTTACTAGTGCCCATCATTTACTTGTCTGCCACCTTCTTGAGTCTCAGGATTCACATGATGTTAACTGCAGTGCCATCAGCCACTTCGTCCTACATGTCAGTCAGATGATTGCAGGAATGTGTTGAGAATGAAATTAGGTGAGGTGGTTTTTTTTTTTGTTCCCTTATAGTTTTGATTCTCTGTTTTTCCCATGCTTATGAATTGGGGACCAAAAGGAATAACTTTGAATTACAGTACTTTGGATCCAGTTGATTAGTCTTCTTAAGTTATGCTAATTTTATATCATCAGTTAGTAGAGGGATGGAATTTGAGAGTTGAATAAACCATAGAGATAGAGTATGTGGTCCAATTTCTTGCTTGATGAAGTAATCCTTTCTTGAGTATTCTTTGTCAATCTACTAAATGGCCATAACAGAACATCAGTCTATGTGCTTTAAGTTCCCAAAGTAAGAGGAATATTAAAATTTTGCCATACTGGAATTTAAAATACTCAGTGTTCCTATAATAAGCATTTAATGGAGGCTTACTGACAGGTTTTGGATTCGAGGTTGTATGCTTAGGAACCAATTTCTTGTAGTGTAATCCTAGGTTTAGATAGTTCACTTGTAAAGTTACTTTTATAAACCTCTCATGTGACTGATAATTGAGAAAAATATTTTTATTCCACATAAATTGTGTTAACTGCCAATCAAAGATTTACGAACTATTGAAATGAAATGATGATAATATAAAAGGAAAGCTGGGCTGGAGATGGAGATGTAGCTCCATGGCAGTGCTTGCGCAGCATGCACGAGGCCCTGGGTTCAGTCCCCAGCACTCCAGATGGGGGGAGGAGGAAACTGGATTGATGCTTTTAAGCAGATCTCGTTTTCTGAATGTTAATATGTAAGTGATAGGTGGCAAAGTTCTTAGTCGTAAGCCTGGTGATTTTTCATCAGATAAACCCTTTCCACCTTCTCAACCAAAGAATAGTGTACAGTATTAAAATGGTGCTTTGATAAGCATTGGCCTTGTTTATCTTAGTTTCTCAGAAAGTATCCACCAGTCCACTCGTGGAAAGTTGTAGGTGAATAGTGGGTTCTCCGTTCCTCCCGTCTCGTGAGGAGGCGAGTTTATGACTCCGGCTTGACTAACTTTGGCCGTGGTGAGCTGTTGAGCTTTGTCTCTGAGCTGTACTAATGACTGTGCTTGTTCGGATGTTTGCCACAGGAAGCGAGCAGCCGCAAAGCATCTAATAGAACGCTACTACCACCAGTTAACTGAGGGCTGTGGAAATGAGGCCTGCACGAATGAGTTCTGTGCTTCCTGCCCAACTTTCCTTCGTATGGATAACAATGCAGCCGCTATTAAAGCCCTCGAGCTTTATAAGATTAATGCCAAACTCTGTGATCCTCATCCCTCCAAGAAAGGAGCAAGCTCGGCTTACCTTGAGAACTCGAAAGGCGCCCCCAACAACTCTGAGATAAAAATGAACAAGAAGGAAGGAAGAGCCGCTAGAATTGATTTTAAAGGTAAGACGTTTCATTTCTAATGGAGAGCTGTTGATGAAAACTATGAGATGTACATATGAGAGTGTTCATTGTTGTTTTGCCTAATCGTGGGACCTGAAGACATAGTATAAGTGAAATCAGTTTTTTACTTTGGTATGGGACAGAAATAACTGAATTAGTGATTTAAATCCATTTTATTGATCTAGTAGTTGTTAATCAGAAGTAGGTTATTCTCCAAAAATTCATTTGTTAATGAATTGATTGCAACTTTTAAATTTTTCCACATGGAAAAGCATGTTGTTGTTGTTGTTGTTGTTAGGTGCCGGTGGAGTTGGTGTCCAACTCATAGCCACCCCACCTACAAAAGGAGAAACACTATTGTCAGTGCTTCTCTGCTGTTCATAGGGTTTTCAATGGCAGGTTGATTTTGGGAGTGGGTTGCTGGGTCCTTCTCCCAAGCCTATAGCACCTGGTGTTCCCAGGCGGTCTCCCATCCAAGGACTAACCAGCCCTGACCTGCTTAGCTTCTGGGATCTGATGGGATTAAATTGTGCTTAATCTCTAATACCAGATCACAAGGTCTCCTTGGAAAACAGCTGGACTAAATATCTGGCATGAGCTCCGGAGCCCCAGGACTGTGTGGTTAAAAAAAGCAGAGAGTTAAAGCAGTCCTTTTTTCCACTTTAGAAGGCAAGGCAAAATTTTGCAATAGTTACCTGAGAATTAATTTTGCTTTTCCTTCTAATACTTTTTTCCCAGTCCTGCCCACTTTCTTCCCAGGCATTCGGTGTGGTTATGCTGCCAAGGTCGTGCCCTGCCAATGGCAATCTCCATTCAAGTCTTCTGTTTTTTAAATGGTCTGTTTTTTAAAACTTCCCCCGGCCATCAGCACTGTACTAACCTCCAAGCATTCTTTTCCTCATGGAGGGAACTGGTAAGCCTAGTGAGGTAATTGAGTATTTGAGGCTGGCAGACCATAGTCCCCCGGAGTTGTATTTTAAAAGAGAAAGGTTTTTGCTGAAGACGTACATAAGTCACAGAATGCCGCTAAGTTTTTCAGTTGTTGTTGTTAGGTGCTGTGGAGTCAGTATCCAACTCATAGCGACTCTCATAGGGTTTTCAATGGCTGACTGTTTCGGGATTGTCTTGGGAGTGGATTGCCAGGCCCTTCTCCCATTTTTGCGGTGCTGGGAATTGAACTCGAGACCTCAAAGACTGTAGTGCAGCGCCCTACCAACTGAGCTAAATCCCAGCCCCTAAGTTTTTCAGTAGCAACTCTAAATGAATTAAATGAGATGGGATTGTTACAACTTCTGTTTTTCCACACTTCCATAACTTTACACAGCCTTGTTACTCGTGTATAGTTCACTCTGTTTTGTGAACAAGCTCACATAGTGTGGATAAACAGGACGTGCTGTCAATACGTGGAATGGGGAAGCAGCATCCACTGCATTGTGCACATTTCTCCAGCACGTGCCCCACCCAGGAGCAGCGGCTAAAGTAGAAAGAATGCGCCACTGGAGTTGCCTGCAGCCAACCATGGGAAATACAGCGCATAGTGGAGGGACTGGGCTTGCTTTTGGCCATGTGTGCCTTCGTATAGATGCTGGTCTTGTGGCTCATGCCAGGCTTATATCCTATTCCCTTTTTGCTCACATTTACAGAATTTAGCACGGGTAACTTGTCCTTAACACTTTTTCCAGTATGCTACTGTCCTTTCCTCTTCCTGATTATTTTTATGGCGATGTACATTAATGTGATATTTTCTGTTGGCCTTTGTAGTGCTTAAAGCATCCTAGTGCTTTTATTTTGATTACTTTGTTTTTTAGTTCTAGTTAGACAGTTGTGTAGGTCTTGAGTAGTCAGTGTATCCCAACTCCATTTTTGCACGAGATTTTTTAGGTGCAAAATTTTATGGTGTAAGATGATTTTCAGCCAGATGTGCCTTACAGCCCCACCAGTTTGAGAGGTGGAGCCCAGAGGTTCACAAGTTCAAGACCAGAGGCAGCCTACACAACTAAGCAAGACCCTGACTCAAAAAATCAACAATGGCTTAGGGTGCAGTCCAGTGGTATAGCACTTCAAGAGTATGTACGACACCTGGGTTCAGTCCCCAAGTACTGAAGAAAAATAAGGCTTTCCAAGTGAGGGATGGTCATGTGTGCAGTTGGAGGCAGAGGCAGAGGGATCTCAAGTTCCAGGCCAGCCTATATAGTGAGAATATGTAGACTCAAACATACAAATGAACAAATGAAAACAAAAAAGAAACATCAAAAAAGACTTCAGAAACACACATACAGCTCAAAATACCTAGGTAAATCTTACAAAAATGTCTGTTTACTTAATGTGTACTACCTCTTTTTATTGATACCCAGACTTTACAAATGCTTTTATCTCTGATTACCATTTTTTTCACACATTATATTGAAAAACTCAATTCAATATTCTAAACAAAATAGTACTTGGAGAAAGTAGTGGTACATTCTAGGTGGGATTAGTCGGCTGTAGGAATCTCTTGATGAAGGTGTTCAGAAAGCTTGATGTGTCCCCAGGGTCTAGAATGTTGCCGCCCCTCACACAGGCTGTATTACTGCACCCGAAGCAAGTCTTTGTTAAATAACCTTATGATTTGATGATTAGGAGGCAAAATATTTTATGTCCTAGTAGGGTATTTATTTATAATATATTTTTTCTGTGTTTTGGTTACCTCTTAGGACATTAGCTGGGCGTTTTGCACTGTCTTATATAAGAAGGTACTCATATTTTCCAATTAGAATAATGATAATTAGCCTCCCAGTTAGTGCTTTCACACTTTCCAGGAAGAGATTACTGATGTCTAGTAAAAACATACCTATTTATTCTTAATAGATCAGACCTGATAGTTTTTAAGGAGAGCTCATAAAAGAAACTACAGATGGGGAGATTCCTGTGTAGCAGGGTCACAGATCAGATTTGTGGTATGATAAAGTTTTTGGTATTTTTATGGTAGAACTTTTGGAATCCATTCCTTTAATGCATTCCTTTAATTGCATTTTATATTATCTTTTACTATAGAGCATGCACATTTAAACAGAAATAGGAATCTTTAAAGAACTTACATATTGTATGATATATGTATGTGGAAATATTTTACACAGTGAAGGTAGGATTGGATTCTCAACCTGATTATAAGTTTATCTTCTGCCTTAGGTATTTAATCTAACGATAATCTATCACTCTCTTGAACATGATGGATTAAGACTATTTTCAGGTTTACATTTTGACCAATATATTTAATCTCTAGAATTTTAATACATTAAATATATCATTTTTTTTTCCTGTAAAATAAAATATCTTCTGTTCCATTAGCCAGAAAGGGGAAAGCCTTGACCTGAAAGTAACACTTATCTCAGAAGGCTGGGAATGCTAGAAGACGTGATCCAATTCTGTGCCCAGGGAGAAGAGGAAAGAGATTTTGGTGACTACGTAGACTCTGCTTTCTGGGCTTCTTCCATTGTTTGTTTTTCTCTTTCTAGTCCCTCTGTTAAGGTTTATTCTGCCCTGATTCCTGTTTGCAGGTAGCAGTGTTAGCTTCAGAGCTGATGAGAAGTGGTATATTCTTCTTACTCACAGGAGTACCTCAGATGAACCCATTTGGTTTGTTTGGTTATTTGTTTATGTTGCTGTACCTGAGGGTTCAGCCCAGCACCTCGAGCATGCTAGGGAAGTTTTCTACCACTTAGCCACATACCCAACTCCCTTTTGTTTTTTTTTATTCTGAGACAGGCTCTTGCTAAATTGTCCAGGCTGCCTGTGGCCTCAAACTCGAGATCCTCCTCCCTCTGCCCACCAGGTTATTGAGATGATAGGCATGTGCCATGGTGCCTGGCAATTTGGTTGTAATATGTACAGAAGTAGCCCGCAGCGGTAGCCCTGTGGCGTCCAATCCCGTCAGATCTCGGAAGCTAAGCAGGGTCGGGCCTGGTTAGTACCTGGATGGGAGACCACCTGGGAACACCAGAAGTTGTAGGCTTGGGAGAAGGACCTGGCAACCCCCTCCCAAAAATCAATCTGCCATTGAAAATCCTATGTACAGCAGAGAAGCACTGATAATAGTGTTTCCCCTGTTGTACAGAGGGTCGCTATGAGTCGGATACCGACTTGACGGCACCTAACAACAACAACATGTACAGAAGTAGAACAAGAGTTGTTTCTGAATAATGGTGCTGACGGAACCTTTCTTAAAACTTTGCCTTCATAGTCTTGAGAACAAAATAAGGAAAAAAACCTTTCAGAAGAACAGCGGGGTTTCTGCTCTATAGCAAAGCTGGAATAGGAGTATTGTTATGACATAGCACATGATATGTTGGTTCATATTTACAATTAAACCTATGTACGAATGCTGTATGCCTTGGTTGGGAAGGCAGTTTTAAACCATCATGACCTCATGAATAACTACGTATTGTTGAAAGAAGGCAAAAGAACGGGTGAGGTTGTTGGTATTAGTTAATTGAAAAAAGAATAGATAATCATAATATTTTGACTGGTAAATCTGAAGTATTAGGTACTTTTTATTTTTAAGAATTCTAATTCATAAATAATATTGAGTCCAGAATTTTTGGCTATTTTACTCTTCCCTAGGACTTATTACAGAGATCAGCATGTACATATTATGAAAACAAATGTTCTCTCTCTCTCTTTTTCCCTCTGATTTTCTAGATGTGACCTACCTAACTGAAGAACTAGTGTATGAAATTCTTGAATTATGTAGTGAGAGAGAGGATTATTCCCCTTTAATCCGTGTCATCGGAAGAGTGTTTTCGAGTGCCGAGGCATTGGTACAGAGCTTTCGGAAAGTCAAACAGCACACCAAGGAGGAATTGAAATCTCTTCAAGGAAAAGATGAAGACAAGGATGAAGATGAAAAGGAAAAGGCTGCATGTTCTGCTGCTGCTGCTGCTATGGAAGAAGACTCAGAAGCCTCCTCCTCCAGGCTAGGTGATAGCTCCCAGGGAGACAACAACGTCCAGAAATTAGGGCCTGATGACGTGTCTGTGGATATCGATGCTATCAGGAGGGTCTACACCAGATTGCTGTCTAATGAAAAGATAGAAACTGCCTTTCTCAATGCACTTGTGTACTTGTCGCCCAACGTGGAATGTGACTTGACGTACCATAACGTGTACTCCCGTGACCCCAATTACCTGAATCTGTTCATCATTGTAATGGAGAACAGAAATCTCCACAGTCCTGAGTATCTGGAAATGGCACTGCCCTTGTTTTGCAAAGCAATGAGCAAGCTTCCCCTCGCAGCCCAAGGGAAGCTGATCAGACTGTGGTCCAAGTACAGCGCAGACCAGATTCGGAGGATGATGGAAACATTTCAGCAGCTTATCACTTACAAAGTCATAAGCAACGAGTTCAACAGTCGAAACCTGGTGAACGATGACGATGCCATCGTTGCTGCTTCCAAGTGCTTGAAAATGGTTTACTATGCAAATGTCGTGGGAGGGGACGTGGACACCAATCACAATGAAGAAGATGACGAAGAGCCCATCCCTGAGTCCAGCGAGTTGACCCTCCAGGAGCTCTTGGGAGAGGAAAGAAGAAACAAGAAAGGCCCCCGAGTAGACCCATTGGAAACCGAACTTGGTGTCAAAACTCTGGATTGTCGCAAACCACTTATCTCTTTTGAAGAGTTCATTAATGAACCACTGAATGATGTTCTAGAAATGGATAAAGATTATACTTTTTTCAAAGTGGAAACAGAAAACAAATTCTCCTTTATGACATGCCCCTTTATATTGAATGCCGTCACGAAGAATTTGGGACTATACTATGACAATAGAATTCGCATGTACAGTGAACGAAGAATCACTGTTCTTTACAGCCTAGTTCAAGGACAGCAGTTGAATCCATATTTGAGACTCAAAGTCAGGCGTGACCACATCATAGACGATGCACTTGTGCGGGTAAGTCTGGCTGGTGTTTATGATCACTACTAAATTCAAACCCTAACGATGAGGATATTGTGATACAGTTCAGTGAATTTGTTTTATATGTGACTTTGAAAAAGAAAAAAATGCTATCCTGTAGCCTGGGAACACCTGGGTATTTCTGACCTACATTAAGTATTACACTTTTGCTCCTCCTCACCAAAAGTGCTGGTTGTCTTTTCTGGTGATTGCTCTCTTTGGAAAAGAATGAGTTTCCTAAATCTTGAAAACTAGCCTCAGCAGTTTCTCCATTCAGAAGAGAAGAGTGTTGGGAAAGACTGGAACTCTGGGACAAGGGAGATGTGGAGGTGCCCAGTATTAAATAGGGGTGTGGGTGGAGAAGTGGTACCCTAAATTCATGCTATAAAGGTATAGTGGTGTCCAACAAGTTGCATCATGGGAAATTTAAGACTTGCCTTATTGTAAACTGGAGAATTGACCCAGGCAGGTTGGTGCATGTTGTATGTAAGACTTTGGAGTCTTACTGAGTCACTCAGAATGTCTCTCTGTAAGATCATGTGGTTATGGCAGTTTGTCTCACTTAAGGATTTATAAGGACAGGTCTGGGTCTTGAAACTTTGGGGACAATAGCAGCTGTTCCATAAATCTGGGGATTTGTGGCACCTGTATCATCAGCAGAATCCAGGGAGATCAACCTGAGAGAATGCTGGGAGGTCAGGCACCCAACTTCTAACTTCCTCTTTCATTAGATGGGGCTGCCTCTTGTTCTGTCCTTTTCTTCCATACACAATGGGAATTTTAATGTCCATGTAAGAATTTAGGACCAGCCGGAAGACAGAACCAGTTGCCAGGCACATTTCACGAAAATTACATTTGTCGCGTGCAGGGTTTGATTGTGTTTATGTGGCTAGGTAGGCATTCCTGTCATCGCTAGTTCTGTTTCATCAACTGCAAATAAAAGTTAGTGTCAACTAAGACAGCTTTCCATACTAACAAAAAATAAAAGCCTATGACATATACCTTGGTATCTGTTTTAAAATGTGTTTTAGTTTTAAAATGACTTTGTCTGAATCTTGAGACACCAGAAATCTATAAACCAATGGGAAAAGTTGCTTGACATCTCGGAAATTAAAAGCTAGAGGTTTTGAGCATCCCTTCTTTGGTACTGGTTTTCCACACTGTCAAATCTGTATTTAGTATTGGAGAAAGAGCCTCTGTTACCTTAGAAACTAAGGCTGTTTTCACTTGTGACTGAAAGGGGCTTTAACTGCCTGAGGTCATTATCGCTGCCTGCTTTCTAGTGCCCTTTTTGTTTTATTTAACATAGTTTTGAGCACATGAATAATTAATACACCTAGTGACTCATAGTTTAACAGAATGATAGGGTATTTTATTAGGATGTCAGTGAAGTTTTATGAAAAGCACCCTGAGGGCTGTGTGTATCCATTGTTAGAGCAGAGATTCAAATGCTAAAAGCACAGAGTCTTGACTTTTTGAAGTGAGGTCTTCCAGCTGTCTTCAGTAAAAGCTGTGCTTGGCCTTAAAACAGTCTCTGTAAGATTCAGTCCAGGGTTAAACAGAATCCTCTACCGTCTCCGCTGGCCTTCTGCACAGGCTTGTACCCAGCCTGATTTTCTTCCTTGCCCCAACTTTTTCCCTAGTAAAGTAATGCAATGCTCAGAACCCATAAAGTGTAGGTACTTGTCATAGACTTATTCTGTTTCAAAAATTGTCTTCTAGGATTTTGAGGAAACAATTAGCCATTTCAGTTTTTAAAGCCTTCTAAGCAGGTGTTGGAATAAATTGTGAGTTTTGTAATTTTTCTTTTTTAGAGTTCTGCTTAATTATGTCAAAACTGGATCTTACGGTTTGGCCCATTATCAGTCAGGATTCACTGGTTAACATCTGTACTTGAATGTTACCAGTCCCCCAAAGCAGTTCTCTTAACAGCCTTGTGTGTTTGCACCCTGATGAGCAGTAGAAGTGCAGAGAGATAGGACTCCAGAGGCTCATGCTCAACAGAGTTTCCTCTGAGGGGGCCTTTCTCCTCCCGGCTCCCCTCCCTTCTCCTCTCCTCTCCTATCTCCTTTCTCCTCTCTCCTTCCCAATCCTCCCCTCTTGTTTTTTAAATTAAAACCAGAATGTGAAAGGGTTAGAAAAATAAGCATCAGAATAGGCCTTGGAAGTCAAATTGATAGCCATTAAAAAAAAATACAGCAGGTGTTGATTATGATGAACCCATTATGGTAAAGTCTCATTGTTTTGGTGACAAAGTAGGTTTACAGCAAGTCCTGGTGTAAGACTGTTCCCTCACGTGAGCTCAGAGGAATCCATCCTGGTTTACAGTGTCTTCTTCCCCAAGGAAGAACCGTTTAAAGCCTCATTTTTCTTTCTTCTCACAGTTTGATAAACAGAACTTACCCACTGATCATTTTCCTGTGGCCTGATAATTTTAAACGGCACAGTAAGGTTGTATAGAGAAGAAGGAATAAGAAGCTGTGGTGAGCTTGATACGTAAAGTCATGAGATGCTAGATGGTAAGAGCTAAAGGAGACCAGGGCTGCTGCCACTACTCCTTAGTTTAAAAATAAGGCCTAGAACATGGAGAATACATGTACAACTGTGAGGAAGTTTTCCATTGGATTTAAATTTTCATGTTAATTGTAAGACTGACTAGCTTGGAGGTAGAGTGAGGGTCTTTAACTTCATGATTTAAAAAAAACCCCAAACATGACCAATATTCTCATGAACCATGAAATTCAAACCAGATAAGCAACTTTTTTCCCATCTGGAGCTTTGAGAGAAATTATCTTTGATGACAAGAGAAAGATTCTTCTTTATAGTATCTTATTAAATCTAACACTTTCTCTCACTCTCGGACAGCATTCCCAAGGATAATGTCTATATAAATTTTTTTTTAAAGTTACTTTTTAAAGGGGGTAAGAGATTGTTACCTATAAAGATACCCTGGAAGAAAACAGTATTGCCACTCATGAGGGGTGATGCCCCCAATTGCCCTCACAATATGAATGGGAAATTTGTCAAAAAGCAAAACCAAACCAAAAAGTAGGGTCCTGCTCTCTAGAGATACAGATAAGGAGATCTTGTTTGGAGTCTATGAATCTGTACTTGTGGAAACACTCCAGAGAAGCCAGGCTGCAAGCCAATATTTGGGATGATGTCTGTCTGTAGAGTTTACGCATATATATATTTATTGAATCCACTTTTACATATGTTTAGAAAATTGCCAGATTTTAAAGAAGATAATAGCGCAGCATGTGTACAATATGGGTTGATAGTATATGATTTAATTTTGATTAGTCAGTTCTGCAATTTTGGGTAGTTAACTAAAAACCCAAAAGGAATGGCTGAGTTGCAGAAGTAGGTAGGGATGTCCAAAAACAGGACCTACTACAGGTGAAAGTAATGGGTATGGATGAAAGGTCTCCTGCCAAGAAGTTCTGCCCAGGCCCCTGTGACAGTCACTGACCCATCGTATCTGCACTTGGCAACATGGCATAACCCAACGTCCCAGGTTCCCAGTGGGCAACACCCTCAGTTACCATCCAAACATGACCTCGATTCTTTCATCAGTTGACCTACAGTGCTTTAAGAAGATGATTTGGTGCTGCCCTGGATGTGTTTAACTGTGTCTCATACATTTACTATATTGTGCTTAATGCAATTCCCGTTGTTTGATATGATTTTTCTAATTGAAATGAAGGACTTCCTGCTTGGCTTATGTCTTCAAAGTAATTTCTTAGAAGTAGAATGAGACAGTGAAGCTGTCCATCATATAATAATGTAAAACACTGACATTCATCAAACTCCTTAGTGTTACATGTGAGGG
Organism: Pedetes capensis; assembly: GCA_007922755.1. Lineage (NCBI taxonomy): Eukaryota > Metazoa > Chordata > Mammalia > Rodentia > Pedetidae > Pedetes > Pedetes capensis. Next base: position 102,039 of record VMDO01001703.1, on the reverse strand, counting down.
GAATGAAATCTAGAGAGGTTTTTATCTGCAGAAATGGATGCCAGAATTGGAAGTAGAACTGAGGATTCCATGTCCCAAGGACAGATGTAATTATGTGATTTGGCTGTTACCCAAACATCTAAGCTTTATATTTAAAACCACAAACGACTGTAGAGAACATGGAAAAATTCAATATGTCTGGATAACCTTACAAATCACGTTTTAATCAATAGTTAAAGGCTATTCAGGAGCAAACTGTTGTCCATAGACTCGAACAACTTGGCTGAAGTAGCCAAGAATTCCTAAGCATTCTTACATACGACAGAGGGCTGCTTTGAATACTACTTCTACTTAAATATCTATACCATTAAGGAATCTTAGTTTTAGTTACAGGTGAGGTGGAATTTGAGGTAATTACCAGAATATTTAAATATTTTAAGTGATAGACTTTTGATTCTTATAAATCTGGTAATAGGATATTTTTATATTGTGACATCATCCTCGCTAGGAGTTGTGGGAACGCTTTCAACATTAGGTCAGGTTTTTAAACATGATCTCTCTAGGATTTTGTCATCACGGCCAAATTTTAAGTTCAGAAGTTAAAATTAATTTTATCCAACAATTAAGTCTTAGTACAAAAAAGAAACCATATAAGGAAGAGGCAGGTATCATTACATTCAGCCTGTTTTTATTTATTTGTCCTTAGTAGTCTCTATTAAATAAAGTAGAAAATGTATGCTGTTCGTTAAGAAATACCTATATATAAAAATCCATGTCTGTGTACAGCGAGTTCAAGGGTGCAGAGTCTCCTCAGAATGTTCTCCTACATTATACCAATTTCCACTTATCCTGCTGCGTTTAAAACAGCTTTAGATTTAAAAAATTCAGTTGTAAGTGAAAGCTATTGCATAAAATAAAACACCTACAATTTGGTTCCTACATTATTCTTTGGTTGACTAAACATGGATTGATTGAAGGTTGTTATCTTAGGAAAAAGTAAAATAAATGTAGCCAACTATGTAATAATGGCCTCTGTCAAAATGGTTGTTGCTGAATTTTATGTTCTGTATTTGTTACAACTGAAAATATTTTCTTACAAAAAGGGCACCCATATATCCTTCAGTGATACAATATTTAACAAAATCACTTACGTACATCTGCAAATGGTACTCCAAAATAGATAATAAAAGGAAATTTTCATCTGCAGAATTCACTTACCAACTATTTTTCAAATCATTCCTTTTAAATATTTCATGTAAGAACACCCTGATTCTAAAAGTAAGATAAATGGGTAAAAAATTGAAAAATATGGAAAATACAGAGAAGAAAATAAAAGTCACTCATGATTGTGAGAAATAATATTGCTAGTAGCTATGGTGGAGAGGCAGCGAGGCACAGTAGTAGTTCAGAAGCTGCTGCTGGATTATACTCTCTTCTGTGATTTACTGTGACTTGGAGCAAATAACTTTAACCTTTCCTTACCTCAGGGTCCCCATCTGTAAAATGGGATTAATAATATTACCTGTCTCAGAAGGTTTTTGTGGAGATTAAATGAGTTGTTATTTGTAAAGTGCTCGGTAAGTTCTATATACTGTTGTTGCTGTTATTCCTGAATGTTTGTGTTTAATAATGTCATGGTGGTTCAACTTTCATATAGGCCTGGAAAAAGGTTTAAGAAAACTAAATAATAACCATAGCAACAACAAACTTACAATCACTGACTTTGTGTACAGGGAATTTAAGCACTTTACATATATTAATTTAACACTTTATTATTATGCTTATTTTACAGATGAAACTAAGGCAAAAAAGAGGTAAAGTTATATGTTTATAGTGACGATACAAACCACACCCCATTAAATTCTTCTGGCACCCAAGGTGAGGGACACAGAGTAGAGATTGATGGAAGTGTAACACTAAATGAAGACAGATTTGTCTTAGTTGTCATATACATGTCTTAGGTGGAGCTAAGATCAGAACACAGGGCCTCTGAATCCTATAGAAAATTCCATTAAATCCTTTAAAATGAATCCTTTGGAAACTCTGCCAAATCCTGTGAAAGATTTCACATTTAATAAAGAGTCAGCTCTCATTTATAAGTGTTAATGGGAAAAGCAGTAGGACGCATAGTCCAGATGTCACTCATTCATGCTTTTCACGTTGGAATTCATTATATCTGATAGAAGCATTTTTGCCTTTGCGATAGAGAGGCAGATAAAAACATTGACTGGTATCCTTTAATACCGAGCCAGCTGGGAAGTGGGGGAAGAAAACCAGGAGTGGGTTACACGGCAGTGTGAGATCTTGTCCTGGTACCAAATAGGAGCTAAGGTGGTCATGGTTTAACTTTAGTCTTCAAAATTTTATATACTGTATGACTCGGAAAGTTTTCTAATCTGAGCTTTTTCCCCCATCCGCTAGATTACTTTCAAGTCTACATTTGTTTGACTCCAGAGTCTTGGAGCAATCTCTCTCAAGTTCCTTTTAGGACATAAAATTATGGACTTTGTTGAGAAAGCAAGGTGGTTTTGAAAGATAACTGCGTGTTATTGTAATAGTCCTTGTTATATAGAATTCTTTCTCATATATTCCTTTTAAGCCTTAACAACCTTATATTATGAAGAATCTGACCTTTTTTTCTTTGCAGATGACAAAACTGGGGCTTAATTGTGAGTTGCTTACTGAAATTTCAAGGTTAAAAAGCTAAAAGTTTTGTTAAATGACAATTGGGACAAGTAAGGAGTATTCTGAGTTTTGATCATGCCGCAGCACGAGTCTCAGAAATCATTTCTCTTGTACAAATTGGCCTAAAAATGACTTTGTCCATGTTAGATACCACTGGTGAACAAGAGCAGATACTCTTTAAAACTAAAACTTAAATTCATGGACGCATAGAACCCCAGAGTTGAAGTCATCCAGGAGATAATTTCTGTCAGCTTTTTAGAACTGTTTTTGACTGCATCACCTAGTAAGGTGCATCTTACGTGGCCTCCCAGGACACAGTGCAGATCCAGTTGTACATCTTACTGAAGCGGAACTTTCACAGAACATCAGGTTCCATTACTGTGTGGGAGGTATTTGGACTTTTTCCCCTTGCTGGCTGCAAACCACTAAATGGATTAGACTACCCACTAATAAGTTGCAACTGGCAGTTTGAAAAACATGGATCTAGAACAACCTGATCTCATTCATGAACTTACAAGATTCTGTTTCTTACAGACACACTAAAATGGCAAATGAGTATTATTTGTCATCCAAAGTACTTCCTTACCATAATACACTTCTTTCAATGATGTTTGTGTTTTCCAAGTCCATTTTTAAAATTTCATTTGGAATAGAATAACCTGAGCATTCTTAAATACTATTTTGGTAGATTTCCATCTTGAAGAGTAAAATTTTTTTTTCTTTTCTTACCCAAAAGATGTTTGGAAGCATTGTAGAAAATAAAATGGCCAATTAGCGAAGCATATTATTAGCAAATTTTAAATATATAAGACAAAACAACAAATTTTAGTGCAAACATTTCACATTAGGCTCTGGTGTTGATGGTTAATCTCATAATGGACTGAGATTAATCCCTGTATGTATATTATTTTATACATACAAAAAGGTATTTGCTAAAAGATTCGTAGTTGAAGAAATGATAGATGGTGAGGCTGGTTAACTGCTGCATGAAGAGTAAGGAGATGAACAAGGGTGCCTTCCAGCTGCTTTCATGAAAAACATGAGCTTAATTAAGGTCCATGTGGTCCATTAGAAAGGGGTGGTTTATTTTGAATGCTATTATGAGAGACCATTAACTGCTTTCCTAGTTACCCAGTGTATTTTTTCTTAATTGAAATCTTTTATTTGTGACTTAATAGATAACAAGACTTAACTCCTGAGTTTGTATTGTTATAACCATTAAGGGGTACTGGTGAACAGTCGTGAAGTCAAGCTCCTGTACGCCATTGGTTTTGCTGAAATGATTTCCTTTCAGAATCAAACTAGGCATTTGACTGTCTTTTGCCCATGTCCTAACTGGTACATACAAGTCACTGAGAATGTAATTCTTGTTTTCTACTATTCGTTAATTTCGTAACAAACCAGCCAAATTCAAAAGAAACCTTTCATTGTGCCAGTTTATTTCCTACTCTATTCCATTTTCTGTGAGACTGAATTTGTCTTCACTGGCTCTTCTCTCTCCTCTTTTTCATAGACCAGTTTGCTTCCTGTTTCCATTTAGAAAGAAAATGTCAGAATCTTTCATGTGTTTCTAGCACTAGTCCCCTTATTTTTATTTTGCTTCTATTTATTTTCACTTTGCTTTTATCCTCACACTGAGAGCTATCTTTTTGCCTTTATCTTTTCAATCATTAGCTAGAGATGATTGCCATGGAAAACCCTGCAGACTTGAAGAAGCAGTTGTATGTGGAATTTGAAGGAGAACAAGGAGTTGATGAGGGAGGTGTTTCCAAAGAATTTTTTCAACTGGTTGTGGAGGAAATCTTCAATCCAGATATTGGTAAATATTTTGGTGATATAATTATGGTGTTACATGCTTCTAAATTAAGAAGTTGTTTATCTTGGTTTATACATATTCCCAGCTATGTAAAGCAGGAAAAGATTTTGGTATGAGTTACCTACAGTCACAGGTAAAGGCTAACTCTGTGAATTTTAGGAACTGAACTGTATCCCTCATTTATTCAAGTTCTTATTTAGATTATTTAGCCACATTGTTATTGCTGTTAGTACTGTTGGGTTGAACCCAGGGCCTTGCACACACTAGGCTAGTGCTCCATCACTGAGCTCTACGCCAGCCCCTTTTTTTAATTTTTATTTTTGGGACAACGTCTTGCAAAGGTTTACAGGCTGCCTCTGGCATTGAACCTGCGATTCTCCTTGCTCAGCCTCCCTCTGAGGAGCTGAGATTACAGGCCTGTACCACAGCATCTGGCGTCACGTAATCCAATAAAGGAAATGAACACCTTAGTAAATTTAATTAGAAACACCTTAGAGTAGTAGTATTTCTAGAACAACTGAAGGGATTTCTTTGCTCTGTGTCCTCTTAACAGGCACCAGACTCATGGTGTTCCTGAAACTTGAGTGGTTTGAAGAATGTTGACAATCTCTCACAAGTGTATCACACTCAAAGTTCAGAGAAATTAGCTCAGATCAAATTAGATTTATTAGCCTTGGAGTAAGAGGATGTGTGGCCTTGGGTTCAATCCCCTAAAACTGTATCTGTATCTTGGGTCTTAATGAGAGTAATATTTCCTCCAAACCACACCAGAGCTCCTTTCCCACCGCACATCTAGCACAATTTGCTTCCAAAAGGAGTTTCCATTTGAACCTAGTTTGAGAAGGGCGGGCCCCAGCCGTCATTCTGAGAGTGAGGGGTCTGAGTCTCTCTTCCTTTTGATAGGCAAGGTAGGCAGAGTTGAACAGGGAAAAGGCACTGTGTAGCCTAATTAACTGGGTAATTCCGAGCTAGTTCAATTTCTATAGTGTAACCACTTTGTTACTGAGCTTGCTTGCGTTTCAAATTGAGGGAAACTATCGGAGAAGTTTCCCGCAAACAGGCCCTGACAGAGTGTGAGGAGGGCGAATCCAATAATACACATCACATCTCCAAAGTTTTGACAGTTGAGCTCTTACGGCCCGTGGATTTTCAGTGCTGTGCACATCAAACTGACCTTTCTGTTTCTGTTCTTCCTCATACATTTGTCTATGTGCCTGTGTGTGTAAATAGAAGCAAACACTGGATTCCTAACAAAAACAACAGAGACGAGCTTGTCAGTAGTCTAGCTAATACTTACTGGCGATTAGAAGTAGGCCAGAGAGACTCAAAACTATGCCATTTTTTGAAAGATAGAAAATCAATTTATGAAGGGATTATAAGTAACTTCGCTAGTTTGGTGTGCCTTAGCTGTAACTTCTGCTATATCTGGAAATGTTAAACATTGGCTCCGAAGTCTCCTTGGATTATATGCAAAAGTACATTTAAGAAAAACATGCAGAGTTCTAGGTGATAGTAAGGTAGTAATTGAAATGAGGGGGATCACAATGGACTGTGTTACAGGAGGCATCCTTTATGGCGCTCTTCCTTCTTCCAGGCACTGGAAAAATATGCCTAAAGTGGGATCTTCTGGGACTTCAGAAGTCCCGGTCTTTTTCATACACAGGGATGAGAGTAATGGCCTGTGTAATTTATATTCTGATTAATTTATAGTTTATTGTTCTTGAGACCAAGCACATTTGTTTGTGACATTTCATCAGATTTATTATTTGTCAGCTGACATTTTTAGCACTTCATGGATGCCGTAACTTGCCCTGTAAATATTTTTTGATCTGAACTATGAAACTCATGTATGAATTGGGTAATTTTGAAGCCATTTCATGAACGTTAAATTGCAGTTAAAGTGTTGACACAGTGAGATCCTGCCTCTGTTTTCTAATGAGTGCTATTAAAAAGGTCTCTAAGATTGGCTTTTGAATAGTGAAGACCATGTGAAAATGAATGACTACAAAACTGCTTTACATATTGGCTAAAAGTGTGTTAAAGAGCTTTGTTCATGTATGTTTTATCAAATTTATCTAATTTTATATACTTGGGATCTTCACTTTTTGTTTCTGCATATATTTTTCAGTCATTCAGAGAATAATGTATGAATATAAATTAACCTGTCATAAGTGTTAGTAGATTGGAAAACTTGAATTTAATTAAACACCTCTTCTGCCTTTCTAGAAATGCCACCAGAATTGCATATTAGTTTGCTTCTTTAGCCTATTCAAATTACATACCAACGTTTGTCACATTTTTAGCAGATACTTTGGGCATTATTTTCTTGATGCAAATGTAATAAAAATATTTTTATATAGCTACTGTATTTAAGTTCCACATGTATAATTTCAAATTGACATGTGTAGTCACTAATCTTTCATAAAATGTAAACAAAATGTAATTTTTAAAATTCTTTCTTGTAGGTATGTTCACGTATGATGAAGCTACAAAATTATTTTGGTTTAACCCATCTTCTTTTGAAACGGAGGGTCAGTTTACGCTGATCGGCATAGTGCTGGGCCTGGCGATTTACAATAACTGCATCCTGGATGTGCATTTCCCCATGGTTGTCTACAGGAAGCTGATGGGGAAAAAAGGAACTTTCCGGGACTTGGGAGACTCTCACCCAGTAAGTTATTATTTTTTTTTAATTCAGTCTCTTAGATCTTATTTAAATGCAGGCATACAATTTAATTTATATAAAAATACAGTGAAAGCCTGTATTTGGAATCTTTGTTGTTACTTATTTCTGTTAAGCTAAAATTATTTTATTCTGGTTTCCGTACTGCAAACACTTAAGAATTCAGTGGGGGAAATTTTAATAGATTGCTGTCAGCGAGCAGACTCTGTAAAGATTCTTTGAGTCTGCCAGGTGACATCAAAGCTCCCCTGGCCCGCAGCCTTGAGAGATTACAGAGGTTCTCAGGGAAGACAGTGTAAAATCTGCCACTAAATTGGCAACATGAAGTTTCTTAGCAAAGAATGAGACATTCTCAGGAACTGATACTTTCCGGGACAGGAGGGATACTGTGTATGCTTTCTTTCTTTCTTACTGACGAAGTTTTTGGTTTTGTTTTTTCTACAAAGAGTGAAGCAAGCTCTTTGTTTCAGACGTTCTGTGGTGGCCTTACTTCCCCATTTCTGGTTGTCAGGTTCTGTATCAGAGTTTAAAAGACCTGCTGGAGTATGAAGGGAACGTGGAAGACGACATGATGATCACTTTCCAGATATCACAAACAGATCTGTTTGGGAACCCAATGATGTACGATCTGAAGGAAAATGGGGATAAGATTCCAATCACAAATGAGAACAGGAAGGTAATTAACTTTTTATAGCCTTGGTTTTGATTCTTAACAGTTTCAAAGCATGGATCTGCTTGTAGTTTTTGAGGACGAGTCTAATGTTCAAAACCAGACCAAAGAAGTCACGTAACTAAATTCATATAAACAGTAGAGCCACCATTAGCTAAGTCTTGGATATGAACAGGGGTGAGGGCGCACAGGCAAGAGGAATCCCCGGATGTGGAGTGGGAGAGAAGGACCTGCTAGTGTGGCTGTACTAGAAGGCAGGAAATGGGCTCTTCCCGCATTCGGCTTTAGGGGTAAACTGGGACTCAAGGTGAAGGTCGTTATCACAGAACAAATGCGAGTCTCATTCATTGGACACGTGGAGTTCCCATCTGGGATGTCAGCCTGTTTCTGAAAAACATTCCTTACATCAAATTTGAGTTTCTGTTGACCAAAAAGTGTTCCTTTGGAAATAGAGTAACTCAAGACGATAATAGGAAAAGTATAATAAAGAATATGCCTTTAGGAAACATGTTTATATTCATATACCTTTTCCTAAAACGTTAGTGTACTAAATCAGGAGACCAAGTAAATTTTCCTTTTATGATTTGGTACAGTAGCGTAGCTCACCAGTCAGAACACCAGTATTTTTGCTGAACTGGCTTTGTAGGCAGCTTACCAAATACTCTTAGAGTAGGAAGCATGAGACATTCTGGTTTGCTCAGATCCAGTCCACCACATTCTATGAAAACTGTTCACTCCTATAAGGCTTTAGCCTTAACTGGTATCATGTTTTGGGGGTCACAAATGACCCCACATAGCTTAGGTAGGTGCTACAGCGCCCTGTGTCCGGCACTGGCCTAAGGGTCTGTTTGGACCCTGTGGTACCAGTTAAGGGTTGAATGTGTCTGTGTTTGCATGCTTGGGTGAGAGAACCTAAAACATTGTACTAAGACCCCAACTTTTATAGTCAATCCTATCTAATACACTATTACAACTAAAACTTACATGTGTAACAGTTTCGCGTACATGGCCTTTTTATAGCTTAATACTGGCTGTTACACAGAACTGGGAAAGTGTAGAAGTGGGTTTTTTGTTTTTGTTTTTGTTTTTTTGGTATGTGTAAAATTTTAATTTTTAAAAATATTCTTGTATGCTTTTTCCTTAGGGGAGGGAAAGCTATGTAGCCCAATAGCTTGTTGTGTTTTACTTATGTAGCATATTGTAAGACATCCTTGTGGTTAATGTTTTCTGCAGGAATTTGTCAATCTCTATTCTGACTACATTCTCAATAAATCTGTAGAAAAACAGTTCAAGGCTTTTCGCAGAGGTTTTCATATGGTAACCAATGAATCTCCCTTAAAGTACTTATTCAGACCAGAAGAAATCGAATTGCTTATATGTGGAAGCCGGGTAAGAAAGCAGATGCCTGCCCCCCCTCACGATAAATAAATAAATAGAATAAAATAAAACATAAATCATGTATGGTACAGGGTAGATGTTAACGCGTATTTTCTTGAATTTGCAGAATCTAGACTTCCAGGCCCTGGAGGAAACTACCGAGTATGACGGTGGCTATACCAGGGACTCTGTTGTGATTAGGTGGGTACTTCACTCTCGAAAGGAAGATGTGGTGCGCCAAAGGAGTGGCTTGGCTTTGTGCTTCAGAACCTTGGCTTCTAGATGCTCCTTTCTAAATAAGCAGACGGGCAAAGTCTCATCTGTAACAGTTGACCTGCATCTATAATTACGAAATTGTATAATGATTTATTTCATAAATGAAGTGTTTTCATACAAATCTCCCGTTTGCTCCTACATTTGGGTTCTGAGTTACCTAGTATTCCTGGTGATATGTAAAATGGTCTATATAGCAGGACTGTCTCCATAAACAATAAACAGACAGATGCTGGGTTCCCTTGAGTCGAATCCAACTCAGAGCACCCATTGTACAACAGAACGAAACACTCTCCAGCACTGGGCCATGCACACGCTCTTTTTATCTTTTGAGCCCATTGTTGCCCATTTTTGAATCCTTAACATGGTATGTCAAAAACCGCCTGTCCTGGTATCTCCATGTGATTCTGAGATAGATCTTCCCAGTCCTCTCTTCCCCAGTCCAATGCCCTTGCTACTATATTGTTGCCTTCGTACTGTGCTGTCCAATCTGGAAGATCCTGGCTTCTCCATCCCCTGCTGTGATCAGCAAAAGGGACAGAAGTGCCCTCTTGGCACCCACTGTTAGGCTGAGTTGAGAAGGCAGACAGGTACCTTCCTGGAAGTTGATTGCTCTAAGACTCACGTACACGAACACCAGAATCTAGCAATAAGTGCAATGCTATTTTAGATTACATTAGACTTTTGTTCTGTTGTGTTGTTCTTCATTGTGTTCTGTCGGAGGTTACTGGCGTCTCTTTCTGGTGCACTGCTGGTCATTTCTAGCAGCGGTTAAGGATGTATCTACTCTTAGCAACTATGATTGCTGTTCAGTTTCAAAGGTGATTCATAAAAGGGTTGAGATAACATGCTGCTGGGACCACCCCACTTGTATGCCACAATGAGTATCACAGCCACATCTCTCTGATATCATTGGTCACAGATAGAACTTCTACAGAGTGATGATGAGAAAAGTAGCATCCTAATGCTTCTCCAAGAAGAGTAGGAATATTTCGTGCTATTCTTTATGGAGAAATTGTCTTTGAAATAAAAATCTTTAGTTTTAATAACAACATAATTCCTGCTTAATAAGATCGTTTGTGAAACTGGGCAGGGTGGCTTATGCCTATAATCCCAGCACTAAAGGAGGCTGAGGCAAGAGGATCAACACCACGTTGCAGCCAGTTTGGACTATATAGCAAGACTGTCTTCATAAACAATAAACAAGCACATGTTGGTTTCCCTTGAGTCAAGTCCAACTCAGACCACTCTATGTACAACAGAATAAAACACTACCCAACACTGTGCCATGCACATGGTCTTTTTATGTTTGAGCCCGTTGTCGTAGACACTATGTCTCTTCTCATTTTGAGCCATGCCACATTAGCAAATGGAGGCCCCAGGGGCTTTACTCCATTCCCATCATTCAGGTCAACTCTACTTTGAGGAGACAACTCTTCCCTAGTTGTTTCTTGACTGCCTTCCAGCCTCTGGGGGCTCTTTTTCTGCCACTATATTTGACAGTGTTTCTCTACTATTCGTAGGGTTTTCAGTGCTTAATTGTTTCTAGAGTGGGCTGCCAGGTCTTTCTCCCTAGTCTTTCTTAATCTGGTAGCTCAGCTGAAATCTGTCCACCATGGGTGGCCCTGCTGGTATATGAAATACTAATGGCATAACTTTTAGCATCGCAGCAACACACAAGCCCCCACAACATGACAAGCTGACAGACATATGGGGGAAATAGATATTATTTGTGAATGAATGGATTGAAGCGCAAGCTAATAGTATAAGAAATGATAGAAGCAGAGTAGCTTTTAATTCATCCTCACAGTGATATTTTAAGCCTTTTAAAACTATTTCAACTTTATTTTTGTTAGTATAAACATAATGAAAATGTTCACTAGCTTCTAGCACTTCATACAATGTCAAAGACTTAACATAATGCTTGTGATACCAGACAAAAATGATTGAACAGATAGCTTGGCATTTATTTCATGTATTCAGAATTCATGACAATAAAATGCACAAGCAAATTCTGTCCATGTGTTTTCCAGTTTCTGGAAAGATTCTACCTGATTTCCACTCATGGTTTGACCACCTGGAGACATCTTTTCAAATGTTCCTCTCCCTCTCTTTTTTGGATTTGGGAGCAGTCGCTGATTTTTTTTAAATCAAGGACTCACCCTGTAGACCAGGCTGGCCTCAAACTCAGGCTGATCTCTTGTCTCTGCCACCCAGGTGCTGAGATTACAGGCGTGCACCACCATGCCCAGCAGGTTTTTAACTGATAGTTTCTATTTCAAAGGCTTGATTGTGATTCATACTTCCCAGCTGCTTCACAGAATTTTCCATAAGAGGCAATTTTAAGTTTGGGTAGCTCTGTCTTTTATTAATTTTTATCATGGACTATAACTGACTGGATCTGTTAATTCTTTAAGGATTGTAAAATTATGATATTGTAACTTTTTATTCCCCCTTTTATCACCTGTAGTTTTTAAGTCTGTTACTTACAATACTCATCACCTCTGGTTACCCAGAATTACAGCTTCATGTATACAATCTACGTACATGTGTAGATACCTGTCAGACAGGAGAAATGCTTGAGAGTTCCTCATTATTTACTAATTTAAAATAATATGATCCCCTAACTCTTTTGTAAACATTACCAATGTGGGAGTGGGGGTGGGGGTGTGTGAAGGAAGATATGAATACGATGGGATACACAGAGCTTACCTGGAAAAGAGTTTTAGGAAATTCCACCCTCAGCATACCTCAGTTGAGGTGTGGACTGCATGCATTACCCAGAGTTCCCAGGTGTCCCCCCCCACAGGCAGCCACTATTGGCATCACCGTCACATTAGATTACTTTTGTCTGTTCTTGAATCTCATAAAAGAAGTGGACTCCTAGTGTATACATTTTTGAGGTTTATCCATGCTATTAATTTAGAGTTAATTTTTCTTGGCATAGTAGAGTTGGACTAGATGAATACACCAGCTTTGTTCATCTGTTTTCCTGTTGGTGGACAACTGGATTGCCTCCAGGTTGGGACTCTTAGGAATAAAGCTGAGCACAGTCTTCATGTGGAATGTCAGTTTCCTTGGGCAACTGTAGGAGGTGGAGGTTTTAGGTAGTGTGGTAGGCTCCTATTGAACTACAAAAGACTATAAGAATGATTCGCCATCTTACACTGAGCAGCACCGTCAGAGTCCGGTTCTACATCCTCTCTGGCAGTAGCTGATGGTTAGTCACTCTGAGTGTGAAGTGGTATTTCGTGATAGTTCTAATTGGCATTTCTCTGATGACTAATGGGGTTGAGCATGTCCTCATGTGTTTGTTGGCTGTTCCTACTCTGGTGAAGTGTCCTCCCTGTTCCTAATTAGCTTTTCATCTTTTCATTGATTATAGACTTTTTCTTTCAAAATATGTTCCAGATAGAAGACTCATTTCTGATACGTGTTTTATGAGCATGTTCTCCCAGGCTGTAGCTTTCCTTTCCCCATTGAATTGCCTTGGCACTTTGGTGGAAAATCAATGGATGTGTGAATCTCACTTCTGGACTCTGCATTCTGTTCTGATGACTCGTTTGTCCTTTTGCTAAGATGACATTTTGTTGATCACATTAGCTTTACAGAACAGGTCTTCTGATCAGATACTTAGTCCTCCAGCTTTTTCAGCATATTAGACTGTTTTCTGGTAATTTTATTTCCATATAAGTATTAGTACAAATTAATTTTTATATAAAAAAAGAAAAAGCCTGCTGAGATTTTTCTTGGGGCTGCTTTGGTCAGGATAGGTCAATTTGGTGGGCTTGCCCCTCTACCAATATGAATTTTCCTAAACTTTGAACGTGGTATACCCCTCCATTTATTTAGATCTTCATTAGTTTAGATTAGCTCTTTTTTTTTTTTTTTTTAGTTTTTAGTGTTGAAATCATGCATGTTTTGGTTAGAAATAAAGTAGTTTCCATGCTTTTGATGTTATCCTAAGTAGTATTTTAGTTTCATTGTTCATTTGTTTTTTGCTAATATCTGACAATAAAATGGATTTTTGCATATTGACCTTGTTTCCTGTGATCCTTCTATAAGTTGATTTATTAGTTCTAGTAGTGTTTTGGTAGATTATTCAGGATTTTCTCTGTAAATAGTCATCATCTACAGAGTGAAACCCGCTTACCTTTGTCTTTCCAATCTTTGCACCTTTTATTCCCATTTCTTTATTGCACTGCCTGGCTAGAACATTTGGGAGAAGGTGCTCTTACTTTGTCCTTGATCTTACTGAGAGAGTCCAGGCGTACTTCAGAGGGAGGGCTGTTACTACGCCTGGTTTCAATGTTGTGCCTCCGGACGGGGAGGCCTGAGGACAGAGGGAGAGCAGTGGGTGAGCGGCGGGTGGGTAGGGCAGTCAGAGCACACACTGACCAGAAAGTACGCTGTCTGCTGTGGCCATGGCGTGTGGTGCCCTTAAAGAACTGTACCAGTAACATCAAAGTTCGCTGGTCACAAATCACCACAGCAGATACACTAGTAAGGAAAAAACTTGAAGTACAGTGGAAATTACCAAAATGTGTCCTGGACACAAAGTTAGCACATGCTCTTGGGAAAAATTGATACCAGCAGAGTGCTCAGAGTGCAGAGTGGCCACAAGCCTCCAGTTTGTAAGACGTGCAATAGCTTTGCAGCGCAGCAGCAAAGCGCAGTGGAACAGCGATGCTTAGGCCATGATGCGCCGCGAGTTTTCATTTCATCCAGATAGGCGCCCAGGCTGCGGCTGGCTTTTTACTGCTGAGCTTCGAGAGTTCTTTGTGCTGTGGATAAAACACTTCTGTTCCTGCTCGACTGAATTACTGTTTCTCATACATAAAACATAATTTGGGCATATTTGGTCTGTTTCTGGAATTTGCCTGTGTCTTTACTGGGGTTTGTTTCGTGTGCTTTGAGGTTCTGTCATTTGGTACTCACCCATTTAGAATCATGTCATTGATCCTTATCATTCTATAAGATCTCTTTTAGATCTTAAAGTATTTTTGCTCTGAATCTGATACAACTATCCATTCTTGTTTTTAAAATTCATGTTTGCATGATCTTTTTCCATCGTTTTACTTTTAGCCTGTGTTACCGAGCTTGGAATGAAGTTCTTCTCAATGTATTCCTTTTTTTTTTTTTTTGTGGTACTGGGGGTTGAACCCAGGGCCTCACACTTGCATGCTCTGCAAGTGCTGGACCACTGAGCTGCACCCCCAGCCCATTTTTTTACTTTTTCTTGCTAAGTTACACAGACTGCCTCTGGTCTCGAACTTGCGATCCTCCCACCTCCGCCTCCCAAGCCACTGGGATTACAGGCGTGCGCAATTTATTTATTCTTCCAGTGTTTTTTTCTTTTATGGTTTTCTTCATGGTTGTTTTCAATATTATACATACGTGACTTAGTAGCACTAATGTCACCACTTTGAGTAAAATGTGGAAACTTCACTTCCATTTTTGGTCTCTTCACTTGGAAGTATTTTTATTTTGAGTACTAAGGCTATGGGAATTTTTCTGTCAGTTATCAGAGGTCTTTTATAGAACTCAGAAGGAGAGTGGTGGTCAGTTTTCATTCTTCCAGGGTCCCATCTTTTATCACTTCCCTCTGATCCTCACAGGAAGATTGGCTAATGGCAAATTAATTTTCATTTGTCTGAAATTGGCTTCACCGTTTTCCTTGGATTTCTAAGGAATGGTTCCATTTATGCCATTGGGGGTCTGCTCGGATTATACTGCGGGTTTGTGTCTTGCCAAATATGGAGAATTTTCAGCCATGATTCCTTCAAATACTCTCTCAACCCCACTCTGTCTCCTCCCTCCTCGGGTCCTCTAAAGCTAAAGATAGTGAGTCACTTGTTACTGCTCCACGTGTACCTTAATTTGGTTCACTTTTCAGTCTATTTTCTCTCTCTTGTTGAGATTTCTGTCTTCTATCTTCGCTTTGCTGTTGAGCCCCTTCAATGACTGTTTTTCTCTTACTGTATTTTTTAGGTCTGTGATTACCATTTGGCTCTTATCTATTGTAACTTCTGTCTTTGCTGAGATTGTCTATTATTGTACATCTGAAGCAACAGAACTCGTAATTGCTCGTCGAATCATTTCTGTGATGACTGCTTTAAAAGCCTTGTCAGATAGTTCAGTGTCTTATTCATCTCTGTGTTGGCGGCAGTTGATTTTCTTCCTTCCTGTGATCCTCTTGGTTTGTGGTATGACAGGTGACCTTTGGCTTCTCTCATGAACATTTTGGCTGTTACGTCAAGACACTCAAGGTCCTGTTTCAGTGTTTTACTTGAGCAGCAGTCATCCTGTTTAGATGTAGCATGCAGGGTCCTAGTGTGATTGGTGGATTGTGGTTCCTGGGAGAGTTTAGCGTTAGAAGGCTGTACGGTGCTCTCCAGGCGTGCTCCGCTCATCTTACCCCGCTGGCGTCCCTCTGGTCCCTGCCCATGTTGCTCACGGGGGCTTCTTCAGGCTGAGCTATACGTTGTGTCTGTAGTGGAGGAAGGGTGCGCCCACCAGTTTCCTGTTGTTGGAGGATCCTCCTTTGCTGGGGTCCCTGGCCTTGCTCCTGACCCTCTGATGTCTGGGCTGGAAGAGGACTGCAAGACCTTTTCAAATAAATCTCAAAATGCATTCTGTAGCCGGGTACAGTGGTACATGCCTCTAATCCCAGTGACTTGGGAGATTGAGCCAGGAGGATCTCAAGTTCAAGGCCAGAGGCAGCCTGTGTAATTTAGTGAGACTGGCTCCAAATAAAAAATGCACGGGGCATGCACCCCAGTGGTAGAGCATTTGCAAAGTGTATGCAAAGGCCTGCATTCTGCAAAGTGACAACATAAAATGAAGTGCGTTCTCTGACAACTAAAAATGCCTTTGACTTTTTTCTAAAACCTTAAATTTTTAACTGTGAATTGCTGTCTATATTAGTTTTATAGATCGCTAATTATTCAAACACTTTTGCCAAGATTACTGCTTTCTTCTTGTTGTTAGGTGCTGTAGAGTTATGTCCAACTCATAGTGAACTTCACAGGGTTTTCTGTGGCTGATTGTTTTGGGATTGTTTTGGGAGTGGGCTGCCGTGTCCTTCTCCAATTTTTGTAGTGCTGGGGATCGAACCCAGGACTGGCTCAGACAGTACAGAGCAGCACTCTACCAACTGAGCTAACCCTTAGGCCCTGTTGTTTTTCACAATTCAGAATAACATAAGTGTCATTATAACCTAACCTTGTTATCTATTCATTTAATTTTCCCTATTACTAGGGGTTGCACCTGAGGTGGTTGCTCTGCCACTGAGCTATACCTCCAGCCCATTTTTGTTCATTTTAAATCTTGAGGCAGTGTCTCTAAGATGCTTAGGCTCCCTCTGGCCTTCAATTTGTAATCCTGCCTCAGCCTCTCCAGTTACCAGGATTACAGATGTGTACCATGGCACCTGGCAGAATGTAATATTTATTATGTAGATTTTAGGAAGCCAGGGATTAATTTTCTTAAAATAACTACATGTCACATAAATATCAAAATCATTCTCTCCTATACACTGTACAGTACTTGATAAAAATGTTCTCGTTCAAATAAACACTGTACTTTTATATTATTGCTATTAAGGATGATTTTTTTCATTTCATTTTTTTTCTCTGTTGTTTTTAGTGTTTCACCTTGTCCCCACCCCACGGTTGGGTAAAGGGTGAACAGACAAGGCCAGGGAAGGAAGGGTAAATAAAATGTATGCATGCAGGCCTCCCCGGGGTTCACGGTCGGTAATACTCTTGTATCTTTCAGTTCATAGGACTTGCTTTTTATTATTGACTGCATATTATTATATACCACAGTTTATGTAATCATTTTCTAATACTAGATTTTATCAGTTTTTTACTGTTGTAAAAAGAGTAGTAAGCAACATAGGTTTTATATATTTAGACGTTTCTTTAATTTGCCTGAGTAGCGTTGTTACATCACCAGTTACGTCTTTAGAGTTCTCAATGGTAACTTCACTCTTGTCCCCTAATATTGTTTTCATACACCAGAAGCTTGTGCTAGCCCTAGTTGTAACGAATGCCAAATTAACATCCCTGTGTTATATCTTTTCTCACTAGGGAATTCTGGGAAATTGTTCATTCGTTTACAGACGAGCAGAAAAGACTCTTCTTGCAGTTTACAACAGGCACGGACAGAGCACCTGTGGGAGGACTAGGAAAATTAAAGATGATTATCGCCAAAAATGGCCCAGACACAGAAAGGTAATTAGTAGATAGTGACTGTGTACCTACTGAAAACCTTGCACCTCATGACACACACAGGAGTTGTTCTTGTAGCCTCTGGCCACTTTGTGCCTTTTTATTTTTATTTATTTATTTTTTCAGAGTAACACAAGGTTAGAAAGTTTATCAGTGGGGGTAAAGGATAATACATGCTTTAGAGTAAACATAGGCACAGAGGGAAAGAGGCGCTTAAGAATCTTACTACCTGTCCAAGTCATGGGTGTGGGCTGCTCAAGAAAGAAAGCAAGCCCTTTTCTGACTTTTTAAATAGCAATCCCCAAATTACATGAAGCATTAGTTGAGAGAATATTTTGCTGTTGTCTGAGGAATCTTTTTTAAACTGGTGTAGTTAAAATTTATTATGAGGCTTAGGTTTGCTTAAAATATTTCAAATTGGCACTATTTTATTTTTTTGTTTCACAATTTGTTAATCGAAAGCCACATTATATAATAATCTCTTTAGAATGGTTAAATGGAGGCTTAGACGATTGTTCAGCATTAGATTATGGTAGAATCCTCAGGTATGTAGTTTTGGAATTTAAGTGTATTCTCTGCCCATGGTACACCTTGGTTTCTGGTGAGAGTGGGGTAGGACCGTACACTAGCATCAGCGCTCTTAATATTTTAGATGTATAGACACGTTTGTATTAGGACTCTACGTTATTTGATGCATCGTGGTGCTAATGTAAATTACATTATCAAATAATTTTCATAGTCATATTGCTGAGCAATATTTCTGATAAACATTGAAGAGCACTGATTTTGAAATCTTTAAAACCAGGTTTGATATTTTTTCCACCTCAGAGTGAGTGAGTTCTCAGTGACTTCAACACTAAAGTGGGTTAACTGATACTCACTCTGTATGCTTATTGTGAGGAGATTTTGTTAAATGAGCTGCGAGGATTAAGTACCTAAAACAGCAGCTGGTATGGAGTTATAACTCAGTGAATGCAATATGTTACTACCGTCTTGATCACAGTAGCATTAATTTATAGGGTAAAGGCATACTGATTCTTGATAGATGCGCAGCAAAATGTTTATGATACCATCATTGCAACTCACCCTACCTATGTGTACCATCTAACGATAGGAGCATTTAATATGGAGCCTGTTCCCATGACTTACTATTTTCCTGTTTTTCCCTTTTCTCTCTATTTAGGTTACCTACATCTCATACTTGCTTTAATGTCCTTTTACTTCCGGAATATTCAAGCAAAGAAAAACTTAAAGAGAGATTGTTGAAGGCCATCACATATGCCAAAGGATTTGGCATGCTGTAAAACAAAATAAAAACAAAAAACAAAATCAAAAAAAAAAAAAAAAAAAAAGAGAGAGAGAGAGAGAGAAAGCAATGAAAGAAAGGAAAAAAATCAAAAATTTTATTAAGTATAACAAGAGGGATAAATTTAGTGGTGATAGTGTCCCGTGTGGAAAGGCTGTAAGATAGTGAGCCACAGTAGTCATCTATGTCTGCGCCTCCCTTCTTTTTTGGGGGACATGTGGGCTGGAGCAGCAGATTTCAGCTACATATATGAACAAATCCTTTATTATTATTATAATTATTTTTTTGCGTGAAAGTGTTACATATTCTTTCACTTGTATGTACAGAGAAGTTTTTCTGAATATTTATTTTAAGGGTTAAATCACTTTTGCTTGTGTTTATTACTGCTTGAGGTTGAGCCTTTTTGAGTATTTAAAATATATATACCAACAAAACTACTCTCCCAAGGAAACATTGCCACCATCTGTAGCCCATGTAACCTTCAAGTACGTGCTATTTTTTTGTCCCTGTATCTAACTCAAATCAGGAACTATATTTTTTCCTTTTTTTTTAATGATTTGCTTTTGAAACTTGAAGTCTTAGAAACAGTGTGATGCGAGTACTGCTGTTCTAGCCCCCAAAGAGTTTCCTGTGCAAAATCGTAAGACTCAATAAAGATGGAAGGGAGAACTTGGAATGTTTGAACCGCAGCCCTCAGAACCTTAGTAACAGCACAACAGATTAAAACCAACTCATGCCACAGTACGTCGTCTCCATGTGTCTTGCAATGGACTGTTTCAGTAGCCAATCCTCTTTCTTAGAATAGGAAAGGACAGGGATTATTTTGCTGTTGTTGTTCTTGTTGTTTTCAGTTTACTGGGGAAAGTGCATTTGGCCAAATGATATGGTAGTCAAGCCTATTGCAACAAAGTTAGGAAGTCTGTTGTTTATTATAAACAAAAAGCATGTGAAAGTGCACTTAAAATGAACTTTTTTATTAATTACTTATTACCTAGATTTTAAATAGACAATCCAAAGTCTCCCTCCATGTTGCCATCATCTCGTTTAATCAGCTGTTTTATCAAGGCACGGGATCAGTGTTGTAGCAGAACAGAAAGGATGGCTACTGTGCCTTGTGTCCCTTAGACAGGCCTGGAAATGAATAGAACTATTACTCCTACAAATTGCATTGTGTAGCCCCAAAGATAAAATTTTACTTCAAAAAGTGTTCGAAGAGGACTTTTGTGTACTACAGAAAAGTACAAATAGGTTTAAATTACTGGATATCTAAAATAGTTTCTCCTTTGCTAGTCTTCTGTGTCTGTGATGTTAATTTCTTTTATTGCATTATAAAATAAAAGGATTATGTATTTTTAACTAAGGAGAGACATATTGATATATCATTTTACTTGCAAGCTATAGCTAGTGTGCTAAGCTTGTGCCTTGATGATTGTTTTAACTGATCACTGCAGATGAACCTGACAATTTGTTTGTTTGGAATTGGCAGGAGGTATGTAGCTCTCAAATCATTGGAGGGGAAAAAGGATGTCTTTCAGGATTAATTCTTTTCATAATTGACACCAAACTGTTATGTACTGTAATGCTAAATAAAACAGTGGCATTTTGCACCCTAATTTAATGGAAAATGAGGACCCCGCTTCCCAAATTGTGATAAGGTAACATGGGGTTTTTCTGGGCCAGCCTTTAGAACACTGTAAGGTGTAGACACTACCTTGACGCCAGGGACCCTCGTGTAACTACAGTCATCTTAAAGGGCCTCTCATCCACTGTGCTGCTCATGAATTATGAAAGTAAGAAGAGGAGAAATTAAATGCTCTGGGGACATTTTATATAATAAATTGATGATGAAATTTGTGCTCTTCAGTTCTCCAGTTTTATTACCACTATAGTATTGAAGCTCTACAATTATAATACCGTTCCCGTGTAAAGAGTTTTAAATGGTGATTGAGTATAGGTTATCAGATACAGAAGCCACATCGGTAGAGTAACAAAGAGCCAAAAATCTACCCTTCAAAGAACTAAGAGAAAAAAATCACTGCTCTCACTTGCTTTAGTCATTCATTATTCCAGGCATATTTTCACCTTTCTTATTTTGACTGCTTTTTGACTATTGTTTCCTAGAATGTCACCGAACAATATCTTAAGGAAGAAGAAAACATTAGAAATTTTGACTGCACAAGCTACTCCCTCTACCCTGATGGTTAGGGTATAAAAGTACTTTTTTGGCTAGATATTATCTTACATATTTTGGTTTTCTTTGAATTAGCCCACACTCTCCAGGAAGCTCTTGGGGGGCGGGGAAATCTGTACTGTAAACTAAAGTAATTGGCTTTCTAAATAAAATGTAAGCTTGCTTTTACCTAGTATCATAGAACATTTCAAACATAAAACATGAAAACACAGCCTAGAGCCAAACTTTTCGGGCGCCTGGCAGCTCCAGCAGATGAGTTGGATATCCCAGCTCTCGAGACTGCTTTCCTGGGCTGTGGTTCATTGTGTGAGCAAACCCAATTACAGTGTCTTTAGCTTTATTTTGGGACATGGGCCTCCATAGGGAGATACACGTCAAAAAGAAACGTGACAATGAGATTTCAAACAGCTTACTGAAGGCATTCACTGTCCCTTGGCACAGGTGTCTTAGGAGAAAGGACAAATGACTGTAACTGGGCAGCCCCCCCTCCCCCATCTCTATAAGAACAAGCCACACTGGGATTTTGACCCCCTTAGTTGTTTACCTCAAAAAATTGTTCTGATGCTCCATCCGCTTCCGTTTAAGGACTATTTGTGCCCTTGTGCCCCTTTCCTGGGCCACCAGAGAATCAAAGCCAGCTTCTACTCTCTGCCTCGCTCATCTTGCCTTCCCATATGCAAGGTCAGTGAGCCTGGAATCGCCCTGTCTGGGGAGGAGAGGCTTCTCCGGGGAAGAGCCCCAGGCCTTTCTCCCTTCCCTGGCAGGTCAGTGGATGGACATTGGTTAACAGTCATGACTTTGGTGCCAGTGTGGCTCGATGGTGCCGTGTGCGAGGCTGCTGATTCAGTGCTGTTGGACTGAAAATGTGCTGCTCAAGGTTACTTATAACCCAGTTTCCCAAAGCAAGACCCTTTGTCTTTAAACCTTGATGGCACTCTGAACTCGGGCTGCTGCTTCTTAATTGACGACTCCTTTCTCATCCCATCTCATCCAGCTCTTAGGTGCACGCTCCTCCGAGTCTGCTTAAAGTTCTCATCTGATCTCAGCCAGTCGTCTGTGGTTCACCTCGGTCCCACAGACTTTCCCCCCGTTCCATCTCTTCTCAGATCTCATCTAGGAAGTCTTTCTTCCTAGGAAGCCTCAAAATCAGTACACCTAAGAGTGACACTCAGCCTTGCATCTCTGCCACCCATTCATTGTTGCCATCTGAAAAGTGTTCCCTTCACCCCAGTCATCAGATTCTCTCATCCCTGAATTGTCACAGCTCATCAGTTTTTTTCTCTCCAGTCTTTCCCTTTGTTCCTTATGCTTCATTCACGCCCTAAACCTCATCCTCCAGCTCACCTAGATGTTTCCCAACTTACCTCTCTGACTCCAACCTTTTCTTCTGATCCTTTCTGTTAGGCTCATTCTAATGCCCTTTGCCCCTAAACCTCTTCCCCTTTGAGTAAATCTCCATGTCTGACATCCGGTGCCCTCCACAGACCTTACCAAGTTGCCTTGTTACAGCCACCTCTCCATATAATAGCCCTCCCCAGCATCTTCACGTGCCATGCTTAATTATTTTATAGTTCTTAGCCTTCAAGGCCAAATTTTTTAAAGATTTTATCCATAAAACCATCAATGGCCCAGAGACCCCCCCCCATAACCTCTCAGCAGCCTACACACACACCGTGGGACACCTTTGTTGTTTGAAGAGTGAGGAGCCCCTAGGGTTTTGAGGGAGTGTCTTGGGTTCTTGATAAGATCCTTTCCACATTTTAGCTTTGGTTTTGAATCTTCTGTTAATTTTCTTAGGTTCTTGCCTGGAGTCTAACCACATTCATGGTGGAAATTGTCTTTATAATTTTTTTGCCTCATGTAGATGTGTAATGATTGTTAAAGGTTTGGCTCCATCCTTACCACAGTGACAGTGTTAATACGTAAATGACTGAAAATACATTGACACTTCCTGGTTTTTTTTTTTTTTGTGTGTGTGTGTGTGTTTTGTTTTTACTAACATGGCCTCTTGTTTCCTCCTTTCCTCCCCAGAAAGGGTTTTATTTTTAAATACTTGACTATTTAGTGATTCCGGGTTTTCTCCACTGAAGTCTCTGGCTTTGTGGAAGGGAGGAGGAAAGGGCAGGGGCTTTGGAAGGAAGGTTTTTGTGTAACATTCCTCACCTTCCAGTTTGTTGTGCTCTGGCAACCAGGAGCCTCTATGGCCGCATCTCCCCTTGTCCCGCGTGGAGGTGGGGCCTGGCAGCCTACACCACCCTGCTGTTGCCAGCCATTCAGACTTCCATGGAGCAAGCCTTAGCCAAATTGTTCCATCCTAAGTGAGGCATTCCCTAGGAGGCTTGCTAGTTTTGTCAGAGTGGCCCATGTCGCATTTTTCTTACAATTCCTAGGTCAGGCTCCTTCAGGTTCTGAAGGTGATTCCCATCCACTGCTCGCTAAGAACCTTGTGTGTATCATCTTTCATCTTCACAGAATATGTTGCTGTGATTTGAGAGGTTATACACCTTGTTCAAAGTCACACAGCCAGGAAGTTGATGAACAGGAGCCGTCCCCACACCCATCTAAAATCTGTCATCTTCCCATGGCCAAAAATAACCATCAAATCAAGATTCTTAAGCTCAGCCAAATACGTCCTGGAATAATTATCCTAATTATCTTCCAGTCCCTACAAGACCGCAGACAGTGGGATGGGCTGTATCTGGAAAACAGTACACAGTGGTTGAGGGAGCAGCCTTGGAGTCAGATGACTCAAGTTTACCTTCTGGCCCTGCCATTCCCTTGGCTTGGATCATACCCAATCCTACCTTATCACTGGTGGTTAGAAGTCAATGAAATTGACATAAAGATGCTAGACAACATCTTGCAAGACATCCTGAGAGACTGAGGTGGGTTCTCCCAACATTTTACTGTTAAATAAGGGAAAGAACAATACTGAAGGATTGGAAATGTTTGTAATAAAGATTTATTTTGCAAGAGTTGACCTTCTCTCCTCCACCTCAGAATAGGAGTGCTTTCCCTCATCTTTGTTTAATTAAGATACAATTCACAGACCATAAAAATTCACCCTTTCTAAAGTGTAAAATGTGTGATTATTAGTATATTCACAGAATTGTGCAATTGTCATAATTCCTGAGCATTTTCCTCACTGTAAAAAGAAATTCTGTACCCATTAGGAGTGACTGCCTGTTCTTAATCCCTAGCCCCTGGCAACCACTAATCTACTTTCTGCCTATGGATTTGCCTGTTTTGGACATTTCCTGTCAATGGAATCATACAATGTGTGGCCTTTTGTGTCTTCCCCCCTCCCCTACTTAGAGTAATGTTTTCAAAGTGCATTCATGTTGTAGCATGTATCGGTCTGTTGTTTCTTTTGTGGCTGAATATTGTCATTGTATTGATATGCTGTATTTTTTGTTTATCCATTCAGTTGATGGATACTTGTGTTGTTTCTCCTTCTTGGCTATTATGAATACTACAACTATGAACATTGGTGTACAAGTTTTTATGTAGACCCAAGTTTTCATTTCTCAGTTATCTTTTAAGCATCTTTTGGTTTTAGTTCTTATATTTAGGTCTTTGATCTGTTTTTGCATGTGGTGCATTGTAGGGGTCCAGCTTCATTCTTTGGTGTGTGGCTTTCCGGTTGAACAAACACCAATTGTTGAAAAGACTATTATTTCCTCACAAATGGTCTTGGCACCCTTGTCAAAAAACAAGTGACCGTAAATATAAGACTTTTTTTGGACTCTTCAGTTTTATTTCATTGTTCTACATGTCTGTCCTTATGCCAGTATCATACCGTCTTGATTAATGTAGCATCGTAGTAAGTTTTGAATTTGGGATGTTTGAGTCCTCCAACTCTGTTCTGTTTCAAGTTCATTTCGTCTGTAGTGGGTCCTTTGCATTCCACATGAATTTTAAGGATCACTTGTTAATTTCTGCAAAACAAGCATCTGGGATTTTGATAGTGATTGTGTTGAATCTATAGATCAGATTGAAGAATGTTGCTATTTTAACAGTATTAAATTTTCCAATTCATGAACATGGAGTGTCTTTCCATTTGTTTAGGTCTGCAGTTTCTTTCAGTGACCTTTTATAGATATCAGTGCATAAGTCATGATCTCTTTAGTTAATTTTTTCCCAGGTATTTTATTCTTTTTGATGCTATTACAATTATTTTCTAATTTTCAGTTTTGGATTATTCATTGCTAGTGTTGAAACACAATTGATTTTTGTATATTGACCTTGTATATGGTAGCTATTTTGAACTCATTCTATTTTTTTTTTTTTAATTTTCTATGTAGAAGATCATGCATTGTGAATAGAAATACTTTTACTTTCTTTGCAATCTAGATTCTTTTTATTTCATTTTCTTGCCTAAGTGCCATGGGTAGCACTTCCAGTAAAATTTTGAATAGAAGTGGCAAGAGTGGACTCTTTTTCTTGTTCCTGATTTTAGGGAGAAAGCATTCAGTCTTTCACCTTTAAGTGTGATGTTAGCTGTGGGTTTTTTATAGATGCTTCAAGTTGAGGAAATTCCCATCTATTCCTACTTTGTTGAGTGTATTTTATTTTTTATTAAAAAGGATATTCAATTTGTCAAATGCTTCTTCTGTATCTATTAAGGTTGTCATGTAGTTTTTGTCCTTTATTCTATTGCTATGTTGTATTACATTGATGGATTTTTGTATATTGAACCAACCTTGCATTCCTGGAATAATCCCACTTGTCTATGCTACATAAACCATTTTCTATGCTGCTGGATTTGGTTTGCTAGTATTTTGTTTAGAATATTTGCATCTATATTCATAAAGGATATTGGTCTGTAGTTTTCTGTTATCTTTGTCTGGTTTTGGTATCAGGGTAATGCTGATCTCTTAAAATAAGTTGAGAGTTTCCCCTGTTCTTAAACCCCAGTGAAGTATGTTTCCAATGAAGTACTTTGGGACCTTGGCCTGTGATCTTTAAATGTTGGGCAACACAGAAATGGTATTTGACTCTGGCAAAGTACCCCAGGTAAGATAGGCCAGGCCTGTGGCAGCTGAATATCTGGGACTTCCACCAGTGATGGTTGAGTTAGATGTTTCCCATGAGGCCACATGTGATTGCTTTAAGAGATGAGCCGTGAGCCATCTTGAAAATTACCCTACACAGGGAGGCCTCCTTCCCCAAGGGAGGCATCTGGCAGCTAAGCATCATCCACTATAAAAGCTGTCAGGAGAGGAGAGGTTGGAAGCCACCAGCCAAGCCAGTGAATCCCAGTTGGGATTCCCTGGAGGGTCTGTTGCATGAATGAAAGTCACTAACCTCCACCTTCCACCGTGACTCAGTGTTACAACTACCGCTACTGGATAAGGCAGAGCCTTTCTCTAATTCCCTCCCCTGCAGAAAGGCCAGGAAAAGAAGGTGGAGGGAGAAGGAGAAAAGAAACAGGCCACATCCCTATCTTCAGGCTTTCCATTCAGGGAAAGGCCTGAGCAAAACGTGGAGTTACACCTTCAAATAACAACTTACAGCATTTTGATTTTTCACTGCTGTGGGCTTTTTAGTACCCCCAGGTTAGATGCCGAGTTTCCTGAGAGTGAGCATTTTGTTTTTCTCCAGAGAAGCCACCTGGCTTAAGGTTTTATCCTCAGAAAAACCCAGAGAGCAGGTTTGCAAAAAGGAAAACCATGTCATTTGCACCTCCGGTCTCATCCACCACACGTACACAATTCGGTACATCAGACATGTGGAAAAGACTTAAGATACTGGGGATGTTTACAATGAGGAGCGAGCTCTGTGGAAGATTTCCAGGCCTGCCTTTCATCCTATTCCGGCGGAAGTGTGGAAATTCTTCCTTGCGATTTTCTTGGGCACTACTGAAATTCTGCCATTTTGCCGAGTGCTATGGACTTCAGGTCGATTCCAAGCTGCTTTGTGGAGTCAAAGCATCTGTTACGGGGAGGAGATCTGTTTGAGCCAGAGCACAAAGGGTAGTGGGAGGCTGGGAATGGACAGTGTGGACTGCAAATTCACATCTAAGAACTTGCCAGGTAGCTCATTAATAAGACTGATAGATTTTTCAACTTAAATTGTGTCCTACAGAATTCTTTCTTATTGCCTGACTCCCTTTTTTTTCCTCTCAGTACTTGGGGGTTAAATCCATGGCCTTGCACATACTTTGCAAGTGCTCTACCACTGGGCCACACCCCACACCTTCATTTTTTATTTTCTATTTTGAGACAAGGTCTCACTAAGTTACGCAGGCTGCCTCTGGCCTTGACCTTGCGATCCTCCTGCCTCTGCCTCCCAAGTCCCTGGGATTATAGATGGGTGCCACCGAGCCCAGCCTTGCTTGCCCCTTAAATGGTATGCTCCATGAGGGTAGGCATGTGTTCACTTCCGTTAGCCCAAGGCCCCGTACGTATTTGTTGAATGGATGCATGAATATGATGACTGCAAAGCCAAAAGCCTGATTTGCCATCCGGACTTCACATTTCTACAAAACTACCAGTACAGGGTAGCACGAGAGCCGTTCCTGCCTGCGAAGAGCCATCTTGAGTGGATCTTCTCTGGCGTTCAGAGCGCCTTCCACCACCTTCCCACTGCGAAGGGATTACACAGCCCCACAGTAGGCTTGGGAACACCCCTGGTTTTGGAAAAGCAGTAAAAGGAAACCAGCTTGCTTGCCGTGTATTCCTAAGAAGAGGGTGAGTAAACCTATCATGTTTTCCCAAGGACTTTAATTTTCCGTGAGCTGCTTCATTTCATCTCCTGTCTTCCTGTCCTACCCTCTGCTTGTCCCCTGCCCTTCAGCTCACACTCGAAATCTCATTATCCATCCAAGGGTGGCTTGTTTGTCGTCACAACCGTCTATGCTCCGGGTGGTTCTACAGAAAAACCCACAGAAGTTTCACAAATGCACGCAGAATCCCTGCGAAGTGCAAGCAGCCCTGCGGGCTGAGGCCACGCCCACCTTGGGCAGGAGCCGTGCTGCCTGCAGGGGTCCCTCCCTTCAGTCATCTGGCTTTGTGTACAGCACTTTATAAACCTGCAGCTACTCAGCAGTGGGCTCCAGGACGTGACTGCTTTTTCCTATCATGTTGTTGTTGGGTGCTGTCGAGTTGGTATCCGACTCATAGCAACCCTATGCACAACAGGTGAAAGACTATTGTCAGTGCTTCTCTGCTATTCATAGGGTTTTCAGTGGCTGATTGGTTGGGAGTGGGTTGCCAGGTCCTTCTCCCAAGCCTACAGCACCTGGTGTTCCTAGGCGGTCTCCCATCCAAGGACTAACCAGGCCCGACTCTGCTTAGCTTCTGAGATCTGACGGGATCGGATGTCACAGGGCTACAGCTGCAGGCCTTTTCCTATCATAGAATGTAATATTTAGGAAGTGCACGGAAATAATGGCCAGGAGAGTCCTACCATTGCTCATTTAAATACCTAATGCCATGTCCTGTGTATGTTCATCTCTTGACCATCTAATTGATACATATTTTAACAACCTTTATTACCCCTCAGGAAAGAGCTCTGAAGTGTTGACTGTCCACTGGAGGTAGAGAGACTGGGGTCTTAGTTGCTTAACAGAAGCTGTGCAGTATCTGCTTTTGTGACAAGTGAAAGTGATTGGATTGTGGCAGGTTAGGGGTAGAAATAATTGAAAAAGGTCATCTTGCTCAACTATTGTTATAGGGTACTGATGGCCCCAAGCCGTGAATCACTTTGCCCAAGATCACTCTGGCTATTGCCTGTGTGTAAGCAGAGCTACCAACCAGAGCCTTTGCCCCTTGCTTGGACCATCATTGCACAGTAGCAGGCTGCTTCGGCCCAGCTTGCCTCGGTGGGCATTGTCTTTCCTGCCCATAGGGCAGGGGTGGGGATGTTAGTTCTTTAGGCAGCTAGATTTTTTTTTCTTTTTCCTTTCTTTTTTTTTTTTTTTTTTTTTTTTTTTTTTTTTTTTTTTTTTTTTTTTTTTTTTTTTTTTTTTTTTTTTTTTTTTTTTTTTTTTTTGTTGTTGTTGTTGTTGTTGGTTGGATTGCTTTTATTTTATATGTAGTCCAGACATTAGAGCCAGGTTCCCTCTCTAAGCCATCGAAGAAACAAATTTGCTAACGTCCCCCAAATCGCTCTTTTTTATTCTCTTATGGTAAGAGCAGTCCTACCAAAAAGTGTCCCAGAGTCATGGTCCTCTTAGGTATTTCTCCTTGCAAACTGTTCCTTGGGGTGAAGATGAAGCCTGGTGTGGGAAGTTCGAGCTCCCCCGCGCCCAGCCCGCCTCCCTCCCTTTGCTGCCTGTTCTCACTGCTTGTCCCTGTGTCTGCATTCGAAGGGCTGCGGGCCGGTGGTGACCTGGGTCTGCTGCCTCTCTGGTCAGTCCTGCCTTGATCGCTGGGGCTTTGTGGGAGTGGAGGCGGTTTTCTCTCTGGGATCAAGAGCAGTCTTGAGAGCAGGGGTAAGATCTGCCGGGGTGAGTATCAGACAGCAGCTGCTGGGGGCGCAAATGGGCGCGGGGAGAGGGGCGCCCTAGGGAAAGCAGTAGCCGTTCTTCACAGGGATGGATTGGCTTCCAGTCCCTTCCAGAACTTTGTGTCCTCTGTCTGCACCCTGAATTCTGACCCCCGGGGCACGCAGCGCTCCTCCACGTCTTTTGTCCACAGGGCTCTTGGGAAAGCAGGCTTGAGGGGGATGCCATGTGGGCTGTGGGGCACTGGTGACCGTGTCCAAGAGGTGCCTGGCCCTCGCTTGCGTCAGGACCCCCTGCGTTGGGAAGGCTTGGGACTGGGCTGCCTGTGCTCGGTCCGTTTGTACATCCTCTGGGCCACGGAGGGGGTTGTTTTGGGGTCTCGGCCTGTTCTTTTTGGGGTGCTCCATGCTTCCTTCTCCTTGGACCAGGTACTGAAGAAGGTTGCTCTTTCCTTTCCTGCCCGTGCATGGGTCTTGGAGGTGGCTCTGTGCAGTGCCCGAACATCCTGTGGAGAGGTCCCTTGGCGGCCCCTTCCCGCCGCACGCCTTGGGGCCGCTGTCTACAGCCAGCGTTCTCTGCCGTGCTCCTTGCTCTGGGCTCCCCAGAGACAGGAAAGAGAACATCAGGGCTGGCTGCCTCCCCCAGCTGCAGGCAGCCCTCGTGCCCGCTTCTGTGCCCTCTGCCTTTCGGGTGGCCCTGGAAGCTGCCCAGGCTTCTGCCTGGTTAGCAGGGCCTCTCCCGAGGGCTGGGCAGAGCCTGTTGCTGTCCAGGCCCAGGAGAAAGGGCATCTTGGCCTTTTCCCGCCCTCCCCTGTTGGCCACGATGGCCTTCACGGCCGCCTCGCTCTGGCTCAGCAGGGCGCTATAGCTGGAGAAGGAGCCCTTGGAGGTGAGCTGGCGGACCAGCGCCTTGTCGCCCAGCAGCCGGGCGTGCGCCAGCTCGGAGCGCTGGAGCCGGGAGCAGCAGCGCCGGTAGAAGGCCTTCTGCTCCGCCAGCCGGGCGTTGGCCTCGCGCCTCTTCATGGCCTCCAGGGAGCTGAGCTGCTTCTTGAGCAGTTTCTCCTCCTTCCAGTGGAAGGACAGAATGGAGGCCGACTTCTCTGTCTCTAAGAGCCGGGGGTCTTCTCCCAGGGCAGAAGCGCGCCGGCCTCCCCAGCCGTCGGGACCGTCGGCCGGGCTCTGGGAGCTGCCCTTCCGCGGCCTCCAGGACAGGCTCGGTTGCACCCGGGGGTCTGACATTGCTCTGCCCCCCTGAGGACCTGGGGACGTGTTCCGCTTGCAGGCCTCGCAGGGTGCCTAGTGACCCGCGGGCACTGTGGCCACAGAGTTCTATTCTGAGCTGTGTTTGTTGATGAGAACCTTGTGGGTTGCCAGGTCTTGAGGCCTGGTGGCAAAGTGTCTCCCAGAGGCAGGGGGCTGAGTGCTTGGACACTGGCTTGGTTACCATGGCCGAGCTTCGACCTGGGAACTGTCCCCTTCCTGAGGGGAGGAGGCTGGACGGCCACCATGGCGCTGGAATAGGAGCTGAACTGGCAGTGGCGAGGCCCAAGAGTCTCTGTATTTCCTTCCGGGTTACTGACAGGTGGGGGACGTTCTTACGTTTGGTTCCCCCTGCATTTCCCTGGCCGGTGATGGAGGGAAGTTTGTAGTAAGGTTATTAACGGGGTTTACAGTTACCATCTGTTTTCTTTAGGCTGAATGGGAACCCTAACTTTATGTAGTTCTATTGACTGAGCCGCCCAAGGATGGAGTTGGTTGATTTGTTGAAGTGGGGCCCCTCCCATTGTCAAGACATTCAAGAACTTTATTCTCTAAGCTGAGGATGGCCAAAAGTAAGGAGCGTGGAGAAGGAGGTGGCAGCGAGGCAGAAAAAAGATACAAAGAAAGGCTCCCCAGCTGCTGGCAGTCTGGCTCTGAAAGCCACGCTCAAAAACAGCGCCTGCGACTGGATGTTAGGCCTCGTGGAGGCCGCCTCGGGTGGGGCAGTGGCAGGGTGGCCCCAGGTCCTGGTCCTGCTCCTGCTGTGTTATCTTCTCGCCACAGCCCAGGGACCTAACCATCCTCACGTAAACTAGGGCCTTGTTCTGCCAGGAATTCAGTGTCCTGGTGACGCCGCCGACTTTGCCGTTGAAGATCATTACTTGGAAAGGATTCTCTTTTAAAAGCCAGAACTTTCCTGTCTCTGGGTTCCATTGATGGTCATCCATAGCACAGGAACATGACCCATGCTCCTTCACTGTCCCACTTACTCCTGTTTCTGACAGTGTCCCCAGCTCTCTCCCAGACTGTTGTCCCCCAGCCTCTTTACCTGCGCGCTGTTCCTGATAGACGGTCGCCCCTGCGGCCCACCGAGCCTTCTTGGAGCCTTCTGTCCTCGCGTCTCACCACACAGACGCCACCCGTGTCCTCGCCTGGGGCGCGGCTCCTTTGCTTAGTCCTTCTGTGTGAAGACAAAGCTGTGGTGGCTTCTTCCCAGGGGCCCGACCCTGAGTCCGCGTTTAGGTGAAGGTGGTGTTCTTACTAGTGGAATGAGATGCTAGGAAAGTGCTTTCTCGGTTAAAAAATGAGTTTTCGTAAGCTCAGGTTGCTCCAAACATCCAGGTTACTTTTCCTCCTCTTAATGGCTGTCCAGCAGTTTGGATGGCTTACCTCACAGATGTCGCAGACAGCAGGTCCCTGGGGCTCAGGGGTCCTCAGGACGTCATCGCAGCCCAGGCGCCATATCCAAATCCAGCATCCAGCCCACATCGCCTCTCCTTGCTGACCCGGGAGGACGTGCAGTGCCTGCAGCTTCAACCCAGCAGAGGCCACGTGGCCCACGTGGAGGGTGTGTGAAACCCAGAAGGTGTGGGACTTGACAGACTTGTATGGGTGCCGAGCAAGGTTCCTGCTGGCCACGGACTCTCGGTGCAGACGTCCTGGTCCTGCACTGCCTTGCCTCAGCAGGGGATCTTTCAGAAGTGACAGGTCCAGGTCCCCCAGATCCTTCGTGCCCTTCAAGTCAGACTCACTTGCACCCAGTAGTATTCTACTTCCTGTGTTACTAACTTGCCAGAGTCTTTTAATGCTGTTGTTAAATGGGGAGGGAAGGCGCATGTGCCTGTCCTCTGCACAGTGCACTCTGCCTTGCTATGTAGTAAGTGTGGGAAGATGCATGGCTGTGGC
The DNA here is from genome assembly GCA_007922755.1 of Pedetes capensis. NCBI lineage: Eukaryota > Metazoa > Chordata > Mammalia > Rodentia > Pedetidae > Pedetes > Pedetes capensis. The sequence goes on along the minus strand of VMDO01001703.1, from coordinate 69,212 downwards.
ATGGACCCAGGAAAGGGCACCTCCTGGAGGGCAGACATGCATATCTTGTGGCTCTTTGAAGTTGTTTAAAATCATCTTTGCTTTGACTTTTGGAAGTACATGCCTGCCACAAGCTGAAAGTCATCTGTGCCCAAAACTCCACACATGCCTTGTGGCACACGGCTCACGCTCACCCTGGTGGGCACTGCCCAGCTCTGCTATCGCTCTTTAGACCTAGTACAGCTCGTACGTAACCCCAGGCTCCTGTTAAGCAGGGAAAGTGGGTATGGGCTAGTTACTCTCCACAACTTCGATAGCAGATCGTAGAGAGCCAGGGGCATACCAAATTGTGCTACACACCTTACCAGAACATCTCTTAGCGAGCACACAGGCCTGTTCTCACAGCAGGTGCTGCAAACCAGCACTCTACTCAGGGCTGCAGCTTTACAGTCTGAGTGAAAGTATTATGTGAGGCATTGGAAAGGAGCTTTGCCATGTTACGACCGATATCAGTCAGGACAGGGAGGCTCAGGGGTCGGACCTGGGAATCCTTCCTGAGCCAGGCTGCAGCCTCCTTTTCTTCCTATACCCGATTCTTTCCAGGTGGAGAAGATCTCAAGGAAGTATTTTATCCAGGATGCCTACGTTGACTACCCTCAGCTTCACCAATGCAAGCCAACTTCCAACAAACATTAACAAGCCACCCCATTTCATCAATAAAAATCCATTTATCTTTTTATGTGTTTGCTGGTTATTGATATATTAGAAAACATGTTAGAATTAGAGGATATTAAAAATATTCACTCTGACTATTCTGTATGTTCGAGTTACTGATTATAAAGAGATTTTAAGGACTTAAACATCTAGAGATTAAAACAGTGCCTAAGATAAAAAAAAAAGAAATCCACTAGGTGAGATTAAGAGCACATTAGACATCACGAGAGAAAAGATTAATGAACTTGAAGATGGAACAGTATGGGCTATGTAAACTAAAACATTAAAAAGATGTGGGACAACTTTGCTTCAGTGTATATAGGCATAAATCAGGATTCCGTAACAAGAGCAAAGGTGGGGGAACAGAAGAAATATTTGAGGAAATAGTAACTAAATATTTTAAAAGGCTTTTAAAAGCCTATGAACATACATAATTAAAAACACTGACCCTAAAATACAAGAATAAAATGATACTCATATATAATCATCAAATTGCTCAAAATGGTAAAAAAATCATATATATGCAGCTTTCAGATAGAAGGAAAAGATACAAGGCGCACATGTGGATTACACAGAATGAGCTGTGTATGTATGAATGTGTATACATATATATTCAAACTTGTCAAAAGTTACAAGTTGCAGATTAATATATATAAGTAAAATTAAGCAAACAATCTACTAAAGGCCAGAGAGAAGAAATAGAAATAGACCATTGTAAGTTTCCTACACTATATGCAAAGGGGTATATCATTTAAAGACAGATTGACAAAGCAACCACAGAATTAAAACAGCTACAAAGACAAAGACAGCTACCTGACAAAGATAGAGTGGAATCACAGGTACATTTTTATAGGTTGAACTTTGTCATACCCCCCTCACTGAAGGCTACATTGACGGCCTAACCCCTAATACATGTGAAGGTGATCCTGGTCAGAGATGGTACCTTGGCAGATATAATTAGTTTAGGATGAGGTCATGACAACGGGCTTTAATTCACTATGACTGGTGTCCTTATTGTATGAGGAGGACAGAGACACCATGAAAGAAGATGGCAGTGTGGTGATGGGGGCTGAGATTGGAGCAACACATCTACAAGCCAAGGATCACTGAGAAACACCAGAACCTAGAAGAGGCAAGGAAGGGTCCCCTCCTGTAGGTTTTAGAGAAAATGTGGCCCTGATGACACCTTGATTTGAGAAGCCTAACCTCCAAAACCATGAGACAATGCATGTTTATCGTTTTAAGCTACCTAGTTTGTATTATTTTGTTACAGTAGCCCTAGGAAACAAATACACTGGCCAATCCAAAGGAGCAGAAAAAGCTGCAAATTGTGCCTATGTATGCACACATGCACATACATACACATTTGCAGGCATAAAGTTTACTTCAGGAGAACATAACAGTCCTGTTTCTGCACCTAATAAGAAAACTTCAAATTCAAGCAAAACCTGATAGTTTTGGGGGGTGGGGGTGGAGTGGGAAACAAAGCCACAAATCAGATTTTAAAACAAGGCTGTAAAAGACTTCAATATTTTTAACCACCTTAAATGACATCTATAGAACACGTCACACAAGAAGCGTGGAATACACATTGAAGTGTACATGAACGTTTGCCAAGCTAGACCATACCCTGTGCCGTAAAATAAGTATCAGTACATGTAAAACTAAATACAGAGTGCTGAGAAATGGTGGGCCCCTGAAAGAACTACAGCCTGGCTAAAATAACACTGAGCTCCAGAAAGCAATCAGGTCTTAAGTAAGCAACTGCCCAAGGAAGAAAAACCTACGTTCAAAATCATGGGAGATTTTATGCCTCCACCCTGCGTCCTTCCTTGCACGGGGGTATGTGTTGGTCTGGAAAAGGTGGCAAAGCAGTGCCCAATACAGACCTCAGCTGAAACATTCTAACCTGCCAGGGGGCTTGGGTTTAGCTCAGGTGGTAGAGTGCCACTGCACACTTTCTGAGGACCCGGGTTTGATCCCCGGCACCAGAAAATGGGAGGATGTGGCAGTCCACTCTGGAAACAATCCCCAGCCATTGGAAACCCTGTGAGGGTGGCTGTGAGCCAGAGAGGCTCCACAGCACCTCACCACCACCCCAACACCACCTGTCTGGGGCTGCCTAGAGGAACTGCCTCCATCACAAGGGGGAGAACCAACTGGCAGCACCTGGTGAAAGTTGCAGTGCTGCTGCAGATGCGGAGGCTTGAGGGCGGACACACTGGGCGGGGACACAGCAGACCACCAAGGCTGCAAAACTGTACAGTCACAAGGAAGATTGTATAAATATAAAAGGAGCTGGGCATGGTGGCACACACCTGTAATTCCAGCGACTCAGGAGGATTGCAAGTTAAGAGATTGGAGGCAATCTGTGGAATTTAGAGAGCCTGTCTCAAAAAGTAAAAAAATGGGCTGGGGATGCAGCTCAGTGGTCCAGCACTTGCAAAGTATGCAAGTGCAAGGCGTTGGGTTCAACCCCCAGTACCACCAAAAAAAAAAACAAAAAAAAAAAAAAAGAAAGGATCAGTTCAACAGGAAGACAGCCATTATAAATACACATTTGCCCATCTTTGGAGGTTGCAAGTATAAGAAGCTGGAATAGATCTGAAGGAAGAGTTAGACTGCAATACAGTAATAGTAGGGAGCTTTAACCTCCCCACTCTCAGCAAGCACAGATTACCCAGACAACAGGGATACATTGGACTTAAACTCTACTTTCAGCCAAGTGGATCAAATTGAGACCAGCTGAGGGAAAGGTGAATCTAAGTATGGTGCCAGATGAGAAACAGAATTCCTCTGCTTTGAGACCATTCGTTCAGACCACCTACGAGACGCCATTTGTTCTACCTTATGCCCAAATGAATGTTGTTGTTAGGTGCCGTGAAGTCGGTATCTGACTCATAGCTACCCTGCGTACAACAGGCGAAACACTATTGTCAGTGCTTCTCTGCTGTTCATAGGGTTTTCAATGGCAGATTGATTTTTGGGAGTGGGTTGCTGGGTCCTTCTCCCCAAGCCCAAATGAATAAGGAAGCATAAACCACCACCCTTGAAAAGGAATAGTGAATACATGCGCTTTTCTAGCCAGCAGTAAAACCTCCCGTGACTTGCTCTGTTTCTGTGGATCTGAATTTGGGGAAATGATAGGGGAGGATTTCCTAGAGGATGCACAACATGGTCCTTCTAGAATCCTTAGTTTACCATAGATGAAAGTGGACCAAAGAGTTTTACATCTGGTCCTTCTCACTGTGGGGTCTCCATCCCAGGCTCATGGCCTGTTAGGAATGAGGCCACACAGCGAGAGGTGAGCCGTGGGTGAGTGAGCAAATCTTCATCACTTGCATGACCACCTCAGCTCTGTGGACAATTAGTGGACAATTAGTCATCCACAAACCTGGTCTTTGTGCTTAAAAGGTTGGGGACCACTGCTCTAGAATGATGTCATTGGCCTACATTGAGAAACAGGACAAGAAACAGCTCCCTTCACTTTGGCAGTAAGGAAAGCTTTAGTGAATGAACCTAATTAACCACACATGAGTTCATTGTACTGAAATAATTTGTAAAAGAAATACTAACAAGATATAATGGTGTTCTCTGCCCTGATTGTGAAGATATATATATATATATATGTATATATACATATATACATATATGTACATATATACATACATATGTACATATATATGTGTACATATATACATACATATATACATATATATACACATATATACATATATGTGTGTGTATATATATATATGTATATCTATGGCTGGGAATTAGGTCAGTTGGTAGCACGCCGCTCTGCCGTCTCTGAGGTCCTGAGTTCAATTCCCAGCACTGCAACAATGGGAGAAGGACATGGCAATCCACTCCTGAGGCAATCCCAAAACAATCAGCCATTGAAAACCCTGTGAGGGTCGCTATGACTTGGATACTGACTTGATGGTACCTAACAACAATATATATATAATATATATGCATATATATATATATATATATATATATGTGTGTGTGTGTGTGTGTGTGTGTGTGTGTGTGTGTGTGTTTTATTGAGTCCTCAGATTTTCTTCATAGACAACATGTAGAAAATCATGTTATTTGTAAATAAAAACAGTCTTAATTTTTCCTTCCCAAATCTGCATGCCTATTATTTTTCTTATTGGTCTAGCTAGTAATTTCTGTATGATATGGAATATTTTGCTTCTTACAAAGCTCTGTTCAATTTTTTTTCTTTTTAGATAATATTAACTATTTATAGAGTATCTATAAAAATTGAATGACTTTTTCCATTAGTTAATTTTTAAAGTTTCATAAGAAAAGCCATAAAGAAACAGAAAAAAAATGTGAGGCAGCATACTTTAGACTAATTTGAAATTATCCCTGTAAAAAACAAAGTATATCCTCTTTGCTAGGAGTGAGTGAGATCATAGATCCAATACAGAGATCCAATCTCCAATTCTAAGGTGGAAATCTAAAATGAGGTTATGATTTGAAGCTCAAGTTCTAGTTCCAATAACCGAGCTCAGGTTTAAGGCCCAGATTCATAGTTTAAAAAACCAGTTTGAAGCCAAGTGTGATGCATGCCTTAGTCCTGCTACTCAGGAGGCTGAGGCAGGAGAGTCACTTAAGCTCAGGAGTATGAGACCACCCTGGGCAGCATAGCAAGACCCCATGTTAAAAAGAAAAAAATTCAGGTTCAAGATACATGCCAATTTTCAGGTCCAGGTCCTCAAAAAAGTACTATGTCTAATAGTTCAAGATCATGGACAAATCAAAAATCCAAGGTTGGAGTTCAACATCAACATCTGGGATCATGGTTCAGGCCTGGTGCTAAGACCAGATTTGAGTTTGAACCTTGAATTAGGTTCAAATCCTAATTCAAGGTCCAAGTTCAAGGTTAGTTTCCAAAGTCCAAGGTCTACTTATACAATCTATGTGCAGGCCAAAGGTCTACATATAAATCTACATATAAATCTAATGTCATATCCAATGAACCATAAGGAGGCAAAGGGCACGCACACAGCTTCAGATTGGCTGTACACCATCGTAGAGACGAGGTGGGCCACAGCATGGAATTTTTGTTAAAATATTGCCATTGTAAGTAAGAAAGCTTCTCCAATACTCAAGAAATATTTTTTTTATTAAAAAGTCTTTTTCTCATCTCTGATCAGAACTAATCTTGACATATTTCCTTCCATGCATAGCTATATGTTGTTAGTTGCTGTTGAGCTGGGTCTGACTCATGGCAACCCTACATATAACAGATGAAACAATCAATCCCCAACACTGTGCCATGCTCAGCACTATGTCACTGCTTCTCTGCTGTTCATAGGGTTTTCAATGGCTTATTGTTTTTTGGGAGTGGTTGCTGGGTCCTTCTCCCAAGCCTACACCTGGTGTTCCCAGGCGGTCTCCCATCCAAGTATGAACCAGGCCCAACCCTGCTTAGCTTCTGAGATCTGATGGGATCAGATACCAGGGTAGTATATCCGCAGGCAAACAATTATGTAGATTCATGATTTTGTATTGACTGCATCCCAAGCTAGTGTCTCAAATTGTGCCACAGTTTATAGAGGAATGGACTTTCTGAAGGCATAAAGTTCTGTCATGTTGAGTAATGTCGTGCCTTTGGAAATGATCACTGATGATACTCTGATTCCCCTATAGCATCATGGTAGGCTAATCTTTCATCTCCCATCGCACGGAAGCAAACAGAATATATCAATTCCCCTGCCAAGGCAGTGTCAGCTGGACTGAACAGGGGTCTGAACATCCATCCATTTGGTGACAGGCGGTGAAGTGATCCTGACTCCCCCCCCCAGGGTAATGTCAGTGGAGTTTAGGGGAGAATTGAGCTCTCCCCATAAGCAATAATAATGCCAGCTGAGCCAAGACTCTTCATCATTCCTCCTCTCTCCACCCTACCCAAAGCACACCCTCATGTTAGGGGGTCCAGTGGGGACCTAAGCTGCCAAATCACATGTGACATAAATGAAAATAACTCCCCCCACCATGTCAGTGGAGTCTGATGAGAAACTGCAATTGCATCCTCACTGGGAACCAATAAAGTGGTTTGAGTTGATGCCTTACTTTTTCTGGGAAGGTGTCCATACATTGAAAGCTGAACTTCTGCCCAACACACTCAATAAGCCAGTATGAGGTGGTGGTGGTTGTTAGGTGCTGTTGAGACTGACTCATAAACTCTCTTATCATTTTCAATCACTGATTGGTTTGGGAATGTTTCTGGGAGTGGATCGCCACATTCTTCTCCCATTTTTGTGGTGCTGGGGATCAAACCCAGGTCCTCAGTGCAGAGCAGCACTCTACCAACTGAGCTAAACTCCATTTTTGCTGGGGTGGTGTGGGCATTGGAGCAATAGGAATCACTGGGACCTTAAGGCTCTGTAAAGAGTATGTTGGACCTACAGTCACGTATTATAATACCTAAATTGTCCAAGATAGAAGTGAAAATCACTCATCATAGCAAACACTAGGAAAATCACAACTTGAATGTTAAAAGACAATCTTCAAGTGACAAAATCAACATGAATCAGATACTGGAATTGTCTAACAAGGATTTTAAGGCAGTTGGCATAAAAGTGCTACAGAAAAAAATATAAATTACCTTGAAACACGAAAAGGAAGTTTTAACAAAGCAATAGAATTTTTTTAAAGGCAAATTGCAGACACAAACAGTATTCAGCTGAAAGCCTTGATGATTGAGCTCAAATAGTAGAGTAGATACAAGTGAAAGAATTAGTGAACGTGGGCTTTGGTTATAGCTCAGGGATAGAACGCTTTCCTAGCATGTTTGAGGCCCTGGGTTCCATCTCAGCACCAAACCCCCCCCCAAAGAAAAAGCAAATTTGAGGACAGCTGGAAATAGTTTAAATTTACACAATTTGAAAAACAGAAGAAAGGCTGGAAATAAATGAACAGCATCTTGATTATATGTTGGGCAATAACAGAAGCACTAATATTCACAACATTAGTGTGACGGGAGAGGAGAGAGGGCAGAACGGAAAATAAAATGAAGAAATAAAGGTCTAAAACTTGCCAAAACATGGAAAAACACACAGACTTATAGATTTAAGTTAGACAAATCGTGAATAAGATTCTTGTTAGGTGCCACTGATAGTAAGCCCAAATAAATTCATGCCAAAAGCATCATAATTAAGCTCTGAAAAGTAAAGATAAACAGAAAAAACTATTGAAAGAAGCTAGAAAGAAGTAACACAGTCACTTGGTTCATTGATCCAAAGGATAATGGAGTTCTTATCTGTAAATAGGAAGGCCAAAAAGAAATAGCACATTTTTCAGGCAGTAAAAGACTTGTCAACCACAAATTCTACATCCGGCAAAACTATCCTTCAGGAATCAAAGGGAAAGAAGAACATTCTTACATGAAAGAAAACAAAGAATCTGCCTCTAACAAACCTGCTATTAATGATATTAAGATAGACCTTAACAAAACTTTAAAAGGATACACTCATGCAATGCATATTCTAAGACCAAACTGAAATTAATGTAGAAACCAGTAGCAGAAAGATAGCTGAAAAATCATAAGTAATTGAAGATTTAAGAACAGGTGTTTTTATGAGTGCTAGAGATCAAACCCAGGGCCTTATACACACTAGGCAAGTGCTCTACCACAAAGTTATGCCCTTAGTCTAAGGTATACTTCTAAATAACACATTAGTCAAAGAAAAACATCAAGAAATTGAAAATATTTTAGACTACATGAAATTTTGCCACCCACACAGGCTGGCCGAAAATGACCTTTGATTTACACACAAACTGTACACTTAGAGACAACTGACATAAGATGATAGTAAAACATTGTGTGCAAAGGGACTCAGGGCCACCATGTTTGCTAGGAATGACTGATCGGTGGGTTTGCCCTAGAACTGGGGAGCCACAGATTGAACAAGGGTCTAGCCATAAACAAAGCCCACTGGTAACTGGATATTCTTGCTGTTCCATGTCATGTACACACACACACACACACACACACACACACACACACACACACACACACACACACACTTGAACTCTCATCTGGAAAAGTCATAAAAAGATTATAGCGTTGTTGATATCAAAGAAAGATGTGCATTTCAGTACCTATTAGAACTTTAAATGAGATGAAAATAACATCTATGTTTTAAATGCCATCCAGCACACTTCTATAAAGCTAAACAAACATTGTGTCATATGTGGTTGATTAACTACTTCAGCCTGGGAACTTCATTTATGGCTTTATATTTACTGTTTGTTCTTTCTCAGGCATACATTGTTAGCATTAAGGATAAAAATATTTTAAAAACTCCCACATACCAAATATGAATTCACTCAAATTATTGGGAAGGAAAACCACATACTTCTAGAATCTTAAAATTCCTATTATAATGTTAAAATTTAGAATACATTTCAGAGAGTTGTCCTGATAAACTTCTCTAGATACACGCTATAAAAGTGATCCTGGTTAATTTGTGTATATCAGCACTATTTAATCCTTGTAATCAATTTTGCCCTTGTGCTATCATGGTTGCAGTATCACAATTATTTATGAATTATGCTTGATGACTATGTTGTTGTTGTTGTTGTTGTTAGGTGCTGTCGAGTCGGTATCCAACTCATAGCGACCCTCTGTACAACAGGGAAACATGATTGTCAGTGCTTCTCTGCTGTTCATAGGGTTTTCAATGGCAGATTGATTTTTGGGAGGGGGTTGCCAGGTCCTTCTCCCAAGCCTACAGCTTCTGGTGTTCTCAGGTGGTCTCCCATCCAGGTACTAACCAGGCCTGACCCTGCTTAGCTTCTGAGATCTGACGGGATGGGATGCCACAGGGCTACAGCTGCAGGTTTGATGACTATATATTATAAATAAAGACATAAACTTAAATAATATATCCATACAATGGCTGTTTTTAGAATTTCTGAATCCTAGTATTCAAATTTTGCTTTCAAGTTGAGAATATTGAAATGATTGGAAGTTAAAGTCTATTTTGCCAGTGGTAAATGCTACGGTAATGAGAAGTGTCTGTAAAAAGCACTGACAGTTTTAATTACCTTAACTATAATTTATTAGTGCTAGCCATGAACAAGTCTCACTTAAGAAGATATCTTAAATAATAAAATATTATTTTAGTGTCCTATCTAATTGTATGTCTATATAATCTACATAATTTTACCTCAGCATTATAATACATTACTGAAATATGGTGACCTGAATATTTGGCTGATGATTTAACTATATCTTATGAAACAGAATTACATGCACCTATTTTGTAAGCGCCTGCAGCCATAGCTCTGTGGCATCCGATCCCATCAGATCTCAGAAGCTAAGCAGGGTCGGGCCTGGTTAACACTTGGATGGGAGACTGCCTGGGAACACTGCCTGGGAACACCAGATACTGTAGGCTTGGGAGAAGGATCTGACAACCCCCTCCCAATCAATTTGCCATTGAAAACCCTATGAATAGCAGAGAAGCACTAACAATAGTGTTTCACCTGTTGTACATAGGGTCGCTGTGAGTTGGATACTGACTCGATGGCACCTGACAACAACAACAACAACATCTTTTAAGCATTACTCTTTGTAGGAGTAATTTCCACAGAAACAGAAATGTGCAAGCATAAAGGCTGGCATATACTGATTTTAAATGTGTGATATCTTGTTCAAATAATAAAAGTGTTAGCAACCATTATTCAGGAAATAAGGACTAGCTAAAGAAATGTGGTAACCTTCACATCCACTGAGGACCCTGGCCTATCTATAGTTTTTGAGATAGAGATCTCAGGAGATTGTACAATATCTAATACTACCAAAAAGTCATATGTCAACTCACTGTCTCTTGGTGATGAAACAAATTTGTTGTTAGGTAAATCACAGAAATAAGGATAGATGAGTGGATAAATACTTGCATTCATATAGAAAATTTATTTCCTAATATAGGGTAACTAATTAAACAAAATGTCAAACATACTTCTGTCATAAATCATTTTACATTGTCTACACTGTTAGAATTTCTTAAAAATTTATTTTTTGTGTGGGAGGCACTGAACCCAGGGCCTTGCGCATACTTGGTAAGTGCTCTACCACTGAGCTGCACCCCAGCCCCCTTTTAAATTTCTTTATCTTGAGACAGGGTTTTACTGAGATACACAGGCTGCCTCTGGCCTCAGACTTGCCATCCTCCTGCCTCAGTCTCCTTAGTCGCTGGGATCACAAGCATGTGTGATAGCTAGAGTTTTTGATTTTAGACTAAAAAGGGGAGAAATTGAGGAAGTAGGATTAAAAGTTGAAACACATTTCTTAGTTTTAGTGTCAAGCAGTTCATTGTCCTGGCTTTTGATTTCATACTGTCCCTGATTTCACCACATTTCCCAAATGCTCTCCACTGTACAAGGCATGTGGATCTCTATGTCTTAAGACCTATGAGCAGTAACATCTTTGCATATTGTATGGAAATAATCATGCTATGATTTTCATAATAGGGGAAAAAGTATAAGTAAAAGAATTTAAGCATGCATATGGAAAGATATGTACATGTATTAGAATAAAACTATACAAGTAACCACTCCATAATAGAATTTTCTGAAAATGCTTGTGTTGAAGAGAGAACACACTTACCTTTCATGAGGACATCAACCATTAACACAGAATCCATTGGACAATATTCCTAAGAAGTGCATTGACCTATATTTGGAGTAGTTTGATGGGATTTTTTATTTTACTTTCTACTGACCTATAGAATACTTACAGGAACATATGTACACCCTAAAATTGTGTAGCTCAATAAACATGCACCATTCAATCATAGCAAATAACCAGAGATCAAGATATATTCCATGAACTCCATAACCCACCCCAGTGTCTTATTCCTATGACTGTCACACATGCCATGGACAGAGAACAAATTAACACACATAGCTTCCCACGTTAAAAAAATGAGAAAAAAATAATTCAAATAAATCCACAATTATTAAATTAGAAGCAGAAATATCATGTGACCCCAAAGACCTTATGAACCATAGATTCTCTTCTGAAACTCCAATAATTAAGCAAACTCGGAAAATCTGATAATATTTTGGCACAACTGAATCTCAATATAATGATTTTTGGTCCAATATGAATTTCCAAAACAATTACAAATTCTACATTTTTCCCATAAAAGAAGGAAAGAGTTAAAGTGAAAGAAAAATAAATAAATATTCAAGAATGTAGGTGTCTTTGGTGCGAGCGCCAATGAGGAAAAGGACATACATATCATGACAATGGGGCTGGGATTTAGCTCAGTTGGTAGAGCGCTGCGCTGCAGCCTCTGAGGTCCCAAGTTCTATTCCCAGCACCGCAAAAATGGGAGAAGGACCTGGCAATCCACTCCCAAGGCAATCCCGAAACAGTCAGCCAGTGAAAACCCCCTGAGGGTCTCTATGATTTGGATACCTACTCGATGGCACCTAACAACAACAACAATCATGACAATATTCTCAAATAAGCCTCTGAGAAGATAAACGCGGAGACCTCAGATCCTGGCAGAGAGGACGTGACATACGAATTTTCAAAAAAATATTGGTTTAGTTACTCACCCTGTTCTCTGAAGTAGAAGTCCAGATTCCAGCCTGTCTATGTCAGCAAAAATGGCGGACAGAAAAGCAAAGCAAAGACATAGTCTTAGAAAATAATCAATGGTAAAAGTAACAAAGCACTACTGTTATTATTTAATAGACCCACGGTCCCATTCTATCAGTTAGACTTCCAGGACGCATGACCGTTGCTTACCCCTTTCTGACTTCAATCTTTTTGATTTCATCATTTGTTACTCAGGCACATATTTCTTATACATAAGTATCTGCCACTCTCTGCTTAAATTAAGAAAGGGGAGCAAGTCACAGGTCACTGAAAGTACTAAGGTCTGCATTGCCCCAAGAGAGGATGCAAGTGCCCTGTGAAGGGTAAGAAAAGGCACTCTTCCACTGGTGTGTGCTCTTAGTAAGGAGTCACCACACAGAGTCAGGCTTTGAGAGCTGTATTTGTCTTGTTAGAGACCCACCGTCTGGACCTCAGATTGACATCTGGAATAAGTCCCTCAGCGTCCTCAGACAAGTTTTCTCATCATCGATCCAGACAGGCACCCTCCCAACAAATAAGCATTTTCAGAGCCAGGCTTAGTTTGTTCAGGCTAATCTACTGTGCTATCAATGAAGAATGGTAAATGTATGGTAGGCATGTTGCTTAATACTTGAATAATGGAACTGTTACATGTATAGTATTAAAAAAAAAAAGGTGATTCGTCTTGTGCTAGTAAAATTAGACAAAATCTGTTGGAAAAATATTTAAAAACTTTTAATCAGCTTAAAATCTTAAGAAGTTAATAAAGCATCAAAATAATATATTGTACAATTATAGTACAAATAAGAGAAAAAACATCAAATTCCAAATGGACAAGATAAAGATTTTTTAAAAATAAATGTCTAGCACACTTGAATTTCATTGCAAAATTATTTTCACCCAACCTAAAATGGAGAAAAAGTATGCCAATGAGTCCCAAAACTTATGTAGGTTACTTCAAAAGGGAAGTTTCAAAAAGAGAAGAAAGAAAGAGCTGGGCTTGGTGGCACATGCCTGTCTGTATTCCCAGCAGCTTGGGGGGCGGAGGCAGGAGGACCACAAGTTTGAGACCAGAGGCAGTCTGCCTAACTTAGTGAGACCCTGCCTCAAAAAAGTTAAAAAAATAAAAAGGGCTAAAGGTATGGCTCAGTGGTCCAGCACTTGCAAAGCATTCAAGTGAGAAGTCCTAGTTCAACCCCCAGTACCAAAAAAAAAAAAAAAAAAAAAAAAAAAAAAAAAAAAAAAAAAAAAAAAAAAAAAAAAAAAAAAAAAAAAAAAAAAAAAAAAAAAAAAAAAAAAAAAAAAAAAAAAAAAAAAAAAAAGAGAGAGAGAGAGAGAGAGAGAGAGAGAGAGGGAGAGAGAAAGAAGAAATAAAAATGAAGTTTCTTCAAACAAGGAAGGGACAATGATGAGGAAAAGATGTATATCTATCATAAAAGTAATCTTTGAGCATCTGAAATAATGAACTCACAGACCTTGAAGACTAGACAATGTACACAAAGAATTTCAAAAACACCAGAGTAGCTGCTCACCTCTATTCCCAGAAGTGTGATAATTTGTTCTAGCTTTTAACCTGGAACAAAATACCAAAGAGAATAAATCAGATCAGAAAATGTATCAAGTTAATTAAAAGCAAAGCACAGCATTGGTTCCTTTACAGGCATCCCAGCACTCCAGTCCTTGGCACAAACATCACAGTTGCTTAGATTTTGGTGAACTTTGTCATTTCATGTATTCACTTGTTGCCTTCCTGAATGGTTTCCTCTGAAAAATAGCCAATAATATTCTCTGTGAAGCTATCCAAAAAGCAACACAGCAGTTGACTCTCAAATAGGAAATTCTAAAGTGGTATTCAACCAGTAAAGATTTTATGGAAATCATCTGTGATATGAGAAAAATGAAAGGTACATGATAGTGACATCAGGAGACTTGGGAAGTCATCATCTGATCAAATTCTGAAGAGGCTAATCTTCCTATCGACAGCAGCCCAGCATTGTCAGATACTTGTGCTTATCCTAGGGCCAGACAAGTCCACTACCAATAAATATACCAATTGTATTCCTCACACCAGCTGCTCCTAACAGGGTATCACTAGCACTCAGCTCATATCAGATAACAACAGCACAGGTCAACATTTGTCTTGATTTTAGCTCACTTGGATATAGCGGCACTTTAGACATCTCCCAGAACCCTTCTGTGTAGAGTAATAAATGAAGAGAAACTGCCATGGGAAAGTTGTCAGTGCTGATACATTCACTTAATATTATATGAACAAAGAATGAGGAGTTAACCATGAACTTGGGCTATGTCATTGAAAAGCTTCCTAAAGTATGTTAGCCTGCAGCCATACCACTGTGGCATCCAATCTCACTGGATCTTGGAAGCTAAGCAGGGTCGGGCCTGGTTAGTCCTTGGATGGGAGACCGCCTGAGAACACCAGGTGCTGCAGGCTTGGGAGAAGGACCTGGCAACCCACTCCCAAAAAACAATCAGTCATTGAAAACCCTATGAACAGCAGAGAAGCACTGACAATAGTGTTTGCCTGTTGTACATAGGGTCACAGTGAGTCAGACACCAAGTTGATGGCACCTAACAACAATAACAGTATACTCTTTCCATCTGATTGGTTTATATTCCCTATCTGGGTTATATATATGTTCACATTAGGACCATAGTCTTATACCCTCTATGCCATTTGGTTTTACCTGACTAGAAGTAACCTTATTTAAATACAATGCACACCCAGGTCAGCCAATTCTATTTCATGAATTCTGGGCTTCATTTATTTTTAAATACTCCTAATATCTGCATTTTAAAAAATGAAGCTCAGTACAAAATATTTTGCCTTTCAGAAACTGTGTAAAATCTCCTAATAAAATAATGCATTTGGCTGGGCAGAGTGGTACACAATTGTAATCTAAGCATTTGGGAGGCTGAGGCAGAAGGATCATGAGTTGAAAGCCAGTCTGGGCTACAGAGTGAGACCTTGTCTCAATCAGCACCCCCAAACTGCTTTTTTAATTTTCCTCATCTAGCTGGCTTTCCAGCAGCTTCTTAGTCCTATCAAATGTACTATTACTTGCAAGAGCAAAATGTATCAACAGATGATAATTAAAAAGAAATAGGTAAATATAATAAATGTATAGCAAGACTACAGGCAAAATATTAACTACTATATCCAAAGGAACTCATTGTCAATAATGTTATTGGTTAGATAAAAATTCAAATTATATTAAGAAAGTCATTAAGGTTCAAATCAAAATCTCTCAAGATACCAAGATATCTAAAGAGGATAGATAATACTCATTAAATATAAAGTACAAAAGAACATATTTATACTTATAAGGATACATATAGACTCACAGCACCTCCACACTCAAAGAAACTAAGCCCACAAAATCCTTTAACTATCCTAGACTGTCAGAAAAGGCACCACTCAACAAGGAATCTATAAATCTCTCTAAAGTCATAAAAATAGTAGACGGATAGATGCCAAATGCTTTCAGGTATAAAAATGAGCATCTAAGAGTAAAACAAAGGTGGAGATTAGATCAGATGACTAATAAACAAACGTAAATATGGCGACAGTCAGAATAATACAGCTAAACACAGGAGGAGGAGGAGGAGAGAAGAAAAGTGAAAGAGCGCACTGTTGAGCTGGGCATGGTGACACACTACTACAATCTCAGTGACTTGGGAAGCAGAGGCAGGAGGATCGCGAGTTCGAGGCCAGAGGCAGCCTGTGTAACTCAGCAAGACCCTGACTCAAAATAAAAAATAAAATATGGGCTGGGGGAGCAGCTTAGTGATAGAGTGCTTGCACAGCATGTGTGAGGCCCCAGGTTCAATCCCCAAGAGCACAAAAACAAAATGCAAGCTCATTGCTGTGCAGGCAACAGAGGATTGTTGGAGCCTATCCCCTTGCATTGATAAACTAGAAGTAAAACCTTAAGGAAATGTGGAGGGCTGGGGGTGTTGCCCAGTGATAGAGGCTTTCCTAAATTATGCAAAGCCCAGGGTTTGAGTCTCAGCATTAAAAGGCAATGAAAAGAAAAAACAGAAGTGAATTAAGAAAAGTATGTATGTATGTAGGCATGTGTATGTTGTTGCTGTTAGGTGCCTCCGAGCCCTGTCCAACTCATAACAACCCTCAAAGGGTTTCCTTATCTTTTTCTTTTTCTTTTGCAGTACTTGGGGGTTAAACCCAGGGCCTCGCACTTGCATGCTTTGCAAATGCTGTACCACTGAGCTGTATCCCCAGTCCATTTGTTTTTTAGTTTTTGAGACAGGGTCTTGCTAACTTATGCAGACTGCCTCTGGTCTCGAACTTGTGGTCCTCCTGTCTCTGCCTCCCAAGTTGCTGGGATTACAGGTGTGCGCCACTGTGCTGGGTTCCCTCATACGGTTTTCAATGGCTGGTTGTTTGGGAATTTTTTTGGATAGTGGATTATCACATCCTGTGTGTGTGTGTGTGTGTGTGTGTGTGTGTGTGTGTGTGTGCATATGTATAAATAAAGACACAAATAAGCAGCCTACACACTGATAAAGATGAAAGGCAAATACATATAAGTCATAGCAATGTAAGTATAAGTGAATGGACTTAACACATCTATCAGAAGAAAAATACTTATACAGTCACAACAATCAACCACCTATTAGGTCAGAAAGAAAATATTAGTAACTCAAAGAAATTTTAAAAATTGTTTTCCCTGATAACAATGCAGTAAAAATAGACTTTATCAACAAAAGCATAAATAAAAATCCTGCTACCAAGAAATTTATAACATTTTCTTTAAACTCCTGAGTGAAATGAGACATACAGACAAAATATATGTTCTTTAAAAATCTGACAAGCCTGACACTGTGGCACATGCCTATAATCCCAGCAACTCCAGAGGCTGAGGTAGGAGGATTGCAAGTCCAAGGACAGAGGCAGTCTTCACAAATTAGGGAGGCCCTATCTCAAAATAAAAAGTAGAAATAAGGATAAGGGGGCTGCTCAGTGGTGGAGAACTTACCTAGCCGGGTCAAGAACCTGGATTCAGCCCTCCATACAAAAAAAAAAAAAAAAAAAGAAACCAAAAAAACAAAAAACCAAAAACAAACAAACAAAAAAAACAAACCAAACCAAACCAAACAAAACAAAACAAAACAAAAAAAAACTCTGACGTTGAAAACACCATATATGAGAATCTATAAGATGCATTTAAAGCTGCTCCAGAGGAAAATTCATTGCACTAAATGTTTTTATTGTCTTCAAAAATAAAAAGTGAAAGAATCAAATTTTTATTTTAAAATATTAAAAAAACCAAAATGAAGTAACCCCAAAGAAAGTGTGAGAAAGGAAGAAATAAAATTTAAAGCAGAAATTAATGAAAAAGATGAATTTTTAAAAGGTAGACATATTACAAATATTTTAAAAATATTAACTACCTAGGCAACACACTAGCTAAATTTATCAACAAAGGAAGAAACTAGATCCTCCAGTGATTTCTTTACCTCAGGCCATACCTGGAAAAGACAAAGGCCACCCACTCTGGCTTCTGTCATCTCAAGAAAATATAAGTTCTCTTCGCTGAAACAAATCATGGAAGTCTACATACATATACAAACCTACTTTGTCCAGGAATACCTACCAAGAAGGCATCCTTAAACCATGGTTGAAAGCTGACAGGAGACCAGACCAGATACCTGTATGTACCAGCAATGCTGGTGTTGACAGGCAAAGTACTCTTTCCCAGTCACGCTTTCCCAAGTACAGAAAGGTAAGGTCAAGATAAAAAGTAATTATTTATTGTGTGTGTGGCTTGTCCATGCTATTCCTTAGTGAAGAGATATGCTTAGCACTGAAAAAAAAAACTATCCTTTGTAGAGGTTATAAACCATTTTATTCATCAAATAGCATAAAGGCTAAGTACATAGTTCTCTTATATTTGGAGATCCTATAAGATGGTTTAAGGTATAAATAAGAACTTGACTCCATTGCCCTAGTTTACATATTTAAGGAAGCCATATTAACAACTGACTTGTACCTCCTCATATAGTTATCACACTAGAGCTTCAAGAAACTCAGATTTCAGAAAATAGCAAACTACTAATAACTATATTTCTCATCATGAATAATGGAAATACATATATCAGAATTTAAATTTGTAGCCATAATGTCATTATACTATAAATCATCATCAATGAACCACAAATATAAAAAGGTAGCAACCTGACATATTTGTGGTTAATACATTCACTTCTGTATTTTTACCAAATGAAAAGGAAGCATTTGAGAATGTACTTATAATCACAAAATATGTCAACATGGCCTCAACACAATTTCAGTAAAGAAGAGTTTTCCTCTCATGGATCTCATTAAGTCTATAAATCACTCATTGAAAAAAGGAACCCATAATGGCAGTTGTGTTGCCAGAATGAATGATCCTAATTATCCCAACAGTCTCATTAACAACTGGCATTACCCAGAGCGTATACTTCCATTGTAGTGAAAACACTGGAGTCTAACAATACTTGCTTGATGAAAATCAGGTACCAGTTTGCTCATCAATTTATCCAATTTCAAGTTTCATGAGCAAATATATTACTGAAACTCATATTCTTATCTAATTGCAAGGGTCCTTTGGTTATGAGCAGTTCATCAGTAATAGAAAGCCCAATACTGTTGAACACTAATACTATAGACAATTTTGTTTATTTGTGTATTTAGATCCCAAGGACGATGGCACATGGACCATAATTCCAATATAAAATAATATTTCTCAACCTTCAATGAAATTAGTTATGGGTAAAAAGTCAGGGATTTCTTATAAGAATTGGATGAAATGTGTTAGTCAATTATGGAGAACAAAAACCTATAATGATATTTATGCTGTCTGAATGGATAAATTTAATGGTTATAGAGGCATAGCCCAATGTTCTACCTGAAATTTTTCAGTCGGCAAAGGCAGCCAATCACATTGTACTCAATAGAACAGTAGGACTTGCTGAATCAGCCAGGGAGAGAGAAAGTGTCAAAATCTTACTGCCAAGTACCCAAGAAAATTAGGAACTCCAGAGAAGTTTACACTTAAAGAGTCAGAATTTATGGTCCACTTAAAACCATTAGACAAAAGCATTCAAAACAAGTTTTGCAGGAGTTTTCACCATCTGAAGCCCCAGGGGAAATTTGCATGGAACTGAGAATTCCAAATTTCTTGTCTCTCACTTGTCACCCAGGCTGAGCCTCAGCATAATCCGACTGAGCTTGATTTTTGAGTAGTTCCTTCTCTTCAAGATAACATGTCATCATTGATCCCAGCCACACACTCCTCTGCAGCATGCACTTAGGTCTGAGATGCTTAGCAGAGATGGCTTTCCTGAACCTGGGTGCTGAAGGGGGTGGAGGCCACCTGTGCCCCATGGGCAACAGTGTAAAGAATTCTCTCCCTCAGTAGTCTCTAATAAACAGGAGTAAGACTGTGGTCAAAAGGTAGCACAATATCTCACATATCTGGTAATCAACAAGCTGAGGAGGATAAGGGAGGATGGGGCAGTGGGCTGGGATTTAGCTCAGTTGGTAGAGCCCCGCTCAGCAGTCTCTGAGGTCCCCAGTTTGATTCCCAGCACCGGAAAATGTGAGAAGGACGTGCCAATCCACTCCCGTGGTAATCCCAAAACAATCAGCCATTGAAAACCCTATAAGGGTCGCTATGAGTTGGGTATGACTCAACAGCACTTAACAACAACAACCTGATCGCTCTTCCTAATTTGTACAAGACTGATATGGTTGATACTCTAAATATGACCTGTTACTTAAGATACAGACCTCTGATTGATCACTGGCAATAAGGACCAGGCATATTGATTTCATATCTTTTGATTTTCTTACCATGCTAAGGATTGAACTCAGGGCCTGTCGTATGCTAGGCAAGAACCTTGCCACAAAATTATACGAACATCTCAGGTTTTATGTCATTTGATAACCTGGCAAGGGATGATTTACCTACAGATGAAGCTTCTCCATCTCAAAACTTGGCTACACAGGTACGTGCCCCTATCAGTAATAACAGGCATCATACACAGCATACAGCTTCCTTCAGAATGAATCTAATACACCCACACAAGACTCAGAACATTGGAGGGGCACTTCAGACTAATTTTCATTTCATTCAATTTCAATCAAGGGCAACCTATACACGGTTGTCGTTAGGTGCTGTCAAGTTGGGTTGGACTCACAGCAACCCTATGTACCACAGAACAAAACACTTCCCAACACAATGTTGGGGCATTGTTAGGTGCCATCAAATCAGTGTTTGACTCACAGCAACCCTATGTACAACAGACAAAGCACTATCATTGGTACTTCTCTGCTATTCATAGGGATTTCAATGGCTGTCTGACATTTTTGGCAGGGAGTGGGCTACTGGGTCCTTCTCCTAAGCCTGTAGCACCTGGTGCTCCCAGACCATCTCACATCCAAGTGCTAACCAGGACCAACCCTGCTTAGCTTCCAAGATCTGATGGGATCAGATGCCATCAATCATATGAAGTTCATATTAATTGCCTTAGGTATGCCATGCCCAACACCATATCAGTGCTTCTCTGATATTCATGGAGTTTTCAATGGCTGATTGTTTCAAGAGTTGGGTTGCCACATCCTTCTCCCATTTTTGCAGTGCTGGGGATCGAACCCAGGGCCTCAGGTAACACAGAGCAGCACTCCACCAAATGAGCTAAACCCCACCCCTGTGGATCTGTGAGTATTAAATCCATGGCTAAAATAACCACAGATTCTATACTATGTATTTAGACCTATGGTGGTTGCATCTGTCCTGAAAACATACTAACTTTTTCCCTTGTCATTCCTAAACAATATGGACAACTATTTATATATAATCACTGTATTATAATATCTCTTTACATTGTATTAGGGTTTATGATTAACCTAGACATAATTTTAAATATACCAGAGGCTGTGCATAGTTTATATGCAAATATTCAATTCTTATAAGAAATTCTTTACTTTTACCTATAACTAATTACATTGAAGGTTGAGAAATATTATTTTACATTGGAATTATGCCCCACATGCCACAGTCCTTGGGGTCTAAACACACAAAGAAAACTGTCTATAGTATTAGCACAGTTTTCAACAGTATTGGGCTTTTTATCCATTTTATACAACAGGCTTGAGCATCTACAGATTTTGGTATCTGTATGGAGTCCTGGGAGCAATACGCTGTGGTTCCTGAGGGGTGACTGTACTTGAATTTCAAACCATTTCCTGAAGTTGCCAAGGTCTTTTGCTTATGAAGACGAGCCTAGCAATCCAGATAAATTTTACACCATAGCAATCAAAGGACAGAATAAAAGAAATGAATTATCTGTTTGTGCATTGCCACCAAAAGGAATATTTCACTGAAGAGATGTTTATAATGAATTACAAAACATTCTTCATTTAAATCAAAGCATATTTAGGTAAAAGAATTTTAATGATGACCCTACTATTATCGCCTGTAGCCGTAGCCCTGTGGCATCCGATCCCATCAGATCTCAGAAGCTAAGCAGGGTCAGGCCTGGTTAGTACCTGGATGGGAGACCACCTGGGAACACCAGAAGCTGTAGGCTTGGGAGAAGGACCTGGCAACCCCCTCCCCAAAATCAGTCTGCCATTGAAAACCCTATGAACAGCGGAGAAGCACTGACAATAATGTTTCCCCTGTTGTACAGAGGGTCGCTATGCATTGGATACTGACTCGACCGCACCTAACAACAACAACAACTACTATTATCAGTTACTCATTCAGAAGAATAGGATGTAAATTGCTCATTTTGCATGGATGAGTGGATGTAATAATTTTCTTTGAAACAGGGTCTTGCTATATTTCTAGCCTTGAACTCCTGGACTCAAGCCGTCCTTCTGCCTCAGCCTCCCAAGTAGTTGGGTCTACAGGCTTTTATCACCATGCCTGGCTGTAATCATTTGGGAGGCTGGAGTTCAACAGTCACATGACCTGTTTGGTATGTTTTAATCACCAAGGGCAGAACTCATGTCTAATCCATATAATAGCACTTGTCTTGCTGGCTGAACATTCTAAAGCAACAATGAGTGAAAAAATAAGCCAAGATATCCACTCTTACAGTGCACAAGGAATAAGAAAGAGACTCTTGCATCAGGATAAAAGAATCAAAAATATTCTCATTGAAGCAGATGTTTTTGTGGTTGTTCGGTCCTGTGGAATCAGTATCCGACTTATAGTGACCTTGCATACAACAGGTGAAACACTATTGTCAGTGCTTCTCTGCTGTTCATAGGGTTTTCAATGGCGGGTTGATTTTTGGGAGTGGGTTGCTGGGTCCTTCTCCTAAATTGAAGCAGATAGAGGTAGATAAATACAAGATGCCCCAAAGAGTTTCTTCCTTCCAAGCCTGAAATATAATACTGGCCAATCTAGTTACTTCTTCTACCTTGATGGAAGGATGGTTGTCTTTTTGGGACCTCAGCATAACCCTACTGGGCATAATTTGTATATCATTATATCCCCTTAAGATGCTCTCAACATGTTTCCACTTTGCCTTGTAAATACTCACCAGAATGGTGTCCTTAAGCCCTTGTACACAGGAACAGGAGACTGGTTAGACCCACTGCAGCACACCAGGTGGTAGGAATTGCCTATGGCAAGATGCCCAGTGTCGCTCTTCTTTGGTAGCATTTGCCAGGAGGCATAAGGACAGGGCAACAGAAACAGGGCTAAAAATTTCAGCAAAATGTTAGCTTTCTTTCAAGAGGATTCCATCGAGTAGGTCAATGGCTCATTGAGAAGTCAAACCCATCCGGGGACTCATGACACTATAATTTGTGAACCTAGTCATCTCTAGTTCCTTGTTAGGAACAATGGCCACCATGTTTAACATGCACCTTCATTATTCTGAAAATAATGGGGTCACCTAACACTTAGGAGCTAAAAGTCTGGTATCAGTTTGGCCATCAGCTGACTCAATTTTATGCTTCATTGGCAAAGCACTTAGTGAATGCACTTCACCCCTGTGATTCCATACTTGTAGGAAGTTCATCAGTGTCCTCAAACAATGTAACACTGCTGGAATCCCAGACTACCATAGAAGAAATTTTGTCCAGCCATACAGATATCTATACTCTAATATTGAATATTGGTCTAGGTAACAGTGACTCAAAAATTCTTCAAGATTCAATCATATGTTGGGGCATTGTTAGGTGCCATCAAATCAGTGTTCGACTCACAGCAACCCTATGTACAGCAGACAAAACACTATCGTTGGTACTTCTCTGCTATTCATAGGGTTTTCAATGGCGGACTGATATTTTTGGCAGGGAGTGGGCTACCGGGTCCTTCTCCCAAGCCTATAGTACCTAGTGCTCCCAGAACATCTCACATCCAAGTATTAACCAGGACCAACCCTGCTTAGCTTCCAAGATCTGATGGGATTGGATGTCATCAGTCATATGAGTTCATATAAAAGGAAACATTTTTGCCATGAGGGTTACATCAAGAAGAAAAATTCATATTAATTTCAGAATGACTTAATTAGCAAAATTAATTGCCTTAGGTATGAATCTCCCATGCCCCAGTGTTCCACATATAATACGTGTGTTAGAAAAGAAAGCTACTGATCTCTTCTAACACAATGGTATATCTCTGGGCAGTGTGTCTACTAAACACACAATGAGAGAAAAAAGCCAAAGGAAAAAATCTGAAGATCCTCTGCTCTCAGAAATTATTGGTCACTGAAACAAAGCTTGCATGACGAGAAAAATTTGTTCACTTACAAGTGTATTTGATATACTTAGGAAAGCACATTACTTATGAGGGTTTCATTATCTCAAGTTCAAAATAAAATTCCATTGGAAGGGCAGTTAGGAGACACAGCCTGCCGCCATACCACTGTGGCATCTGATCCCATGAGATCTTGGAAGGCAAGGAAGGTTGGGCCTGGTTAGTACTTGGATAGGAGAATACTGGATGTTGTAGGCTTGGGAGAAGGACCTGGTGGCTCACTCCCAAAACAATCAGCCATTGAAAACCCTATGAATAGCAGAGAAGCACTGACAATGGTGTTTTCTCTGTTGTACACAGGGTCGCTATGAGTCGGACACTGACTTGATGGCACCTAATAACAACAAGAAGAAGTTACTATTAACTGTCCTGGAATTGTCATCTGAGCAGGCTAGGCCTCAGTGAAATCTTATTAAATCTTATAAAATATGATTTTAAGTTATTATTTCTCAAGACAATACATTGACCAGAACCATGGCATTCCCCATACATACAAATACTTGGGCCTGATTAGCTTACCAGAGAAGTCTTCCTAAAACTCTGGTCTGAGGTAGCCTGGTATCAGGGCACATTCAGTATGGGACACTGGAGGAGTGTCAATTACACCAGTCACAGTAGGCCCAAGAGTGCTCTTCTTCCACATCATTACCTAAGAGGACAGGTACTAAGGAGAGAATTACCTGTCTTCTGTATGTATGGGTCACGTGCTCATGTTGTTAACTGAGCAATACTCTCTCGATGGGTAATCTTAACTGTCAAGTTGACTGGATGAGAGACACCTAGGAAGTGAATCAAGTACTCTTCGGGGCCTATCTGTGGGGCTGGTTCCAGAGATGATTGGCAAGCGGGACAGCAAACAGAGGGGAAAGGCCCACTTGAATATAGACAGTGCTGTCCAATAGGCTGGGGGCCCCAGTGGAGCAGAAGAGGCAGCAGAAGGCAGGCCCACAGCATGTGCCAGCTTGGCTCTTCCTAAGAGAGCGCATCTGTTGCCACGGCCATCATATGAGGACATCAGCTTCTTCTGCCTTTCAACACAAGCTCACGCCAGCAACTCTCCAGGGATCTTCCAGCCTTCGGCCTCAGTGTGGGGCTGCATCATTCTTCCCCTTGCTCTGAGGCTCCCAGCTTCTCAGACTGAGCAGCTACTGGTTTCTCTGGTTGCCCAGACTGCACATAGCAATCATGAGACTATGCAGCCTCTGATCATGTGAGACAATCTAAAAAAATCCCCTCTTACAATTTTATATTTCTACTGGTTCTGCTCTTCTAGAGAACTGTGACAAATCCAACTGTCAATGTGCAGAAATGACTTGTTACATAGGTATTAGATCACAGATTCAAAAAGCATAGGAAGGACAAATGACACAGGGCACCTGACATTGGAGAAGCAATCCAGCGGTTTCATGAAGACCAGCCTACTGAGGATCCTTGGATGACAATTTGTTGTTAGCCTAGAGATGTATGCACAGGGTTGGGCAAAGCAAGTTCCCCACCATTGTGTTATTATCTCTCAAGTTCCAAAATTATTTACGTACAAGAAATGAAGATTTCCGTTTCCCTGTTCCAGGTTTATCACGTAGGTTGGACCTCCTCAAAATCCTATTGAATTTAATTTTTATGTCACCCATCTATTAAATATAAGATCTCATCACTGGCATGAAAAATGTGTCAATTCATAGGGTGAATTTAGCACAGATAGAGGATTTTGTATGGGAATATGCTGATCAGTGGTAGATTAACAAGACCTGAGGAGAATTCTAATACAGTTTTTACCATCGCTACATCAAAGGTAAAGTGTTTTCTTCTTCTGGTTCCTTTTAAGATCCTTCTTTTGTCTTTGGTTTTTCCATGATACAAATATGATACACTCAGGCATTTTTTTTAAAGTGTATGTGCTTGGTACTATTTGAACTTCCTGGACTTGTGGTTTGATGTCTAGCATTAATTTAGGGGAAATTCTTAATCATTATGGCCTTAAATATTTCTTCTCTGTCTCTCTCTCTTTATCCTACTTCTTGTATTCCCATTATGAATTTGTTATACCTCTTGTAATTATCTTACAGTTCTTGAATATTCATTTCTCTTTCATTCTTTCTTCTCTTTGCACTTCAGTTTGGGAACTTCCAACTGACATTTCTTCAAGTTCATTGAGCCTTTCTTTGGCTACAACCTGTCTCCCAATGAGCACTTCAAAGCAATTCACCATTTCTTTATAATGCTTTTTACTTCTAGCATTTTCTGCAGGTTCTTTCTTAGAGCTTCATTCTCTCTGATTATGTCACTCATATGTTCTTGTAAGTCCATATTTTCTCCTTTAGATAGTACATTGTGTGTTGTTTGAAGTTCACAGCCTGATTATTCCAATAACTGTGCCAAACCTGAATCTGATTCTGATGCTTGCTCTGTCTTTTCAAAGTTTGTGGGTTTTAAACTCTTATCTTTTAGTAGGCCTTGTATTTGTAGCTGAAGGCAAAAATGATATCTTGGGTGATATAGCTGAGGAAAATAGACATTTCCTATGCAGTTTTAGATTTATTTGGCTACAGTTAGGTTATGTTTACTATTAGCTATAGCTTTTTCACAGCTAAACTTTCCTCAGGTGTTCTAGTTGCTTTTACTGTCTTTGATTTTCTCTAAAGACGTCCTTTTTAATGGATGAGATGTACAGTTCTTTCCATTTTATCCCTGCTATTATAAGGAAATCCAATTGCCAGGATAGCAAGGTTTGAGGGAAGCCTTAGATATTCCGATGATTAGGTATCAGTCTGTTTAGGAGTCAACACTTGGACTGAGATGTTCAACAGGGCTTCTCAGCTCCTCCCAAACCCACTTAGTGAGGCAGGAAGCTGAGGAGAAGAGGCCTAGAGTTAAGTATCTTACTTCCTCTATTTCATGAAAAAGTGGACTGGATTTGGTATTTCTGTTTCCAAGGGAGAAGGCTTTAATAGACTGGAGTTCAGGATGTCCCTTCCCTCAGGTCAGTTCATGCTGGCAAAACTCAAGTTAGGGAGATTCAGATTAAATAGCTTCTTTTCAGTCAAGCCTGGTAAGGAAGAACAGAAGGTTCTGGGTGTATTTCAAAATGGCTGCTTTGCTCCTCTGCCTGATAGAAAATGAAGGGGCTTCTTCTACAGCCTCCCTGGAAGGAACTATAAGGGCTCCTAGAGATAAATCTCATGTAGGAATAAGGCTCGTGATAAGAGAGGGGAACCTCATAGGAATTTTTAATCCTCAAATTGACAAGAAAAACTAGGGGGAAAAAACCACATAGACTTCTTACGTACTGAAAGAACTCCAGTATGGTTATAGCACTTGAGACTTGGGAGCATCCCATTGTCCATTTCTGTTTCAGTCAAGGACAAATAAAAAAATGACAATGGTCAAGTATAGATAAACACAGGAAAAGTGCCACAAAGATACCCCATGAAGTACAATACCAATAAAACAGATTAAAAAAAAGGAAGGGGTTTAGCCTCACACATACTCTGTGACCAAGGAGGAGAAGCCAGTCTGTATTCAGTAAGATGTGTGGACTAATTAGTGAATCTTCCTCCAGTCTCCATATAGACCAACGAAACAAAAACTGGACAACATGCTAATCAAGGGGACTATGCATTCTCCTGCAGTAGGATTCAGAAATAAACCACTAAAAAAATGGAAACCAGGCCACTAAATGTCTTAGTATTGACTCTAAGAAATATCTAACAAAGTATGCAAATAAATCTTTCCTCCTGCCTTGACCCAATCTATCACGGAGCATGACCATGAAAAGCGATCTACAGGGACGAGGTCACCATGGGAAAAACTTATGTGGACAGGGAATTCCTGTCTTTGGAATTTACACAAATAGATGGGTCACAGGCAGCTGAAAGTAAGAACAATTCCCCATCTGTGGCCCCTTCCCAGGCCTCATGGATCAAAGAGCCACTCACCAGTGAAGGACAAGCTGGTAGAGTCCACACAGACAGCTCCACTCACTGAAAAACACAAAGGGGGATGGGGAGCTGAGCAAGATGGTGGCCTGGTGCCCAAAAGATAGCAAGCAAAGGGTAGCAACACACCAGGCCATATGAAGGCACATTGATGGTTTACTGAGGGGCGTCTATACAAGATGGGCGACCGCAGAGGACCTGCAGGGTCTCTGGCCTGGGGCCCCCAATGCAGCTGACCTTGAAGGGAACCAACAGGCCAATGTCCCCTTCCAGCACTGTCCAATAGGCTGGGCCTCAGTGTAATCCTATTGAGCATGATTTTTATGTCATCACCTCTCTTCATGACAATATAGGTGTCATCATTTACCCAAGCCCAGGCACATACTGCCCTGTGCATACAGCCACAGGCACCAGCATTTGCTTACCACAGGTGGACACTGGCCATCATCTTGCCAGAGGGAGAGAGGTTCAGGGGACTCAGTATTGGGCCTTTGTCATACAGCCAATGCACAAGGGCCAGGGAAAAATGGGGCTCTCCACCTGGTATCATCACCTGGGTTCAAAAGGAGAAAACAGGTGTCAAGGAGACCTAGTGGCCCTTCCTTGGGCCCCCACTTTCACACTCATTTCCCACCCAAACTGAGCAGATCAATCCTGAACCAGGAGCCATCTCAGAGGCCGAGCACCATCCCTCCCCAGACCCAGCGAACATGGAACAAGGTTCACACCCTTGGGGAAGACATGGAGGTCACTCGTACTCTAGGGCACCACCTTCCCCCTCCCTCTTCCTGCCTGCCTGAGGTAGACCTAGGGTGGACCCCATGGGACCCTGGACTCTGGTTCCTCCCACACCCACTGAGAGTCTCGCCAAAGGGCTGGGGCTATAAGCCACGCCCTCTGACATGTGCCAATCAGACAGCACCTCCGGGGAGCTCTGCTCACGTCCACGCACCTTGTCAAGATGCACGTCTAAGAAACTCAGATCACAGCCACTCATACTTTTCCAATGGCGACCAACACCATGGGTGTCGCCAACCTGTGGTAGACAGCATAAGGCCAAAGGGCACCAGGTGATGTCCTGAGCTCTAATTCTTTTGGAAGAACGTCCAGGCAGCCTTTAGACTAATTTGGGTCTCGGCACCCGCCTAGGTACCCCTTCTTGCACGCAGAGCCTCAACCCTTTATCTTTCTGCCTCGGGGTGAAACATTGACACTCAGCCTGCCAAGGGACAGGAGTCCTGTCAACAGGCCACCTGAGAGAGGCCTGACCAGAGCCCAGGATCCCGACATGAGGATCACCCCGAGGCACAGCCATCACCCCCATACTTGGCAGGAGGTTCTTCCACCCCAAGCAATGGTGGGAAGACAAGCAAACCTCCTGGCCAGCTGCCATGCAGCTGCTCAACATGAGCCTGCTGTACAGCGTCCACATCATTAGGGGTGAAGCCCAACCCACCAAGGTAGGAGAGTGATGCCATGGGTCTTGCTTGGGGGGACTCCCAACACCACTCGCTCCCCTCAAGCCTAGGAGCAAAAGTCCCATGATGTTGGCGTCTAGGCAGGAGAATACAGCTGGGACTGCCATCATGGAGACACACACCTCCTCTGACCCAGTTAACAACAGTGTGTAACCATGAACAGCGATCTAAGGGGACCAGGTCCCCATGGGAACACCTCACCTGGACGGAGAATTCTTATCTTTGGAATTCCCGAGGAACATGGGAGAAAACCTAGCTCAGAGCAAGGACAATTCTGCATTCCCATCCCATTTTGATGCCTCATGCACCCAGACTCACTGTGATCAATAAGACAGCGGAGTCCACGCAGACAGCAGGGCTCACTGAAACACACAAAGAGAGGTGGGGAGCTGAGCAAGGTGGTGGCCTAGTGACCCATAGCCAGGATGCACAGGGTGAAACCCATAGCAGGCCAAAAGAATGCCCTTGGGGGTTTATTGAGGGGAGCCAGGACTGCCTTGGGTGACCCCAGACCCTCCAGGGCCTCTATGCCTGTAGCCTCTAATGCAACTTCCCCAGTAGGGAACCAAAGACCAATGTCCCGTTCTGTACTGACCTCTGGGCCGGGCCTCAGTGTAATCCTATTGAGCATGATTTTTATGTCATCACCTCTCTTCATGACAATATAGGTGTCATCATTGACCCAAGCCCAGGCACACGCTGCCCTGTGCATATGGCCACTGCCATCAGCATTTGCTTACCACAGGTAACACTGTTGGTCATCTTGGATTAGGCTGTGATTGTCCTGCTGAGTCAGTGTTGGGCATTTGACCACACAGGCCATGCGCCAGGGCCAGAGGACAATATTACTCTCCACCTGACAGCATCGACTGCCTGGAAAAGAAGAGAGCAGGTGTCAAGGGTACCTAGCAGTCCTGTCTTTGGCCCCTGAAGCTCACTCATATTTCTTGGTAGGGCCTAACAGATCCATACTAAAGAGGGAGCCATCTCAGAGGCCGGACACCATCCCTCTAACAGGCCCATCATTTGGAGAAGATGACTCATGTGCCTTGGGGCAGACATCGAGGTGACTCGTGCTGTAGTGTACCATGGGCCCACTCCCCCTTCCTGCCTGTTTGAGGTAGACCTCAGGTGGACCCCATTGGTGTGATTCCTGCCAGCCGCCATCTTGAACTCACTCATGAGCTTCCTCTCAGAATCTGCACGACTCCAGATAAATCCAAATCGATCAAGGCAACCTCTGATGCCACTGAACTGAGGTTCCTTGGAAACAAATGTCCACCGTGGCCTACAGGGAATCACAAAGTCACCCCTTCTCCTCAGAACTCAGCTCCAAAATGGTGAGATGGTGGCCCATGGACAGGGAGCACAGCTGGCCCTGCTTTTACAGAGACATCAGCCTCCTGCCTTGACCCAACTGACCTCACTTCATCACGTTGACAGGCAATCTACAAGGACCAGGTCCCCACCTGAGCACCTCTTGTGGACAGGGAATTCTGGGCTTTGGATTTCCCAGAGGCAGACAAGCAAGAACCCATCTCAGAGAATCCTTCTCCATTCCCATGCTGTCCCCATGCTGCATGCGCCCACACAGCCCCTCACCTGTGACCCATGAGCCAGTGGGGCCCACGCAGACAGCAGGTATCACTAAAAAACACAAAGGGACACAGGGTGCTGAGCAAGGAGGTGGCCAGTTGCAAGGTAGCGAGGACAGCACAGATGACAGGCCATAGAAAGGCACTGGGAGTTCACTGAGAGGCATAAGGACAGGCTGGGTCAACCCAGAGGTCCTCCAGGGCCTTAGACCTGTGGCCCTCAGTAGAACTGCCCCAGAAGGGAACTGAAAGGCCAATGTCCCATTCCAGTACCTTCCCCTAGGCTGGGCCTCAGTGTAATCCTATTGAGCATGATTTTTATGTCATCACTTCTCTTCATGACAATATAGGTGTCATCATTGACCCAAGCCCAGACGCATGCTGCCCTGTGCAGATGTCCACTGGCACCAGCCTTTGCTTACCACAGGTGGACATGGTAGTCATCTTGGCAGAGGGCGAGAGGTCCAGTGGACTCAATTCAGGGCCTTTGGCCACACAGCCAATGGGCCAGGGTTGGGGCAATGGAGGTCTCCACCTGGTAGCATCGTCTAGGTCCAAAGGAAGAGAGAAAGAGGGTCAAGTGGACCTAGGAGCCTTGCCTTGGGCCCCTGTCTCTCACACTTATTTCCTGCCTGGGTATGAAGGATCCACCCTCCATTATGTATCAAGAGCCATGTCAAATGCCAGGCACAATCCCTCAAGTAGGCCCAGCGAACACAGGGAAGAAGCATCACATGCCAGGGGCAGACATCCACGTGACTCGGCCCAACTGCTCCATCATTCCCAACTTCCTTCCTGCCTGCCTCAAGTCAACCTTGGATAAATACCATCGGAAGCTTGACTCTGGGCACTTCGCTTGGCCCACTGATAGTAACATCAAAGGACTGGACAGGGAGCCACGCAGCTCTGCGCATGCGCCCATCACACAGTACCTCCTAGGAGCCCTGCTCACGCCCAGCCATCCTCTCAAGACGCCACCTGTGGAACACCAGGCCACAGCAGCTCAGGCTTTTCTGACTGGAACCGCCACCTTGGCTGTGGCCTCCTCATTGCAGATACAGTGTAAGGACAAAGGGCACCAGATGACATCGTGCCTCTACTTACTCTCTTGGGAGGAACCTCCCTGTAGCCAGGAGACTAACAGGCTCTCACCATGGACCTACACAGCAAAGCTGAGCACCTGCCTTCCAGTCTGGATCTTCCATCTCGGGTGACACCTGACACTCGGTCTGCTAAGAGTCGAGAGTCCTGTTAACAGGCACCATTAGGGAGTCTTGGCCAGAGCCCAGGCCGCCCACATGAGGACACCCCAAGGTAGAGACAGGGCCAGGCGATCTCACGGGATCAGCTTCAAACCAGGAATTTTCAGAAGGCTGATTAAACCTCCCGGCCCACTGCGATCCTGACCTCACTCATGAGCTTCAAGGCTGCACAATTCGGGATGAACCAAATTCATCAAGGCAACCTCTGGTGCCATTGTCCTGAGGTCCCTTGGACATGAACGTCCACCATGCCCTAGAGGGCATCACAAAGGCACTCCTTCTCCTCAGACCCAGGTCCAAAAGTGGTGACATGCTGCCCAAAGGCAGGGAGCATGGCTGACCCTGATTTTATGGGGACATCTGCTTCTGCCTTTATGGGGACATCTGCCTCTGCCTTGACCCAACTGACCTCACTTCAACACATTGAAAGGCAATCTTCAGGGCCCAGGCACCCACATAGGCAACTGTTGTGTACAGAGAATTCCTGGTGTTGGATTTCCCACTGGCAAACAGGTAAGAACCCAGCTCAGAGTGAGAACTCTTCCCCATTCCCATGCCATTGCCATGCCGCATGCGCCCAGACAGCCCCTCACCTGTGACCAACGAGCCAATGGGGCCCACGCAGACAGCACAGATCACTAAAAAACACAAAGGGAGACAGGGTGCTGAGCAAGGAGGTCCTCAGTTGTCCTGGAGCTCATAAACATATTGGCAATGCAGACTCCAGACTGTAGGAAGTCACTGGGAGTTCACTGAGGGGTGCCAAGACAGGCACCATCAACCCCAGAGGTCCCCCAGGCACTCTTGGCCTGGGGCCCACAATGCAGTTCACCTTGAAGGGAACCATGAGGCCAACATCTCCTTCCAGGACTTTCCCCCAGGCTGGGCCTCAGTGTAATCCTATTGAGCATGATTTTTATGTCATCACTTCTCTTCATGAAAATATAGGTGTCATCATTGACCCAAGCCCAGGCACACGCTGCCCTGTGCATCTGCCATCAGCATTTGCTTACCACAGGTAACACTGTTGGTCATCTTGGATTAGGCTGTGATTGTCCTGCTGAGTCAGTGTTGGGCATTTGACCACACAGGCCATGCGCCAGGGCCAGAGGACAATGTTACTCTCCACCTGACAGCATCGACTGCCTGGAAAAGAAGAGAGCAGGTGTCAAGGGTACCTAGAAGTCCTGTCTTTGGCCCCTGCAGCTCACTCATATTTCTTGCTAGGGCCTAATAGATCCATACTAAAGAGGGAGCCATCTCAGAGGCCGGGCACCATCCCTCCAACAGCCCCAGCAAACATGGAGAAGATGACTCATGTGCCTTGGGGCAGACAGCGAGGTGACTTATGCTGTAGTACACCATGGGCCCACGCCCCCTTCCTGCTTGCTTGAGGTAGACCTCAGGTGGACCCCATTGGTGCAGTTCCTGCCAGCCGCCATCTTGAACTCATTCATGAGCTTTCTCTCAGAATCTGCACAATTTGGGATGGAACCAAATTCATCAAGGTAACCTCTGGTGCCACTGAACTGAGGTCCCTTGGACACAAATGTCCACTGTGCCTATAGGGAATCACAAAGGAACTCTTTCTCCTCAGAACTCAGCCCCAAAGTGGTGAGATGGTGGCCCATGGACAGGGAGTATGTCTGTCCCTTCTTTTACAGAGACATCAGCTTCCTGCCTTAACCCAGCTGACCTCACTTCACCACATTGACAGGCAATCTACAAGGACCTGGTCCCCACCTGAGCACCTCTTAGGGACAGAGAATTCCTAGCTTTGGATTTCTCAGAGGCAGACAGGCAAGAACCCATCTCAGAGAATCCTTCTCCATTCCCATGCTGTCCCCATGCTGCATGCGCCCACACAGCCCCTCACCTGTGACCAATGAGCCAGTGGGGTCCACGCAGACAGCAGGTCTCACTAAAAAACACAGAGAGAGACAGGGTGCTGAGCAAGGAGGTGGCCAGTTGCAAGGTAGCAAGGACAGGGCAGCACAGATGCCAGGCCATAGAAAGGAACTATGCCTTCACTGAGGGGCATCAGGACAGGCTGGGTCAACCCAGAGGTCCTCCAGGGCCTTAGACCTGTGGCCCCCAGTAGAACTGCCCCAGAAGGGAACTAAGAGGCCAATGTCCCATTCCAGTACCTTTCCCCAGGGTGGGCCTCAACGTAATCCTATTGAGCATGATTTTTATGTCATCACTTCTCTTCATGACAATATAGGTGTCATCATTGACCCAAGCCCAGACACACACTACCCTGCGCATACATCCACTGGCAGCAGCACTTGCTTACCACAGGTGGATGCTGGAAATCATCCTAGCAGAGAGTTTGAGGTCTACTGGACTCCTTGCTGGGTCTTTGGTAAGCAGCCAATGCGCCAAGGCCAGGAGGCTATGGGGTTCTCCACATGGAAACAAGGTATATAAATCCAATGGAAGAGAGTGGGTATCAAGGGGACCAGGCAGTCCTGCCTTGGGGCCCTATCTCCCTCACTCATTTCCCACCTGGGTCAAAGGACCCACCGCACAGCCTCAGTCTAGAGCCATCTCAGAGGCTGGGCACCATCCCCCGGGCAGACTAAACAAACACAGAGAAGAAGAAAGGCAGACATCGAGGTGACTCCTGCTGGTGGCCCATTGTCCCCAACCTCCTTCTTGTCTGCCTGAGGTGACGTTGGGTAGAACCCATTGGAAGTGTATCTCTGGGGACTTCCTCAGCCCACTGATAGTAACATCAAAGGACTGGACAGGGAGCCACGCAGCTCTGCGCATGCGCCCATCACACAGTACCTCCCAGGAGCCCTGCTCATGCCCAGCCATCCTCTCAAGACGCCACCTGTGAAACACCAGGCCGCAGCAGCTCAGGCTTTTCCTACTGGAACCACCACCTTGGCTGTGGCCTATCCATTGCAGACATAGCATAAGGACAAAGGACACCAGATGACCTCATGGCTCTACTAACTCTCCTGGGAGGAACCTCCATGTAGCCAGGAGACTAATGGGGTCTCACCACGGACCTATGCAGAGAAGCTGAGCACCTGCCTTCCAGTCTGGATCTTCCATCTCCAGGTGACACCTGACACTCGGTCTGCTAAGCATTGAGAGTCCTGTCAACAGACAGCATTAGGGAGTCTTGGCCAGAGCCCAGGCTGCCCACATGAGGACACCCTGAGGCAGAGGCAGGGCCAGGCCACCCCACCGGATCAGGTTCAACCCAGACACTGGTCAGAGGCTGATTAAACCTCCCTGCCTGCTGCCATCCTGACCTCACTCATGAGCCTCCTCTTGAGTCTGCATAATTCGGGTGAACCAAATTCATCAAGGCAACCTCTGGTGCCACTGGCCTGAGGTCCCTTGGACACAAATGTCTACCATGCCCTAGAGGGCATTACAAAGGCACCCCTTCTCCTCAGACCTAGGCCCAAAAGTAATGACAGGTGGTCAAAAGGCAGGGAGCACAGCTGGCCCTGCTTTTGTGGGGATATCTGCCTCTGCCTTGACCCAACTGACCTCACTTTATCACATTGAAAGGCAACTTCAGGGCCCAGGTCCCTACATGAGCATCTCTTGGGGACAAAGAATTCCTGGCATTGGATTTCCCACTGGCAAAGAGGTAGGAACCCAGCTCAGAGCGAGAACAATTCCTCATTCGCATACCGTCTCCATGCCGCATGCTCCCAGACAGCCCCTCACCTGTGACTGATGAGCCAATGGGGCCCATGCAGACAGCACAGCTCACTAAAAAACACAAAGGGAGACAGGGTGCTGAGCAGGGATGGGCTCAGCTGTCCTGGAGCTCACAAGCACATGGCAACACAGATGCCAGGCTGTAGGAAGGCACTGGGAGTTCACTGAGGGCACCAAGAAAGGCGCTGTCAACCCCAGAGCTCCTCCAGGGACTCTTGGCCTGGGGCCCACAATGCAGTTCAACTTGAAGGGAACCAGGATGCCAACATCTCCTTCTGCCATTGTCCCCTAGGCTGGGCCTCAGTGTAATCCTATTGAGCATGATTTTTATGTCATCACCTCTCTTCATGACAATATAGGTGTTATCATTGACCCAAGCCCAGACACATGATGCCTTGTGCATA
The DNA here is from genome assembly GCA_007922755.1 of Pedetes capensis. Taxonomy (NCBI): domain Eukaryota; kingdom Metazoa; phylum Chordata; class Mammalia; order Rodentia; family Pedetidae; genus Pedetes; species Pedetes capensis. The sequence goes on along the minus strand of VMDO01001703.1, from coordinate 32,740 downwards.
CGGCCACCAGCACCAGCATTTGCTTACCACAGATGGACACTGGCGGTCCTCTTGTCAGAGGGAGAGAGGTCCAGGGGACTCAGTATTGTGCCTTTGTCACACAGCCAATGTACCACAGCCAGGGGGCAATGGGGCTCTCCACCTGGTATCATTACCTGGGTTCAAAGGGAGAAAACAGGCATCAAGGAGACCTAGTGGCCCTGCCTTGGGCCCCACTTTCACACTTCTTTCCCACCCAGGCTGAGCAGATCAATCCTGAACAAGGAGCCATCTCAGAGGCTGGGCACTATCCCTTCCCAGACCCAGCAAACATGGGACAAGGTTCACACCCTTGGGGAGGACATGGAGGTGACTCATACCCTAGGGCACCACCTTGCCCCTCCCTCTTCTTGCCTGCCTGATGTGGACCTCGGGTAGACCCCATGGGAGCCTGGACTCTGGTCCCTCCCACACCCACTGAGAGTCTCGCCAAAGGATTGGGGCCGTAAGCCACGCCCTCTTACATGCGCCAATCAGACAGCACCTCTGGGGAGCTCTGCTCATGTCCAGGCACCTTGTCCAGACGCACGTCTAAGAAACTCAGATCACAGCCACTCCACGCTTTTCCAATGGTGACTAACACCATGGGTGTCGCCAACCTGTGGCAGACAGCATAAGGCCAAAGGGTGCGAGATGATGTCATCAGCTCTGCTTCTCCTGGGAGAAACATCCCCACTGCAGCACCCTCCTAGGTAGCCTTCTCGCACACAGGGCCTCAACCCTTTGTCTTTCTGCCTTGGGGTGAAACACTGACACTCAGCCTGCCAAGGGAAAGGAGTCCTCTCAGCAGGCCATCTAAGAAAGGCCTGACCAGAGACCAGGCTCCACACACAAGGATTATCCTGAGGCACAGCCAAGGCGCCAGCACCTTGCAGGATGTTCTTCAACCCCAAGCAATGGTCAGAAGACAACCAAAACTCCTGGCCAGCTGCCATGCAGCTGCTCAACATGAGCCTGCTCTACAGCATCCACACCATTAGAGATGAGGCCCAATTCACTGAGGTAGGATAGCAACGCCGTGGGCCTTGCTCTGGAGGGCAACCCAACACTACTCGCTCCCCTCGTGCCTAGGGGCCAAAGTCCCATGATGGTGGCATCTGGGCACAGGAACACAGCTGGCATCACTTTCATGGAGACACACACCTCCTCCCCTGACCCAGTTTACAACAGTGCCTAAGGATGAACAGTGATCTAAGGAGACCAGGTCCCCATGGGAACACCTCACCTGCACAGAGAATTCTTATCTTTGGAATTCCCGAGGAACATGGGTGAGAAGCCAGCTCAGAGCGAGGACACTTTCCCATTCTCATCCTATTTTGATGCCTGATGTGCCCACACTGCCACTCACTGGGACCAATAAGACAGCAGAGTCCACGCAGACAACATGGCTCACTGAAAAACACAAAGGGAGATGGGGAGCTGAGCAAGGCGGTGGCCTAGTGATCCACAGCCAAGATACACAGGGTAGAACACATTGCAGGCCAAAAGAATGCCCTTGGGGGTTTATTGAGGGGTACCAGGACAGGCTTAGGGAATCCCAGGCCCTCCAGGGCCTCTATGCCTGGAGCCTCTAATGCAACTGCCCCTGTAGGGAACCAAAGACCAATGTCCCCTTCTGTGCTGACCTCTGGGCTGGGCCTCAGTGTAATCCTATTGAGCATGATTTTTTATGTCATCACCTCTCTTCATGACAATATAAGTGTCATCATTGACCCAAGCCCAGGCACACGCTGCCCTGCACATACATTAAATAGCGCCAGAATTAGCTTACCACAGGTGGACAGCGGTGGTCATCTTGGATGAGGCTGTGATTATCCTGCTGAGTCAGTGTTGGACATTTGACCACACAGGCCATGTGCCAGGGCCAGAGGACAATGGGGGTCTCCACCTGGCAGTGTTGTCTGGGTTGAAAAGAAGAGGGCAGGTGTCAAGGGCCCCTAGCAGCCCTGCCATGGGCCCCACAGCTCACTCATGTTTCTTCCTAGGGCCTAATGGATCCATACTAAAGAGGGAGCCATCTCAGAGACCAGACATCATCCCTCCAACAGGCCCAGCAAACATAGAGAAGATGACTCACGTGCCTTGGGGCCAACATCAAGGTGACAGGTGCTATAGTGCATCATGGACCCACTCCCCCTTGTGCCAGCTTGAGGTAGACCTCAGGTGAACCCCATTGGACCTGTTCCCTGATCCCTGCCAGCTGCCATCTTGAACTCATGAGCTTCGTCTCAGAATCTGCACAATTTAAGATGAAACCAAATTCGTCAAGGCAATGTCTGGTCCCACTGGCCTGAAGTCCCTTGGACACAAATGTCCACCATGACCTAGAGGACATCACAAAGGCACTTCTTGTCACACATAGGCACCAAAGTGGCAAGATGGTGGCCCATAGGCAGGGAATACAGATGTTCTTGCCTTTAAGGAGACATGGGCCTCCTGCCTTGACCCAACTGACTTCAAGTCATCACATTGACAGGCCATCTACAAGGACCAGGTCTCCACATGAGCACATCTTGTGGACAGAGAATTGCCGTCTTTGGATTTTCCAGAGGAAGACAGGTGGGAACTCAGCTCAGAGTGAGAACCCTTCCTGATTCCCATGCCATCTCCCTGTCTCATGTGCCCAGACAGCCCCTCACCTGTGACTGATGAGCCAGTGGGGCCCACGCAGACAGCACAGCTCACTAAAAAACACAAAGGGAGACAGGGTGCTGAGCAAGGCGGTGGCCAGTTGTCCTAAAGCTAGCAAGGACATGGCAGCAGGGAAGTCAGACCATAGGAAAGCACTGAGTTCACAGAGGGGCATAAAGGGAATTCAGTCAACTTCAGAGGTCCTCCAGGGCTCCTAGACCTTTGGTCCCTATCCAACTGCCCCAGATGTGAACCAAGAGGTCAACATAGCTTTCTGTCACCACCCTAAGCTGGGCCTCAGTGTAATCCTATTGAGCATGATTTTTATGTCATCGTCTCTCTTCATGACAATAGAAGGTGTCATCATTGAACCCAAGCCCAGACACACTGTGCCTTATACATATGTCCACTGGCACCAGCATTTGCTTACCACAAGTGGCTATGGTGGCCACCTTGACAGAGGGTGAGAGGTCCAGCAGATTCAGTCTGGAGCCCTTTGCCACACAGTCAATGCACCTAGGACAGGGACAATGGGGCTTGCCACCTGATATGATCACCTGGGTTGGAAAGAATATAAGAGGGGCAAGGAGACCTAGCATATCTGCCTTGGGCCCCTGCCTTTCACACTCATTTCCCACCCAGGCTGAACAGATCAATCCTGAATCGGGAGCCATCAGGGGCCGGGCCCCATCCCTCCAGCATGCCCAGCAAACACCGTGGAAGTCTCATGCTGCCACTCCACGTGAACCTGCTCTACAGCATCCACACCACTAGGGATGAAGGCAAATCCACTGAGGTAAGGCACTGATGCCATGGGCATTGGTACCAGGACACAACATTCTGCCATATTCTGGAGGCCGTCCCAACAACATTCCGTCTCCTCCTGCCTAGGGGCAAAAGTCCCATGGTGGTGGCCTTTAGGCATAGGCACAGCAGTCACTGCTTTCACAAAAACACACCTTCTTTGACCCATTTACAACAGTGTGTAACAAAGAAGAGTGATCTAAGGGTACCCTCAGGAACACCTCACCTGGAGAGAGAATTCTTGTCTTTGGAATTCCCAGGGAACATGGGTCAGAAGCTAGCTCAGAGTGAGAACACATCCCCATTCCAATCCCATTCTCCAGACCCCTAACGCCCACACAGCCACTCACTGTGCCCAACAAGACAGTGTGGTCAATGCAGACAGCTCATTTCACTGAAAAACACAAAGGGAGATGGAGAGCTAAGCAAGGTGGTGGCCTAGTGACCCATACCCAGGAAGCACAGGGTGGCATACACAGCCAGACAAGGAAGGACCTTGAGGATTTGGTGAGGGGCACCAGGCCAGGCTCTGGTAACCCCAAACTCTCCAGGGCCTGTAGGCCTGCATCCTTCAATGCAACCAACTTTGGTAGGGAACCAAAGACCAAGGTCCCCTTCTGGCACTGTCCCCAGGGCTGGGCCTCAGTGTAATCCTATTGAGCATGATTTTTATGTCATCACCTCTCTTCATGACAATATAGGTGTCATCATTGACCCAAGCCCAGACACACGCTGCCCTGTGTATATATCCACTGGCACCAGCATTTGCTTACCACAGACAGACATGGTGGTCATTTTGCCAGAGGGTGAGAGGTCCGGCATATTCAGTGCAGGGCCTTTGGCCACACAGTCAGTGTGCCAGGATCAGGGGGCAATGGGGCTCTCCACCTGGTGTCAAGACCTGGGTTGGAAGGGAGATAAGAAGGGGCAAGGAGACCTAGCATATCTGCCTTGGGCCCCCGCCTTTCACACTCATTTCCCACCCAGGCTGAACAGATCAATCCTGAATCAGGAGCCATCTCAGTGGCTGGGCACCATCCCTCCAGGAGGCCCAGCAAACATGGAAGAAGACTCACACTGCCACTCCACGTGAACCTGCTCTACAGCGTCCACACCATTAGGGATGAATTCAGATCCACTGACGTAAAACACTGATGCCACAGGCATTGGCACTAGGACACAACATTCTGTCATGCCCTGGAGGGCATCCCAACAACATTCCTTATCCTCATGTCTATGGACAAAAGTCCCATGATGGTGGCCTCTAGGCACAGGAAAACAGCTGCCACTGTCCTCAGGGAGACATCCACCTACTCCTTTGACCCAGTTTACAGCAGTGCGTAACAATGAACAGCGATCTAAGGAGACCAGGTCCCCACAGGAACACCTCACCTGGACAGAGAATTCTTAACTTTGGAGTTCCCAAGATATGGGTCAGATCCTTGCTCAGAGTGAGAACACTTCCCCAGTCCCACCTCATTCTCCATGCCTCATGCACCCAGACAGCCACTCACCATGACCAACAACATAGTGGGATCCATGCAGACAGCTCATCTCACTGAAAAACACAAAGGGGGGTGGGGAGCTGAGCAAGGTGGTGGCCTAGTGACCCATAGCCAGGATCACAGGGTGGCACACAGAGCCGGCCAAAGGGAGGCCCTTGAGGGTGTGTTGTGGGGCACCAGGACAGGCTATGGTCCCAGGCTCTTCAGGGCCTCTAGGCCTGCTGCCTCTAATGTAACCACCTGGGTAGGGAGCCACAGCCCAAAGTCCCCTTCCAACACTGTCCCCTTGGCTGGGCCTCAGTGTAATCCTATTGAGCATGATTTTTATGTCATCACCTCTCTTCATGACAATATAGGTGTCATCATTGACCCAAGCCCAGACACATGCTGCCCTGCGCATACCTCAAATAACACCAGCATCAGCTTACCACAGATGACACTGGCGGTCATCTCACATTAGGTTGTGATTGTCCAACTCAGTGCCAGTCTGTGGACCACATAGCCAGTGTGCCAGGGCCAGGGTCAGGGGACACTGGGGCTCTCCACCTGGTGGTGTCGTCTGGATTGAAAAGAAGAGAGCAGGTGTCAAGGGCACCTAGTGGTTCTGCCATGGGCCCTGGCACCTCACTCACATTTCTTGCTAGGTCCTAATGGATCGGTATTAAAGGGGGAGTCATCTCAGTTGCTGGGCACAATCCCTCCCAGAAGGCCAAGGAAACGTGGAAGAAGGATCACGCTAGTACTCCACAAGAACCTGCTCTACAGCATCTGCACCATTAGAGAGGAAGCTGAATGCACTGAGGTGAGACACCGATGCCACGGGCCTTGGTACCAGGACACAGCACTCTGCCATGTTCTGGAGGCTGTCCCAACACCATTCCCTCTCCTCATGCCTAACGGCAAAAGTCCCATGATGGTAGCCTCTAGGCACTGGAACAAAGCTGCACTGCTTTCACAGAGACATCCACCGCCTCCTTTGACAGGACTTAAAATACAGCATAACAATGAACAGCGATCTAAGGGGACCAGGTCCCCATGGGAACACCTCACCTGGACAGAGAACTCCTGCCTTTGGAATTCCTGAGGAACGTGGGTGAGAACCAGCTCAGAGCAAGAATTCCCCATTCCCATCCCATTCACACGTTATGCAACCAGGCAGTCACTCACCATGACAGACAAGAGGAAGAGGCCCATGTAGACAGCTCGTCTCACTGCAAAACACAAAGGGAGATGGGGAGCTGAGCAAGGCAGTGGCCTAGTGGCCCCCAGCTAGGAAGCACAGGGTGCACTCAGAGCAGGACAAAGGAAGGCCCTTAAGGGTATATTGAGGGGCACCAGGATAGGCTCGGGTGACCCCAGGCCCTCCAGGGACTGTAGGCCTTATATCCTTTAATGCAAGTACTCTGGTAGGGAACCAAAGACCAACATCCCTTTCCAGCACTGTCCCCCAGGCCAGGCCTCAGCGTAATCCTATTGAGCATGATTTTTATGTCATTACCTCTCTTCATGACAATATAAGTGTCATCATTGACCCAAGCCCAGTAACACGCTGCCCTGTGCATACATCCACTGGCACCAGCATTGGCTTACCACAGGTGACAGTGGCGGCCATCTTGCCAGAGGGCGTGAGGCCCAGGGGACTCTGAGTTGGGTCTTTGGCAAAGCACAATGCACCAAGGCCAGGGGGTAATGGTGCTCTCCACCTGGTAGCACCACCTGGGTGGGAAAGAAGTGAAGATGTGTAAGGAGACCTAGTATTCCTGCCTTGGGGTCCCCCTTTCACACTCATTTCCCTCCCAGGCTGAACAGATCAATCCTGAGTTGGGAGCCATCTCAGAGGCCAGCACCATCCCTCCCACAGGCCCAGAGAACACAGGGAAGAAGGCCCCTGTGCCTTGGGGAAGCCATTGAGGTGACTCATGTCCTACTGCACCACCTTCCCACTTCATTCCTGCCTAAGGAAGACCTCAGGTCGACCTCATCCTAGTGTCATCTCTCAACAGTACCGTGTGCACACCAGGAGACACACCAAAGGGCTGTGGGCAGCCAGCCATGTGCCTCTGACATGTGTCCATCAAACAGCACCTCCTGGGGAGCACAGCCCATGCCTAGGGACCCTGTCAAGACACAGCTGTGAAACCCCGTCACAGCCACTCATGCTCTTTCTTTGGCCACTAACATCTTGCGTGTTGCCAACTTCTGCAGGCACTGCATAAGGCCCAAAGCACAAGATCACGACCTGAGCTCTTGTTCTCCTGGGAGAAACATCCAGGGAACCTAAGGACCACGTGGGGTCTTGGCACCATTCTAGGTAACCCCCTTATGCATAGGCCCCAAACCTTGGTCTTTGTACCTTAGACAGAAACCCTGACACTCAGCCTGCCAAGGGACAAGTGTCCTATCCCCAGGCCACCTTAGGGAGGCTTGAACAGAGCCCAGGTTTCCCACTTGAGGACACCCTGAGGCACAAGCATTGCCCTATAGCTCACAGGATGCAACTCAACTGCAGGCAATGGATGAAAGACCAAACAAAACTCCTGGCCAGCTGCCATGCTGCCACTCAACTTGAACCTGCTCTACACTATCTGTACCATTAGGGATGAAGCCAAATCCATCAAGGTGACAATGACCCTGGGCCTTGGTGCCAGGACAAAACATCCCATTATGCCCTACAGGGCGTCCCAACACCATTCCCTCTCCTCATGTCTAGGTCTAAAAGTCCCATGATGGTCTCCTATAGGCACAGGAACATGCAAGCATTGCTTTCATGGAGACATCTACCTTTTCCTTTGACCCAGTTTATAGTAGTGCATATAGTGGGTAACGATGAAAAGCCATCTAAGGGGGCCGGGTCCCACAGGAGCAGCCCTCCTGGAGAAAGAACTCCTGTCTTTGGAATTCCCTAGGAATGCAGGTCCAAATCCAGGTCAGAGTGAGAACACTTCCCCATTCCAATCCCGTTCTCCATGCCTCATGCACTCAGACAGCCACTCACCATGACCAGCAAGACAGTGGGGTCCATGAAGACAGCTCGGCTCACTGAAAAACATAAAGGGAGGTGGGGAGCTGAGCAAGGCAGTGGCCTAGTGACCCATAGCCAGGATCACAGGGTGGCACACACAACAGGCCAGGGGAAAGCCCTTGAGGGTTTACCCAGGGGTGCCAGGACAGACTTGGGGGGCCCCAGACCCTCCAGGGCCTCAAGACCTGCAGCCTCCAGAAGACTAATGTCCTCTTCCAGCACTGTCCCCTAGGCTGGGCCTCAGTGTAATCCTACTGAGCATGATTTTTATGTCATCACCTCTCTTCATGACAATATAGGTGTCATCATTGACCCAATCCCAGACACATGCTGCCCTGTGCATATGTCTCATGGCACCAGCATTTGCTTACCACAGGCGGACATGGTGGTCATCTTGCCAGAAGGCGAGAGGTCCAGCAGACTCGGTGCTGGGACTTTGGCACACAGTCAATACCCCAGGGTCAGAGGGCAATGGGGCTCTTCACCTGGTAGGGTCATCTGGTCAATAGAAGAGAAGAGATGTCAAGGAGACCTAGTAGCCCTGCCTAAGGCCCCACCTTTCACATTCATTTCCCACCCAGGCTGAATTGGGAGCCATCTAGAGGCCGGGCACCATCCCTCCAGCAGGCCCAGCAAACACCAGACAAGGGTCATGCCCTTGGCCAAGACAAGATAGGTGTCTTGTACCCTAGGGCGCCATCTTACCCTTCCCTCTTCCTGCCTGCCTGAGCTAGACCTTGGGTACACCCCAACGGAAGCTGGTCTCTGGTCCCTCCCAGACCTGCTGAGAGTCTCATCAAAGGGCTGCGGGCTGAGAGCTACGCCCTCTGACATGCGCCCATGAGACAGCACCTCCCTGTACCTTGGATCACATCCAGGCACCTTGTCAAGACTCACAGCTATGAAACCCACATCACAACCACTCACAATTTTGCAATGGCAACCAACGTCATAGGTGTCTCCAACCTGTGGCAAACAGAATTGAGGCCAAAGTGTATGAGATGACACCCTGAGCTCTTGTTCTCCTGGGAGAAATGTCCACACAACCTGTAGAATAATTGGGGTCTTGGCACCCTCCATGGTAGCCTTCTTGCCCACACAGACTGAATGAACCCTTTGTCTTTCTGACTCAGGGTGAGACACTGACACTCAGCCTGCCAAGGGTCAGGAATCCTGTCAACAGGTCACCTGAGAGAGGCCTGACCAGAACCCAGGCTTCCCACAGGAGGATCACCCCAAGGCACAGCCATCATCCCAGCATATCACAGAATGCTCTTCAACCCCCAGCAATGGTCAGAAGACCAACCAAAACTCCTGGCCAGCTGCCATGCTGCCATGCAAGGTGAACCTGTTCTACAGCGTCTACCTCAGTAGCAATGAAATCAAATCCACAGAGGTAAGACACTGATGCCACGGGCCTTGGTACTAGGACACAACATTCTGCCTTGCCCTGGAGGCCATCCTAATGCCATTTCCTCTCCCCTTATCTAGAGGCAATAGTCCCATGATGGTGGCCTCTAGGCACTGGAACAGAGCTGGCATTGCTCTCACAGAAACATCCACCACCTCCTTTGACACAACTTAAAATACTGCATAACAATGAACAGCGATCTAAGGAGATTAGGTCCCCATGTGGAATGCCTCACGCAGACAGAGAATTCCCATCTTTGGAATTCCTGAGGAACATGGGTGAGAACCAGTTCAGAGCGTGAAGAATTCCCCATACCCATCATATTCATGTGCCATGCAACCAGTCACTCACCATGACGGACAAGAGGATGAGGTCCAGGCAGACAGCTCGTCTCACTGAAACACACAAAGGGAGATGGGGAGCTGAGCAAGGCAGTACCCTAGTGGCCCACAGCTTGGAAGCACAGGGTGCACTCAGAGCAGGCCAAAGGAAGGGCGTTGAGGCTATATTGAGGGGTGCCAGGATAGGCTCAGGTGACCCCAGACCCTCTAGGGACTGTGGGCTTTACATAGTTTAATGCAAGTGCTCTAGTAGGGAACCAAAGACCAAGGTCGTCCTCTTCCCCATTGACCTCTGGGCCGGGCCTCAGTGTAATCCTATTGAGCATGATTTTTATGTCATCACCTCTCTTCATGACAATATAGGTGTCATCATTGACCCGAGCCCAGACACACGCTACCCTGCACATGTGTCCACTGGCACCAGCATTTGCTTACCACAGGTGGACATGATGGTCATCTTGCCAGAGGGTGTGATGTCCAGTGGACTCAGTGTGGGGCCTTTAGCCACACAGTCAATGTGGTAGGTCCAGGGGACAATGGGGCTCTCCACCCGGCAGGATCGTCTGGGTTGAAAAGAACAGAGTGGTTGTCAAGGGCACCTAGTGGTCCTGCCTTGGGCCCTGGCATCTCCCTTACATTTCTTGCTAGTGCCTAATGGATCCATCCTAAATATGGAGCCATCTCAGAGGCCAGGCAAAATCCAGCTGGCCCACCAAACACAGGGAATATGGCTCATGTGCCTTGGCTCACACATACAGGTGACTCGTGCGCAGGTGCACCAAGGACCCACTCCCCCTTCCTGCTTGCTTGAGGCAGACCTCAAGTAGACCCCATTGGAACCTGGTCCCCAGTCCCTCCCAGAGACCCACTAAGTGCCATGCCAAAGGATTCCGGCAGAGAGCCACATGCCTCTGCACATGCACCAATCAGAAAGCACCTCCCTGGGTGCACTGCTCACGCCCAGCCACCTTGTTAAGACGCCACCTGCGAAACCCCAGGTCACAGCAGCTGCTCAGGCTCTTCCTACTGGAACCGTCACCTGGCTGGGGCCAATTCGTGGATACATCCTAAGGACAAATGACATAGATGACGTCTTGTCTCTACTGATTTTCCTGGGAGGAACCTCCATGTATCCGAGAGACTAACGGGGTCTCACCCCTGACCTACACAGAGAATTTGAGCACCTGCCTTCCATTCTGGATCTTTCCATCTTGGGGTGATACCCTGACACTCAGTCTGCTAGGAGTCGAGAGTCCTTTCAACAGAAAGCATTAGGGAGTCTTGGCCAGAGCCTAGGCTGCCCATGTAAGAACACCCCGAGGCACAGGCAGGGCCAGGTCACCTCACGGGATCAGCTTCAACCCAGGCCCTGGTCAGAAGGCCGAATAAACCTCCCTGCCCCCTGCTGCCATAATGAACTTACTCATCACTTCCTCTCAGCAGCTGCACAATTTGGGGTGAAACCAAATTCATCAAGGCAACCCCTGATGCCACCGGCCTGAGAGAACTTCCACCATGCCCTAGAGGTCAACACAAAACCTCTCCTCCTCAGACCTAGGCACAAATGGGACAAGATGGTGGCTTATAAGATGGGAGCGCAGCTGGCCCTACTTTTCTGGAGACCTCTGCCTCCTGCCTTGACTCAAATGACCTCTCTGCATCACATTGAAAGGCAATGTACTGGACCCAGGTCCCCACATAAGCACCTCTTGTGGAGAGAGAATTCCTGGCTTTAGATTTTACACACACAGAGGGGTAGGAACCCAGCTCAGAACGAGAACCCTTCCTGATTCCTATTCTGACTCCCTGCCGCATACGCCCAGACAGCTCCTCACCTGTGACGGACGAGCCAGTGGGGACCACGCAGACAGCAGGTCTCACTAAAAAACACAAAGGGAGACAGGGTGCTGAGCAAGGAGGTGGTCAGTTTCCCAGAAGCTAGCAAGGATAGGACAGCATGGACGTCTGGCCATATGAAGGCACTGGGAGTTCACTGAGCTGCGCCAACATAGGCTGGGTGAACCCCAGAGGTTGTAGAGGGCTTTAGGCCTGTGGCTCCCAATGCGGCTGTCTCAGGAGGGAACCAGGAATCCAACATTCCTTTCTGGCACTGACCCCTATGCTGGGCCTCAGTGTAATCCTATTGAGCATGATTTTTATGTCATCACCTTTCTTCATGACAATATAGGTGTCATCATTGACCCAAGCCCAGACCCACGCTGCCCTGCGCAGACGTCCCCTGGCACCAGCATTTGCTTACCGCAGGCAGACATGGTGGTCATCATGCCAGACGGCAAGAGGTCCAGCAGATTTAGTGCAGGGTCTTTTGCCACATAGTCAGTGTGCCCAGGCCAGGGGGCGATGGGGGTCTCCACCTGGTATCATCACCTGGGTTGGAAGGAAGATAGGAAGGGGCAAGGAGACCTGGCATATCTGCCTTGGGGTCCCTCCTTTCACCCTCATTTCCCACCCAGGCTGAAGAGATCAATCATGACTCAAGAGCCATCAGGGGCTGGGCCTCAGCCCTCCAGCAGGCCTAACAAACACAGAAGGCGGCTCACGCTGCCACACAGTGTCAACCTGCTCTACAGCATCTGTACCATTAGGGATGAATTTAAATCCACTGAGGTAAGACACTGATGCCATGGGCATTGGTACCAGGACACAACATTCTGCCATGCCCTGGAGGGCATCCCATACCACCCTCTCCTCTTGACTAGGGCAAAAGTCCCATGATGGTGCCCTCTAGGCACAGGAACACAGCTGGCATTGCCTTCACAAAGACATCCACCTCCCCCTTTGATGCAGTTTACAACAGTGTGCAACAATGAACAGCGATGTAAGGGGTCCAGGTCCCATGGCAACACCTCACCTGAACAGAGAATTCTTGACTTTGGAGTTCCTAAGGCATGGGTCACATCCTTGCTCAGAGCGAGAACTCCTCCCCATTCCCACCCCTTTCTCCATGCCTCATGCACCCAGACAGCCGCCACTCACCATGACCAACAGACAGTGGGGTCCATGCAGACAGCACAGCTCACTGAAAAACACAAAAGGTGGTGGGGAGCTGAGCAAGGTGGTGGCGTAGTGACCCATAGCCAGGATCACAGGGTGGCACACACAGCTGGCCAAAGGCAGGCCCTTGAGAGTTTATTGAGGGGCACCAAGACAGGCTTGGGGGACCTCAGACCCTCCAGGGCCTCTAGGCCTGTAGCCACCAATGCAACTGCCGCAGTAGGGAAACAAAGACCAATGTATCCTTTGGGTACTGTCCCCTAGGCTGGGCCTCAGTGTAATCCTATTGAGCATGATTTTTATGTCATCACCTCTCTTCATGACAATATAGGTGTCATCATTGACCCAAGGCCAGGCACATACTGCCCTGTGCATACAGCCACAGGCACCAGCATTTGCTTACCACAGGTGGACATGGTGGTCATCTTGCCAGAGGGCGAGAGGTCCAGCAGATTCATTGTGGGGCCTTTGACCACACAGTCAGTATGCTGGTGCCAGGGGGCAATGGGGCTCTCCACGTGGTGTCATGTCCTGGGTTGGAAGAAAGAAAAGAGGGGCAAGGAGACCTAGCATATATGCCTTGGGGCCCCACCTTTCACACTCATTTCCCACCCTGGAGAACAGATGAATCCTGAATTGGGAGTCATCAGGGGCCGGGCCTCAGCCCTCCAGCAGGCCTAGCGAATATGGAAGGTGGTTCATGCTGCGCACTGTGTGAACCTGCTGTACAGCGTCCACACCATTAGGGATGAATTCAAATCCACTGAGGTAAGACACTGATGCCACGGGCATTGGCACTAGGACACAACATTCTGCCATGCCCTGGAGGGCATCCCATACCATTCCATCTCCTCTTGCCTAGGGGCAAAATTCCCATGATGGGGGCCTCTAGGCACAGGAACACAGCTGGCATCATTTCCACGGAGACACACACCTCCTTCTTTGACCTAGTTTACAACAGCGTGTAACAACAAGCAGCGATCTAAGGGGACCAGGTCCCTACGGGAACACCTCACAAGGACACAGAATTCCTGTCTTTAAAATTCCCAAGGAACATGGTTCAGATCCCAACTCAGAGTGAGAACACTTCCCCATTCCCATCCTGTTTTGATTCCTCATGCGCCCAGACAGCCACTCACCATGACCAACAAGACAGTGTGGGCCACGAAGATGCTCATCTCACTGAAAAACACAAAGGGAGGTGGGGAGCTGAGCAAGACCGTGGCCCAGTGACCCATAGCCAGGAAGCACAGGGTGGCACACACAGCTGGCCAAAGGAAGGCCCTTGAGGGTTTGTTGAGGGGCACCAGGCCAGGTTCATGTGACCCCAGACCCTCCAGGGCAACCTCCAATGCAACTGCCCTAGTAGCAAACCAAACACCAAAGTCCCTTTACAGTACTTTCCTCTAGGCTGGGCCTCAGCGTAATCCTATTGAGCATGACTTTTATGTCATCACCTCTCTTCATGACAATATAGGTGTCATCATTGACCCAAGCCCAGGCATACACTACCCTGTGCAGACATCTACTGGCACCAGCATTTGCTTACCACAGGTGGACACTGGAGGTCATCTTGCAGAGGGAGAGAAGTCCAGCAGATTCCGTGTGGAGCCATTGGCCACACAGTTAAAGTGCCAGGCCGGAGGACCATGGGAGTCTCTACCTGGTATCATCACCTGGCTCACAAGGAAGAAAACAGGTGGCAAGGAGACTTCGCAGCCCTGCCTTGAGGCCCTGCCTTTCACACTCATGTCCCATGCAGGCTGGATAGATCAATCTTGAATCGGAAGCTATGTCAGAGGCTGGGCCTCATCCATCCAGCAGGCCCTGAAAACACAGAAGGCGGCTCACTCTCCCTCTCTACGTAACCCTGCTCTACAGCGTCCGCACCATTAGGCCTGAAGACAAATCAAGTGAAATGACACTGATGCCATAGTCATTAGTACCAGGACACAACATTCGGCCATGCCCTAGACGGCATCCCAACATGATTCCCTGTCCTCATGACTAGGGCAAAAGTCACAGGATGGTAGCCTCTAGGCACATGCACAGGTGGCATTGCTCTCTTGACTCACACATCTCCTTCTTTGACCCCATTCACAACAGTGCATAACAATGAACAGCAATCTAAGGGGACAGGGTCCTCATGGGAACTCCTCGCCTGGACAGAAAATTCCTGCCTTTGGAATTGCCAAAGAACACAGGGCAGATCCCAGCTCAGAGAAAAAATACTCCCCCATTCCCTTCCCTTTCTCTGTGCCTCATGGGCCCAGGCAGTCACTCACCTTGACCAATAAGACAGTGGAATGGAGGCAGACAGCACAGCTCGCTGAAAAACACAAAGGGAGGTGGGGATCTGAGCAAGGCGGTGGCCTAGTGACCCATAGCCAGGATCACAGGGTGGACACACAGCAGGCCAAACAAAGGCCCTTGAGGGTTTGGTGAGGGGAGCCAGGACAGGCTCAGGTGACCCCAGACCCTCCATGGCCTTGTAGGCTGCAACCTCTAATACAACTGCCCCTGTAGGGAACCAAAGACCAATGCTTCCTTCTGGCAACATCCCCCAGGCTGGGCCTCAGCGTAATCCTATTGAGCATGAGTTTTATGTCATCACCTCTCTTCATGACAATATAGGTGTCATCATTGACCCAAGCCCAGACACATGTTCATACCTCAAAAGGTACTAGTATTTGCTTACCATAGGCGGACATGGTGGCCATCTTGCCATCTGTGAACTCTGGAAGACTCAGAGCTGGGCCTTTGGCATGCAGCCAATGTACCAGGGCCAGGAGACAATGGGGCTCTCTACCTTTTAGCATCACCTGGGTTGGAAGATAGAGAATGGTTGTCAGTAGACACAGCAGCGATGCCTAGGGGTTCCACCTTTCACATTCATTTCCCACCCTGGCAGAACAGATCAATACTAAATTGGAAATAATGGTTCCATGATGGTGGTCTCTAGGTGCAGGAAAAGGAAGCACTGCTATCGTGGAGATGTCCACCTCTTTCTTTGACTCAGTTTACAATAGTGCATAATGATAGATGGTGGTCTAAGGGGACCAGGTCCCCAGGGGAACACCTCATCTGGACAGAGAACTCTGCCTTTGGAATTCCCAAGGATCATGGGTCAGAAGCCAACTCAGAGCGAGAGCACTACCCATTCCCATCCTGTTCTCCATGCCTCATGCATGAAACAGAAACTCACTGTGACCAACAAGAAAGTGGTGTCCATGCAGACAGCTCATCTCACTGAAAAACACAAACGGGGTGGGGAGCTGAGCAAGGCGGTGGCCTAGTGACCCATAGCCAGGAACCACAGAGTGGCACACATAGCTGGCCAAAGGAAGGCCTTTGAGAGTTTATTGAGGGGCGCCAGGACAGGCTCAGGTGACCCCAAGCCCTCCAGGACCTTTAGGCCTGTAACCGCTAATGTAACCGCTCCAGTAGGGAACCAAAGACCAAGGTCCCTTTCTAGTACTGTCCCCCAGGCTGGGGCTCAGCGTAATCCTATTGAGCATGATTTTTATGTCATTACCTCTCTTCATGCCAATATAGTTGTCATCATTGACCCAAGCCCAGGCCCACGCTGCCCTGCATACACAGCCACTGGCCCCAGCATTTGATTACCACAGGCAGACATGGCGGTTACCTTGCCATTGATCAACACTGTGAGACTCAGTTTTGGGCCTTTGGCACACAGTCAATGCACCAGGGCCAGGGGATGATGGGACTCTCTACCAGCTAGCATCACCTGGGTTGGAAGGAAGAAAACAGTTGTCAGTAGACCCAGCAGTGATGCCTAGGGGTCCCGCCTTTCACATTCATTTCCCACCCTGGCAGAACAGATCAATACTAAATTGGAAGTAAGGGTCATATGATGGCGGCCTCTAGGCACAGGAAAGGAAAGTACTGCTATCATGGAGACGTCCACCTCTTTCTTTGACTCAGTTTATAATAGTGCATAATGATGCATGGTGATCTAAGGGGACCAGGTCCCCAGGGAACACCTCCTCATCTGTACAGGGAACTGCTGCCTTTGGAATTCCCAAGGAACAGGGGTCAGAAGCCAGCTCAGAGTGAGAAAACTACCCATTCTCATCTGGTTCTCCATGCCTCATGTGTGGAACAGCAACTCACTGTAACCAACAAGACAGTGGGATCCATGCAGACAGCTCATCTCACTGAAAAACACAATGGGAGGTGGGGTGCTGAGCAAGGCGGTGGCCTAGTGACCCATAGCCAGGATGCACAGGGTGGCACACACAGCAGGCCAAGGAAGGCCATTGAGGGTTTATTCAGGGGAGACAGGACAGACTCGGGTGAACCCAGACCCTCCAGAACCTCTAGGCCTGAAGTCTCTAATGCAACCATGCCAGTAGGGAACCAAAGACTAATGTCCCCATCAGGTACTATACCCTCAGCTGGGCCTCAGCGTAATCCTATTGAGCATGATTTTTATGTCATCACCTGTCTTCATGACAATATAGGTGTCATCATTGACCCAAGCCCAGACACACACTGCCCTTTGAGTAGGTCCACTCACACCAGCATTAGCTTACCACAGGTGACACTTGCAGCCCTCTTGCCAGAGGGCAAGAAGTCCAGTGGTCTCAGTGCTGGGATTTTACCAGACAGACAATACCACAGGGTCAGAGGAGAATGGGGCTCTTCACCTGGCAGCATCTGGGTTGAAAAGAAGAGAGCAGGTGTCAAGGGTACCTAAGGGTACCTCTATGGGCCGTTGCATCTCCCTCACGTTTCTTGCTAGACCCTAATGGATTTGTACTTAATGGGGAGCCATCTCTCATGGATGGGAATTCCTGGCTTTGGAATTCCAACTCACAGGTGGGCCAGAACACAGCTTACAGTGAGAACCTATCTCCAGTCCAGCCAGTTCTCCCTGCCTCTTGTGCCAAGGCAGCCACTCACCTGTGACCGAAAGCCAGTGGGACTCATGAGGACAGCTGGTCTTGCTGAAAAACACAGAGAGAGGAGAAGATAAGAAAGGTGGTGGAATTATTCCCCAAAGTGAGGATGCACCAGGCATCCTCAATGACACAAACTTGTCATTTCAAGGAGCTATGACGATCACACAGGAGTGGCAGGAATAGTCTCACACCACCAATCAGGGCCACAGGGCCTCTAGGCCTGCGGTGCCCAGTGAAGATGTCCCAGAAGGGAACCAAGGGACTATCAACAATTCTGGCACTGTCTCCCAGGTTGGGCCTCAGTGTAATCCTATTGAGCATGATTTTTATGTCATCACCTCTCTTCATGACAATATAGGTGTCATCATTGACCCAAGCCCAGGCACACACAGCCCTATGCATACGTCCATGACACCAGCATTTGCTTACCACAGGCATACATGGTGGTCATGTTGCCAGGTGTGTACTCCGGGAGACTCAGATCTGGGCCTTTGGCACACAGGTAATGCACCAGGGCCAGGGGGCAATGGAGCTCTCTACCAGGTAGTGTCACCTGGTTCGGAAGAAGAGAAGAGGTGTCAAGGCAATATCACTTACCTTTCTTGGGGATCCACTTTCAAACTCATTTCCCACCCAGGCTGAACACATCAGTCCTGCGTCCAGAGCCATCTCAGAGGCCAGGTCCATCCCTCTTGGAAGCCCAGAAAACACAGGGAATAAGGCCCATGTGCCTTGTGGAAGATATCAAGGTAACTTGTGCCCTACTGCACCATCTTCCCGCTTCATTCCTACCTAAGGTAGACCCCACATAGACCCCATCCTAATGTCGTCTCTGGACAGTACCCTGTGCACACCAAGGGTCACACCAAGCGGGTGTGGGCAGAGAGCCACATGCTTCTAAAAGGCGCTAATCAGACAGAAACCCCCCGGGGGCACAGGCCATGCCCAGGCACCCTGTCCAGACGCAGCTGTGAAACCCCCTTCACAGCCACTCAGGCTTTTCCTTTGCCAAATAACACCTTGGGTGTCACCAACTTCTGGCAGGCAATGCATAAAGCCAATGGTGGAAGATGATGTCCTGATGCTAGTCTCCTGGGAGAAATGTCCAGGAAGTGTTAAGTCCAGGTGGGGTCTTGGCATCATTCTAGGCAGCCCTGCTGTGTATAGGCCCCAAACCTTGGTCTTTGCACCTTGGGCAGAAACCCAGACACTCAGGCTGCCAAAGAACAAGAGTCCTATCACCAGGCCACCTTACAGACACTTGGACAGAGGCCTGGTTTCCCACTCGAGGACACCCTGAGGCACAGGCATAGCCCAGCACCTCATGGGCTGCACCTCAACCCCAGGCAATGGATGGAAGACCAACCAAAACTGGGCAGCTGCCATGCCGCCACTCTACATGAACCTGCTCTACAGCATCCATACCGTTAGGGATGAGTCAAATCCATCGAGGTGACACTGACCTCACAGCCTTGAGACCAGCCCTAACGTCCCACCATTCCCTACGAGGGGTCCCAAAATCATTCCCACTCCTCATGCCTAGGGGCAAAACTCCCATTGTGATGACCTCTAGGCAGGAAACAAGCTGGCACGGAGAAACCATCTCCTCCTTTGACCCAGTTTACACTACTGCACAACAATGAACAGCGATACAAAGGGACCAGGTCACCATGGGAACCCCTCACCTGGACAGAGAGCTCCTTTCTATGGAATTCCTGAAAAAAAATGGGGGAGAGCCCAGCCTAGAGGGAGAATACGTCCCCATTCCTATCCCGTTCTCCACACCTCATGCGCCGAGACAGGCACTCACCATGACCAATAAGACAGTGGGGTCCATGCAGATAGCACGGCTCACTGAAAAACACAAAGGGAGATGGGGAGCTGAGCAAGATGGTAGCCTAGGGGTCTATAACTAGGAAGCACAGAGTAGCACAACCAGCAGGCCAAACGAAGGCCTTTGGGTGTTTATTGAAGGGCATCAACAGGCTAGGGACCCCAGAACCTCTAGGGCCTCTATACCTATAGTCTCTAATGCAACTGCCCCAGTAGAGAACCAAACACCAACATCCCCTTTAGGTCCTGTCCCTTAGGCTGGGCCTCAGCGTAATCCTATTGAGCATGAGTTTTATGTCATCACCTCTCTTCATGACAATATAGGTGTCATCATTGACCCAAGCCCAGACACATGTGGCCCTGTTCATACATCAAAAGGCACCAGCATTTGCTTACCACAGATGGACATGGTGGTCATCTTGCCAGTTGTGAACTCTGGAAGACTCAGAGCTGGGCCTTTGGCCACAGCAAATGCACCAGGGCCAGGGGATGATGGGGCTCTCTACCTTTTAGCATCACCTGGGTTGGAAGGTAGAGAACGGTTGTCAGTAGACCCAGCAGTGATGCCTAGGGGCCCCGCCTTTCACATTCATTTCCCATCCTGGCAGTACAGATCAATACTAAATCGGAAGTAATGGTTCCATGATGGTGGTCTCTAGGTGCAGGAAAAGGAAGCACTGCTATCATGGAGACTTCCACCCCTTTCTTTCACTCAGTTTACAATAGTGCATAATGATGGATGGTGATCTAAGGGGACCAGGTCCCCAGGGGAACACCTCATCTGGACAGAGAAGTCCTGCCTTTGGAATCCCCAAGGAACAGGGATCAGAAGACAGCTCAGAGTGAGAACACTACCCATTCCCATCCGGTTCTCCATGGCTCATGCATGGAACAGCAACTCACTGTGACCAACAAGACAGTGGGGTCCACACAGACAGGAGAGCTCACTGAAAAACACAAAGGTGGGTGGGGAGCTGAGCAAGGAGGTGGCCTAGTGACTCACAGTCTGGATGCGCAGGGTGACACACACAGCCAGCCAAAGCAAATCCCTTGAGGGTTTATTGAGGGGCACCAGGACAGGCTCGGGTGACCCCAGACCCTCCAGGATGTCTAGGCCTGTAGCTTCTAATGCAACTGCCCCAGTAGGGAACCAAAGACCAAGGTCCCTTTCAAGTACTGTCCCCCAGGCTGGGGCTCAGCGTAATCCTATTGAGCATGATTTTTATGTCATCACCTCTCTTCATGACAATAGAAGGTGTCATCATTGACCCAGGCCAAGATACACATTACCCTGTGCATAAGTCCACTGGCCCCAGCATTTGCTTACCACAGGCGACACTGGATGTGATCATGTATTTGGACGTGATGTCCAGGTGACTCAGTTATGGACCTTTGGTTACACAGCCAATGCACCAGGTCCAGTGGAAAATGGGGCTCTTCACTTGGCAGCCTCTGGCTTGAACAGAAGACGATGGGTGTCAAGGGTACCTAGAGGTCCTATCTTAGGCCCCCACACCTTATGCACATTTCATGCTAGGGCCTAAGGGATCCATACTCAACGAGGAGCCATCTCTCATGGATGGGGAATTCCTGGCTTTGGAATTCCAACATAGAGACACAGCTCACAGGGAGAACCTAACTCCAGTCCATCCAGTTCTGCCAGATTCACCTACACAGGCAGCCACTCACCTGTGAACGAAAGCCAGTGGGACTCATGAGGACAGCTTGTCTCACTGAAAAACACAAAGGGAGATGAGAGGCTGAGGAAGGCAGAGACTTTCTTCCCCAAAGAGAAGATGCACCAGGCAGTACACAAACTTGTTATTTTAAGGAGGTATGATGATCATAGAGCGGTGGGGGGAACAATCTTACACCACCTGATGGTGTCCCAGGGCCTCTAGGGCTGCAGTGCCCTGTGTAGCTGACTCAGAAGGGAACCAAGAGGCTATCCACCCTCTCTGGCTCTGACCCCCAGGCTCAGCCTCAGCATAATCCTATTGAGCATGATTTTTATGTCATCACCTCTCTTCAAGACAATATAGGTGTCATCACTGACCCAAGCCCAGGCACATGCTGCCCTGCACATATGTGCACTGGCACCAGCATTTGCTTACCACAGGCAGACATGGTGGTCATTTTGACAGTGGTGAACTCTGTGAGACTCAGAGCTGGGTCTTTGGCACACAGTGCACCAGGGCCAGGGGACGATGGGGTTCTCTACCAGGTAGCATCTCCTGGGTTGGAAGGAAGAGAACAATTGTCAGTAGACCCAGCAGCGATGCCAGGTGTCCCACCTTTCACATTCATTCCCACCCTGGATGAACAGATCAATACTAAATCGGAAGTAATCGTCCGATGATGGCTGCCTCTAGGCACAGGAAAAGGAGCACTGCTATCATGGAGACTTCCAACTCTTTCTTTGACTCAGTTTATAATAGTGCATAATGATGGATGGTGATCTAAGGGGACCAGGTCCCCAGGGGAACACCTCATCTGGACAGAGAAGTCCTGCCTTTGAAATTCCCAAGGAACAGGGATCAGAAGACAGCTCAGAGCGAGAACACTACCTATTCCCATCCGGTTCTCCATGGCTCATGCGTGGAACAGCAACACACTGTGACCAACAAGACAGTGGGGTCTACACAGACAGGAGAGCTTACTGAAAAACACAAAGGTGGGTGGGGAGCTGAGCAAGGAGGTGGCCTAGTGACTCAGTCAGGATGCGCAGGGTGACACACACAGCCAGCCAAAGCAAATCCCTTGAGGGTTTATTGAGGGGCACCAGGAGAGGCTCGGGTGACCCCAGACCCTCCAGGACGTCTAGGCCTGTGGCTTCTATTGCAACCACCCCAATAAGGAACCAAAGACCAATGTCCCCTTTGGGCAATGTCCCCTTGGCTGGGCCTCAGCGTAATCCTATTGAGCATGATTTTTTTTTGTCATCACCTCTCTTCATGACAATAGAAGGTGTCATCATTGACCCAAGCCCAGACACATGCTGCCCTGCACATATGGCCACTGGCACCAGCATTTGCTTACCACAGGTGACACCGGAGGTCATCTTGTATTAAGACATGATGTCCAGTTGACTCAGTTCTGGGCGTTTGGTTACACAGCCAATGTACCATGTCCAGGAGACAACAGGGCTCTCCACCTGGCAGCCTCTGGGTTGAACAGATTAGAGCCGGTGTCAAGGGTACCTGGCCTGGGTTCCCATTTCTCACTTACATTTCACGCGAGGGCCTAAGGGATCAATACTCAGTGGGGAGCCATCTCTCATGGATGGCAATTCCTGGCTTTGGAATTCTAACCCACAGATGGGCCAGAACACAGCTCACAGTGAGAACCCATCCCCAGTCCAGCCAGTTCTCCCTGCCTATGGTGCTGGGCAGCCGCTCACCTGTGACCCAAAGCCAGTAGGACTCACGAGGACAGCTTGTCTGGCTGAAAAACACAAAGGGAGACAACAGGCTGAGAAAGGTGGAGACCTTATTCCCCAAAGCAAGGACACACGAGGTAATACACAACCTTGTCATTTGGAGGAGCTATGACAATCACAGAGGGGTGCGTGGAACAGTCTCACACCATCTGACGGGGCCGAAGGGCCTCTAGGCTTATGGTGCCCAATGCAGCTGTCCCAGAAGGGAACCAGGAGGCCACTGACCCTCTCTGCCTCTGACCCCCAGGCTGGGCCTCAGGGTAATCCTATTGAGCATGATTTTTATGTCATCACCTCTCTTCATGACAATAAGATGTCATCATTGACCCAGGTCCAGTCACATGCTGCCCTGTGCATTCATCAAGTGGCACCAAGCATTTGCTTACCACAGGTGGACATGGCGGTCACCTTGCCAGAGGGTGAGAGGTCCAGCAGACTCAGTGGTGACTTTGGCACACAGTCAATACCCCATGGCCAGAGGGCAATGCGGCTCTTCACCTGGCAGGGTCTTCTGGGTCAACAGGGAGAGATGAGGTGTAGGGGAGACCCAGCAGCCCTGCCTGGGGACCCGCATTTCACACTCATTTCCCACCCATGCCAGCAGATCAATCCTGAATCGAGAGCCATCTCAGAGGTCGGGCACCATCCTCCCCAGACCCAGCAAACATAGGACAAGGTTCACACCCTTGGGGAGGCCATGGACGAAACTCATACCCTAGGGCACCATCTTCCCCCTTTCTCTTCCTGCCTGCCTGAGCTAGACCTTGGGTATACCCCATGGGATCCTGGTCTCTGGTCCTTCCCAGACCCACTGAGAGTCTCACCAAAAGGCTGCAAGCTGAGAACTACGCCCTCTGACATCCACCAATCAGCACCTCCCCGGGGAGCACTGCGCATGTGCAGGCACCTCGTCAAGACTCACAGCTATGAAGGCCCAGTCACAGAAACTCATGCGTCTCCAATGGCAACCAACACCATGGGTGTCACCAACTTGGGGCACACAGCATAAGGCCAAAGGGCATGAGATGATGTCATCAGCTCTGCTTCTCCTGGGAGAAACGTCCACGCTGCCTGTAGACTAACTGGGGTCTCAGCATCTTTCCAGGTAGCCTTGTTGGGCACAGGGCCTTACCCCTTGTCTTTCCACTTCAGGGTGAAACACTGACACTTAGCCTGCCAAGGGACAGGAGTCCTCTCAGGAGTCTGCCTGACAGAGGCCTGACCAGAGCCCAGGCTCCCCACATGAGGATCACCACGAGGCATAGCCATCACCCCACCACCAGCAGAGGCTCTTCAACCCTAAGAAATGGTTTGAAGTCAACCAAACTCCTGGGCAGCAGCCACGTTGCCGCTCAGTGTGAACCTGCTCTACAGAGTCCGCACCATTAGGGATGAAGCTGCGTCCACTGAGGTAAGGCACTGAAGCCACGGGCCTCGGTACCAGGACACAACATTCTGCCATGTCCTGCAGGCCATCCCAACCCCATTCCCTCTCCTCATTTCTAGGGATAAAAGTCCCATGATGGTGGCCTCTAGACACAGCAACATAGCTGGCATAGCTTTCACTGCAACATCTACCTCTTCCTTTGACACAACTTAAAATACTGTATAACAATGCATAATGATCTAAGGGGACCTGGTCCCCAGGGGTACACCTTATCTGGACAGAGAACTCCTGTCATTGGAATTCCCAAGGAACACGGGTCAGAAGCCAGGTCAGAGGGAGAGAACTACCCATTCCCTTCCCGTTCTCCATGCCTCATGCAGGAACTGCAACTCACTGTGACCAACAAGACAGTGGGGTCCATGCAAGCAGCTCGTCTCACTGAAAAACACAAAGGGCGGTGGGGAGCTGAGCAAGGTGGTGGCCTAGTGACCCAGAGCCAGGATGCACAGGGTGGCACACACAGCCGGCCAAAGGCCCTTGAGGGTTTGTTGAGGGCGTCAGGACAGTCTCAGGTGACCCCAGACCCTCCAGGACCTGTAGGCCTGCAGCCTCTAATGCATCCACCCAATAGGGAACCAAAGAGAAAGGTAGGCTTCTGGCACTGTCCACCAGGCTGGGCCTCAGCGTAATCCTATTGAGCATGATTTTTTTCTCATCACCTCTCTTCATGACAATATAGGTGTCATCATTGACCCAAGCCCAGACACACACTGCCTTTGAGTAGGTCCACTGGCCCCAGCATTTGCTTACCACAGGTGACACTGGAGGTCATCTTGTATTAGGTTGTGATGTCCAGTTGACTCAGTTTTGGGCATTTGGTTACACAGCCAATGCGCCACATCGAGGAGTCCACGGGGCTCTCCACCTGGCAGCCTCTGGGTTGAACAGATGAGAGCCGGTGTCAAAGGTACCTGTCCTGGGTTCCCATTTCTCACTCATATTTCATGAGAGGGCCTAAGGGATTGATACTCAGTGGGGAGCCATCTCTCATGGACAGCAATTCCTGGCTTTGGAATTCCAACCCACAAATGGGCCAGAACACACACAGTGAGAACCCATCCCCAGTCCAGCCAGTTCTCCCTGCCTATGGTGCTGGGCAGCCGCTCACCTGTGACCCAAAGCCAGTAGGACTCACGAGGACAGCTTGTCTGGCTGAAAAACACAAAGGGAGGCAACAGGCTGAGAAAGGCGGAGACCTTATTCCCCAAAGCAAGGACACACCAGGTAATACACAACCTTGTCATTTGGAGGAGCTATGACAATCACAGAGGGGTGCGTGGAAGAGTCTCACACCATCTGATGGGGCTGCAGGGCCCCTAGGCTTGTGGTTCCCAATAAGCTGACCCAGAAGGGAACCAAGAGACCATCGGCCCTCTCTGCCTCTGACCCCCAGGCTGGGCCTCAGGGTAATCCTATTGAGCATGATTTTTATGTCATCACCTCTCTTCAAGACAATAAGGTGTCATCATTGACCCAAGCCCAGACACACGCTTCCCTGTGCATCTGTCCATGGCCCCAGCATTTGCTTACCACAGGTGGACATGGTGGTCATCTTGCCATTGGTGAACTCTGTGAGACCCAGATCTGGGCCTTTGGCACACAGTCAATGCACAAGGGCCAGGGGACGATGGGGCTCTCTACATGTTAGCATCACCTGGGTTGGAAGTAGGAGAACGATTTTCAGTAGACCCTGCAGCGATGTCTAGGGGTCCCGCCTTTCACATTCATTTCCCACCCTGGCAGAACAGATCAATACTAAATTGGAAGTAATGGTCCCATGATGGCGGTCTCTAGGTGCAGGAAAAGGAAGCACTGCTATCATGGAGACTTCCAACTCTTTCTTTGACTCAATTTACAATAGTACATAGTGATGGACAGCAATCTAATGGGACCAGGTCCCCAGGGGAACACCTTATCTGGGCAGAGAACTCCTGTCTTTGGAATTCCCAAGGGACACGCATCAGAAGTCAGCTCAGAGGGAGAACATTACCGATTCCCATCCCGTTCTCCATGCCTCCTGCGTGGAACAGCAACTCACTGTGAGCAATAAGACAGTGGTGTCCACGCAGACAGCTCATCTCACTGAAAAACACAAACGGGGTGGGGAGCTGAGCAAGGTGGTGACCTAGTGACCCACAGACAGGAAGCACAGGGTGGCACACACAACAGGCCAGGGAAGGCCATTGAGGGTTGATTGAGGGGCACCAAGACAGGCTTGCGTGACCCCACACCCTCCAGGACCTCTAGGCTTGCAGGCTCTAATGCAACCACCCCAGTAGGGAACCAAAGATAAAGGTCCCCTTCTGGCACTGTCCCCCAGGCTGGGCCTCAGCGTAATACTATTGAGCATGATTTTTATGTCATCACCTGTCTTCATGACAGTAGAGGTGTCATCATTGACCCAAGCCCAAACACATGTGGCCTGTTCATACCTCAAAAGGCACTAGTACTTGCTTACCACAGGCGGACATGGTGGTCATCTTGCCAGCTGTGAACTCTGTGACCCCTGAGCTGGGCCTTTGGCACACAGTCAATGCACCAGGGCCAGGGGATGATGGGGCTCTCTACCTATTAGCATCACCTAGGTTGGAAGTTAGAGAATGGTTGTCAGTAGACCCAGCAGTGATGCCTAGGGGTCCTGCCTTTCACATTTATTTCTCACCCTGGCAGAACCAATCAATACTAAATCAGAGTAATGGTCCCATGATGGTGGACTGTTGGTGTAGGAAAGGGAGCACTGCTATCATGGAGACTTCCAGCTCTTTCTTTGACTCAGTTTACAATAGTGCATAATGATTGACAGTGATCTAAGGGGACCAGGTCTCCATGGGAACACTTCATCTGGGTGGAACTCCTGTCTTTGGAATTCCCAAGGATCATGGGTGAGAAGCCAGCTCAGAGCAAGAGAACTACCCATTCCCATCCCGTTCTCCCTGCCTCATGCATGGAACAGCAACTCACTGTGACCAACAAGACAGTGGGGTCCACTCAGAAAGCTCGTCTCACTGAAAAACACAAAGAGATGTGGGGAGCTGAGCAAGGTGGTGGCCTAGTGACCCACAGCCAGGATGTACAGGATAGAACATAGCAGGCCAAAGGAAGGCCCTTGAGGGTATTTTGAGGGGTGCCAGGACAGGCTTGGGTGATCCCACACCCTCCGGGACATGGAGGCCTGTAGCCTCTAAAGCAACCACCCCAGTAGGGAACCAAAAACCAATGACCCTTCAGGCACTGCCCCCTTGGCTGGGCCTCAGTGTAATCCTATTGAGCATGATTTTTATGTCATCACCTCTCTTCATGACAATATAGGTGTCATCATTGACCCAAGCCCACACACACACTACCCTGAACATCCATTAACAGGCATCACCATTTGCTTACCACAGGTGACACTGGAGGCCATCTTGTGTTAGGACGTGATATCCAGGTGACTCAGTTCTGTGCCTTTGGTTACATCGCCAATGTGCCATGTCCAGGGGACAATGGGGCTCCTCACCTGGCAGCCTCTGGGATGAACAGATGAGAACAGGTATCAAGGTACCTAGGTGTCCTGTCTTGGGCCCCTGTATCTCACTCACACTTCATGCAAGGCCCTATGGATCGATACTAAAAGGGGAGCCATCTCTCATGGATGGGACTTCCTGGCTTTGGAATTCCAATGCACAGATGGGGCAGAACGCAGCTCACAGTGAGAACCCCTCCCCAGTCCATCCAGTTCTGCTTGCCTCATGCACCCAGACAGCTGCTCACCTGTGACCGAAAGCCATTGGGACTAAGGAGGACAGCTTGTCTGGCTGAAAAACACAAAGGGAAATAGGAAGCTGAGAAAGGCAGAGACCTCATTCCCCAAAGCAAGGACACACCAGGTATTACACAAACTTGTCATTTGAAGGAGCTATGATGATCATAGAGGGCCACTGGGAACAGTCTCATAGCACCTGACATGGCCACAGGGCCTCTAGGCCTGCGGTGCCCAGTGCAGCTGTCCCAGAAGGGAACCTATAGCCCATAGTTCCTCTCCGGCACTGTCCCCCAGGCTGGGCCTCAGTGTAATCCTATTGAGCATGATTTTTATGTCATCACCTCTCTTCATGACAATATAGGTGTCATCATTGACCCAGGTCCAGTCACATGCTGCCCTGTGCATTCATCAAGTGGCACCAAGCACTTGCTTACCACAGGTGGACATGGCAGTCACCTTGCCAGAGGGTGAGAGGTCCAGTAGACTCAGTGGTGACTTTGGCACACAGTCAATACCCCATGACCAGAGGGCAATGCGGCTCTTCACCTGGCAGAGTCTTCTGGGTCAAAAAGGAGACATGAGGTGTCGAGGGGACCCAGCAGCCCTGCCTGGGGATGAGTGCATTTCACACTCATTTCCCACCCATGCCAGCAGATCAATCCTGAATCGAGAGCCATCTCAGAGGCCAGGCACCATCCTCCCCAGACCCAGCAAACACAGGACAAGGTTCACACCCTTGGGAAAGACATGGAGGAGACTCGTACCCTAGGGCTCCATCCTCCCCTCCCTCTTCCTGCCTGCCTGAGCCAGACCTTGGATACACCCCATGGTATCCTGGTCTTTGGTCCTTCCCAGACCCACTGAGAGTCTCACCAAAAGGCTGTGGGCTGAGAACTACACCCTCTGACATCCACCAATCAGCACCTCCCCGGGGAGCACTGGGCATGTGCAGGCACCTCGTCAAGACTCACAGCTATGAAAGCCCAGTCACAGAAACTCATGCTTCTCCAATGGCAACCAACACCAGGGGTGTCACCAACTTGTGGCAGACAGAATATGGCCAAATGGTAGGAGATGATGTCATCAGCTTTGCTTCTCCTTGGAGAAACATCCACCTTGCCTGCAGACTAATTATGGTCTCAGTACCCTCCTAGGTAGCCTTCTTGCACACAGGGTCTCAACCCTTTGTCTTTCCACCTCAAGGTGAAACACTGACACTCAGCCTGCCAGGGATAGGAGTCCTCTCAGCAGTCTGCCTGAGAGAGGCCTGACCAGAGCCCATGGTCCCCACATGAGCATCACCCTGAGGCACAGCCATCACTCCAGCTCTCACAGGAGGCTCTTCAACCCCAAGGAATGGCTAGAAGACCAACAAAACTCCTGGCCAGTGGCCATGTTGCCGCTCAGTGTGAGCCTGCTCTACAGTGTCCTCACCATTAGAGATGAAGCTGCATCCTTTGAGGTAAGACACTGACACCAGGGGCCTCGTACCTGGACACAACATTCTGCCATGCCCTGGAGGCCGTCTCAACACCATTCCCTCTCCTCATTTCTAGGGGCAAAATTCCCATGATGGTGGCCTCTAGGCATGGCAACACAGCTGGCATTGCTTTCATGGTGACATCTACCTCCTCCTTTGACACAACTTAAAATACTGCATAACAATGAACAGCCATCTAAGGGGACCAGGTCCCCATGGGAACACCTCACCTGGACAGACAACTCCTGTCATTGGAATTCCTGAGGAACATGGGTGCGAACCCAGCTCAGAGTGAGAACACTTTCCCATTCCCATCCCGTTCTCCATGTCTCATGCAGCCAGACAGCCACTCACTGTGACCAGCAAGAGGATGAGGCCCACGCAGACAACACATGTCACTGAAAAACAAAAAGGGTGATGGGGAGATGAGCAAGGCAGTGGCCTAGTGGCCCATTACCAGGATGTACAGGGGGGCACAAACAGCAGGCCAAAATAAGCCCCTGAGTGTTTATTGAGGGGGTGCCAAGACAAGCTCAGGGGACACAGGGCCCTCCAGGACAGCTAGGCCTACAGCCTCTAATGCATCTGCCCCAGTAGGGAACTAAAGACCAAGGCCCCTCAGGTACTATCCCCTCGGCTGGGCCTCAGTGTAATCCTATTGAGCATGATTTTTATGTCATCACCTCTCTTCAAGACAATAAGGTGTCATCATTGACCCAAGCCCAGACACATGCTGCCATATGCATGTGTCACCTGGCACCAGCATTTGCTTACCACAGGCGGAGGTGGCGGTCATTTTGCCAGGTGTGAATTCCGTGAGACTCAGAGCTGGGCCTTTGGCACACAGTCAATGCACCAGGGCCAGGGGACAATGGGGCTCTCTACCAGGTAGCATCACCTGGATTGGAAGGAAGAGAACAGTTGTCAGTAGAGCCAGCAGCGATTCCTAGGGCTCCCGCCTTTCACATTCATTTCCCACCCTGGTTGAAAAGATCAATACTGAATCATAAGTAATGGTCCCATGATGGTGGCCTCTAGGCACAGGAAAACAAACCACTGCTATCATGGAGCCATCCACCTCTTTCTTTGACTCAGTTTCCAATAGAGCATAACAATGGACAGTGATCTAAGGGGACCAGGTCCCCAGGGGAACACCTCACCTAGGCGTAGAACCCCTGCCTTTGGAATTCCCAAGGAACAAGCGTCAGAAGCCAGCTGAGAGCGAGAACACTACCCATTCCCCTCCTGTTCTCCATGCCTCATGCAGGAACTACAACTCACTGTGACCACCAAGACAGTGGGGTCCACACAGGCAGCTCGTCTCACTGAAAAACACAAAGGGCAGTGGGGAGCTGAGCAAGGGGGTGGCCTAGTGACCCATAGCCAGGAAGCACAGGGTGGCATACACAGCAGGCCAAGGAAGGCCTTTGAGGGTATTTTGAGGGGCACCAGGACAGGTTCAGGTGACCCCAGACCCTCCAGGACCTCCAGGCTTGTAGTGTCTAATTCAACTGCCCCAGCAGGGAACCAAAGATCAAGGTCCCCTTCTGGCACTGTCCCCTAGGCTGGGCCTCAGTGTAATCCTATTGAGCATGATTTTTATGTCATCACCTCTCTTCATGACAATATAGGTGTCATCATTGACCCAAGCCCAGAAACCCACTGCCCCGTGCATACATCAATGGCACCAAGAATTTGCTTACCACAGGTGGACATGGTGGTCATCTTGCTAGAGAGCAAGAGCTCCTGTAGACTCAGTGATGACATTGGCACACAGTCAATACCCCATGGTCAGAGGGCAATGCAGCTCTTCACCTGGCAGGGTCTTCTGGGTCAAAAGAGAGAGAGATGAGGTGTTGAGGAGACCCAGCAGCCCTGCCTGGGGCCCCACCTTTCACACTCATTTCCCACCCATGCCAGTAGATCAGTCCTGAATTGGGAGCCATCAAAAGGCTGGGCACCATCCTCCCAACACACAGCAAACACGGGACAAGGTTCACACCCTCAGGGAAGGTATGGAGGAGACTCGTACCCTATGGCCCCATCTTCCCCCTCCCTTCCCTTTCCTGCCTGCCTGAGCTGGACCTTGGGTATACCCCATGGGAACCTGGTCTCTGTACCCTCCCAGACCCACTGACAGTGTTGCCAAAGGGCTGGGAGCCCAGTGCCACACCCTCTGACACGTGCCAATCAGACAGCACCCATGGGAGCTCTGCTCGCATCCAAGCACCTTGTCAAGACTCACATCTTAGAATCTCAGATCACAGCCACTCATGCTTTTCCAATGGTGACCAACACCATGGGTGTCACCAACCTGTGGCAGACAGCATAAAGCCAAAGGGCGTGGATGATGTCATCAGCTCTGCTTCTCCTGGGAGAAATGTCCACACTGCCTGTAGACTAACTGGGGTCTCAGCACCCTCCGAGGTAGCCTTCTTGGACACAGGGCCTCAACTCCTTGTCTTTTCACCTCAGGGTGAAACGCTGACACTCAGCCTGCCAGGGACAGGAGTCCTCTCAGCAGTCAGCCTGGATCACCCTGAGGCACAACCATTGCCCCAGCACCTTGGAGGAGGCTCTTCAACCCCAAGGAATGGCTAGAAGACCAACCGAACTCCTAGCCAGCAGCCATGCTGCCACTCAATATGAACCTGCTCTACAGCGTCCGAACCATTAAGCATGAAGTTGCATCCACTGAGGTAAGGCACTGATGCCATGGGATTTGGTACCAGAACCCAACATTTGGCTATGTCCTGGAGGCCGTCTCAACACCATTCCCTCTCCTCATGCCTACGGGCAAAAGTCCCATGATGGTGTGTCGGGAGCCATAGGCCCTACATGAGCTAAGGCAATGCCTGCATAAATGCATAAATGGCTATGCGACAGACTGACCCTAACAGGAAACTCTGCTACCTGTGGGGTAAGAAATCAGCAAATCAAGAGGCCTTGGTTCCCTCATTGTCTCTTTAGGATTAATCTGTTTCTGCAATGCTAACTAAGTTGATTGTTAACTTTTTGGCTGAAGTTACCTTGTGAGCTGTCTCTTGTATCTCCCTGAGTTACTATATAAGCATGAGTTTAGAGAATAAAGTTTAGCTCAAGA
>VMDO01001702.1:136197-195286 GCA_007922755.1 Pedetes capensis | reverse complement strand
TTTTTTTTTTTTTTTTTTTAAATCCCACATTATATGTGTGAGATTCTTTCTTGTTACCGAGTGTATCTGTAGTTTGTTCATTCTTACAGTCTGTAGTGGGGACCAGCAAACCACAGCCAAGGGCCAAATCCTGCCCACTGCCTGCTTTTGTAATAAAACCTTATTGACAAGACAGCCACACTTACTTGTTGAGGTGTTGCCCACGGTTTCTTTCATGCTACAGTGCAGAATTGAGCGATTGTTACAGATACTCTTAAGACCTTCAAAGCCTAAAAATTTATTATTGTGGCCCTCTACAGAAAAAGTTTGTTGACCTCTGCTGTATAGTATTCTACTGTATGAGTATGCCAAGGTTTATGCTTCCTACTGTTGATTGATATCCTACTGTTGATTGATCCAAATTGATTGATATCCTACTGTTGATTGATATCTTACTGTTGATTGATATCCTACTGTTGATTGGTATCCAAATTGTTTCCAGTTTTTAGTTGTTATGAATACTTTGATGAACATTCTTGGGCTTATTTTTGTTGAACATATGTGAATGTTTTTATTGGGTTGTACCTAAGAGTCATATGTTTAGCTTTAGTAAATAATGTCTATCAGTGTTTCAAAAGGGATGTGTTCTTGTTGTGTTTTTGGCAAGTATCCAGCATGATGAGCTGGGTTTTAGGAAGATATTTTAAATTCAGGTGCAAGATGACTTAGAGACCTGAGGAAGCAGACCACAGAGGGCTGTTGCACCAGGGAATGGTGATAACGGAGTCCTTGACCAAGAGTGATAGCAGTCACTCTGGGGAGGATAGGAAGGAGAACAATTTTAGGTTAGGGTCTATAGAAATGAGAAACTCGATAGATATTTATGGTGACAAAGGGGAAGGAATAAAAGTGGATACTGACTAACCAAGCCTTGCTGTGTTGGAAAAAAGGAGTGTTAAATGCAGTAGAAAAGTAAAGAGACACATGGTTTTGTGGGAAAACCAATGTGTTTGATGTCTTTGTTCGCAAAAAAGTTGGATTGACAGCCTGAAGCCTGGCAGGGGTCAGACACACAGAGTGTGGGCATGTGTATCATCTACAGATTGATGATATGCCATTCTGATATGTGCAGGAGTCAAGGAACAGAAAGAGTTGAGAAAGGAAGTAAGGACAAAGCCCCGGGACTATCAGCATTTAGGGGTCACATACAGAAAGGAGACTGAATGTCATGAGAAGGTGGTAGGGGACCAGGAGAGGGTCCATGGTCAGAGAAGGCAGTGTGGGGGAGAAGATTCTGGAAGTGGACAGATCCTACTTTCAGCCTAAGGAGTGGCCAGGCGACCTGATTCAGTCCAGGTGTGTTCATCTTGGAAAGAGCCAAGCCAGTGGAGTAGGGTGTGAGGAAGCCTAGGGGAAGGTTAGTTCCCAGATAGTGGAGCAATGGTGAGGGGTCAGGAAGTGGAAACGGCAGTCCTCTTGTGGGGTTTTACTATTAGGGAGTCTTGGGGGGGAGGGGATAAAAATCATTTTGCATTTTTGAACATGATTATGATATGTCATTGACTGCCTGGTCCAGACTTGTGGGCTTGCCAGCATCTCTGAATGGTTCTTAATAGCTTTGGGTGCTTTCCTACCCCTATTCTGAATGATGGGTTTGGGATTGGGTCCAGGCATGGGCATATTTTAAAAGTTTCTCAGGTGACCTAATGTGCAGCAAGGGAAGGGTGGGCAGAGGGGAATGACTTAGTAGAAAAAGGACAGTATGAAATGTTGATAGTAGAGGGAATAGTGGCCTTGAGGCAAAATGTATCTGCCTGTGGTATCAAGAGCCCAGCAAGTTATAGAGAGAAACAAGGAAAGGGCCAGGTTAAATTCCTGAGAAGATTATTGTTGTTGTTGTTAGGTGCTGTCAAGTCCAACTCATAGTGACTCTGATAGGGTTTTCAATGGCTGATTGTTTTGGGATTGCCTTGGGAGTGGGTTGCCACGTCCTTCTCCCATTTTTGCCTTGCTGGGAATTGAAACTGGGACCTCAGAGACAGCAGAGCAGGGCTCTACCAACTGAGCTAAATCCTGGTCCCTGAGAAGACTGTTAGTTAGTAGTATAATAAATATTGCCTGCAGTGGTAGCCCTGTGGCATCCGATCCCGTCAGATCTCAGAAGCTAAGCAGGGTCGGGCCTGGTTAGTACTTGGAGGCAGACCACCTGGGAACACCAGGTGCTGTAGGCTTGGGAGACAGATCCTGCAACCCGCTCACAAAAAATAAATCCACCGTTGGAAACCCTATGAACAGCAGAGAAGCACTGACAATAGTGTTTGCTCTGTTGTATGTAGGGTCGCTATGAGTTGGATACCGAGTCGATGGCACCTAACAACAACATAAGTATTAAAATAATAGTAAGTGCTATATAAAGTGAGCACTTCACAAATATTCATCTACTTAAGCCTGTATGACTCCATGAAGTAGGAATTATTATTGTCCCTCTTTTATAAATCAGACAGTGTAGAGTAGTAAGGTTAGGGATGTTGAATAGAGATAAAAGGCCACATGTGAGCCAATAATGATAGTGTGTTTTGGAATTTGTCTGTATGATTGTTTGGTCAGCTTAGGATACACTGTGTTTGGGTCAGAAAACACTCGAAAATGTCAGTCACTTAAAAACATGAAGGTTTATTTCTTGTTCCTAGTGTGTGGTCATCTTGGCTTTGAGCTGCTGTGTGTCATCTCTAGGACCTAGGCTGATGGCACACCTTTTATGTGGGACTTGTTAATCTTGTGGTACAGGGCATAATCATGAGATGGCTCTTAAAACCTGTGGCCAGAAGTGGTGCCAAACAAGTTATATGGCTAGGCCTGAGAGCAACAGGGTGGCAATGTATATAATCCTCCCTCTGGGGTGGTTTTATGGTTTGAATATAAAATGGCCCCTGCAAGCTTAGGTATTGATGGCTTGGTCCCATGCAAGCAGTGTTCAGAGGTGGGGCTTGTGGGTAGTGATTGGATCATGAGTTCTCTGCCTGCATCAATGCTTTAATCCATTGTTAGATTCAAAATTTGAACAGACTATCTAGAGGTGGTGTAATTGTGGAAGGTAGGGCCTAGTTGGAGCAAGTGGGCCATTGAGGGCATGTCCTTGAAGGGTGTTTTGGGACCCTGGTCCCTTCCTTTTGTCCCCTCTTTGCTTCCTGGCTGCCATGAGGTGAAGTTTTCCTCCATGCCCCTCCTTGATGATGTTCTGCCTCACCACTGCTCAGGGACAATGGAGTCAACTGACCCAGGGCTGAAGCCTCTGAAATGGTAGCCAAAACAAATCCTTCCTCCCTTGGTTGTTTATGTCAGGGGTTATTACATCACTGCCTCAGCCATGAGCAAACTAGCACAGATGGGAGCAGATGTTTGGAGGCATACAGTGTATCACAATGCCTTGTCATTTCCTGAACAAGGAAGGTTTAGCTGTCACTGGACAGAGTACCTGCTGAGGGCCTGAGCCCAGGAAAAGAATGGCTGGATGAGACGGAAATAGGGGCTGGAGATCCAGGCTGTGCAACGTGACAGCAAAGCAAAGATTATTTTAATATTTAAAATTGTTTTGAATATTATACAGATTCACATGGTTCAAAATATTAAAAAATCTGAAAGGACACAAAGAAAATTTTTTCTGTTCCTATGTTCTGATACTTATTTACTTTTTGCAAATGCAACCAATGTGATTAGTTTTTTGGGTAAGGACTTTTTTTGTACATTTTCAGAGAAATTCCTTTTAAAGTCATAAAGAATGAATGTTTTGATGTATCTTGTCTTTTTTGCACTTAATGTATAGTTCTTTTTTCAGTTCCATAGATTCTACTACATGTACATACTTTACAATTCTCAGTTGATGGGCATTTAAATTGTTTGTAGTTTTGTTATTGTCGCAATAATGCAGTGAGTCACTTTGACGTATATATCATGTTGCACACATCTAGATATATTTGTAGAATACAGTAGTTACAGAGCTATTAGGTCCAAGTGCATATGCATTAGAATTTAATTATTTGAAGCAATTGTATATGGAATCAACCAAAGTGCCCATCAACAGAAGAGTGGATAAAAAAACTATGGTACATATACACGATGGAATACTACTCAGCAATCAAAAAAAAAATGAAATAATGCCATTTGCAGCAAAATGGATGGATTTGGCGAAAGTTATTTTAAGTGAACGAACACAAGCTCAAAAAGAAATACCACATGTTCTCACTCATATGTGGGAGCTGAATCAAAATTATAAGAAGGAAAAAATCCTATGCAGAGGTTGGGACATAATAAAAAAATGCTAAGAATGGTATTATTATAGATGGTCTAGAAAATTCATGTAATATTTCTGACAATGTAAAAAGAAAGTTCACTACAGAAAAAGGTTTTAGCTTAAACAGAACTGGAACCCAAGGATATATAGAAAAATATTAGCATAAAAAGACAAGCAAATGGAAGAGAAGTCTTTGGTGGGGGGGATGGGATGGGGGGAGGAAGCACACGAGGGTGAGGGGGAACTTATATGTATAATGTACAACAAAATGCATATATGGAAATGTCACAATGAAAAGCATGTCAGAATGAATCACATTAAGGTGTACATTAAAAATTTCCAATAAAAAAAGAAATTGTATTTTATATTAAGCATCTTTTTAGCATAGGAAATACATTTATATGGCACAAAATTCAAAAAGCACAAAGGAATAAATGGTAAAAAGTGAATCTCCTAAACTTTGCTGATGAAAGTGACTACATGATGGTGATAGATTGTGTTATTGGTCCAGACATCATTCTGTAGAGGCTTCTTTCTCCTAGATAGTCAATTCTCTGTCTCTGAAACAGTCACTGTTTCCAGCTTATTGTGAAACTAAGTTTGAGTTATGGCCTAGGAAAATTAGAAAGGCTGAGGAACTGAAGGTAAATAGAGCAGGTTTTTCTAAGTAAACTATTTTGCCAGATTTATGTAGTATCTTTCTTTGGAAAAGTACCAGAATAAGCTTTGAAATTCCACAAATCATATATCTGGAACCTAGATGGTATTTTGTCCAAGAGCTCTGTGGAAACAGTGGACTATGAAAACAAGTTTTTCTTAACCAGTTTTTATTAGTACAGTTATTGATAGAGTTCTTCCTAATTCCATTCTTTAGCTAGAAGACCAGATTTGGTGATACTTAAACAGCATGGAGAACTGAGATGGGAGGGCTGCCTATGGTTCTGTGTTCTCCCTCCATGACACCAGTTGCCTTCATTTTTGAGATAGGGTCTCGCTATGTATTCATGCTGGCCTGGAACTTGCTGAGTAGCCCAAGCTGACTTCAAATTCACAATCCTCCTGCCTCCTGACCTGAGTGCTGGGATTATAGTCGTGTACTGCCACACCCATCTCACCCACTGCCTCTTTTATTATTTATTTATTTATTTTGTTTGTGGTGCTCAGGGGTTGATCCCAGGGCCTTATGCAAGCTTTGCAAATGCGCTACCACTGAGCTGCACCCCAAGCCCTTTTTAAATTTATTTTTCTTGAATCATGGTCTTGCTAAATTATGCAGGCTGCCTCTGGCCTCAAACTTGCAACCCTCCTGCCTTGGCCTCCCAAATTGCTAGGATTACAGGGATGCGCCACCCTGTGGCTTCACCCACTGCCTCTTGATGTCTGTACCACACCTGCTTTTGCATTATCTTTCAGTTTCCTCTTCATGACATTCTTGAGCATGCTGTGGCAGTCTGCATTGCACGGTATATTGAGATGACCAGCTTCATGGACATGTTGTTTATTTTTATGGAAATCATGTTTCTTTCATTTAACACTACTGCTAAGAGATTGGCTGCTTGGATGTTTGTTTAAATTTGGGTATTAGAATTGTGCCCTGGTTATGTGTCAGGGCTTAGGTTAGCTGAGCTTGAACTCCAGCTCTTAGATTTTTGTCTGCTTCCTTGGACAAGTTATGTAATCTTTTTATTCTCTTCTGTGTGTATTGCTGCTGCTGCTGTGTTCCTTGTAGGATTTTTTGTGGGGATTAATCACAAGAGAATGTGTGTAAGGCACTCAGCACAGTTCATTGTGCTTATTAAGGTCTTTAATAAGCCCTAGCTCATGTTCTTTTAGTTCTGTTCTTGGATTTGTGGTGATTGGGATGCCTGATAGTATTTCATGTATGTAATTAATACAAGAGGGAGAAACTGTAGTTTTTGTAGCAAAAAACCCTTGCGTATACAACATTTTGTTCCTTACAGTCATTTTTTTGAAACTATTTTTTAACAAATTTTTGATTCAAAGTTATAAAAAATAATGCAGAATTCTTATACCCCTCACATCACTTCTATTACAAAATCAGGGCATTGACATTGGTATAATGCTACTAACTAGACTACAGGTCTTATTTAAATCTCCTCAGTTTTCCCACTGATGTATTTATTTAGTTCCAGGATCTTGTACTGCTTTTAGTTATTTCTCCTTAGTCTCCTCCAGATGACTATTGAATATACCATGGACTGCCAAAAGAACCAACAGACCTGTCCTAGAAGTAGTACAACCAGAGTGCTATAATGTATTTATGTATTTGTTAAATTATGGTATGCAAATAAAATTGTTTCAGAATTGCTAATCCCCATTTGCATGTTTACCAACATTTTCTAACTATTTGCAGCATTTTTGTACAGTTCCTGTAGTCTTTAGCTTTTTAGCATCCGGTGAAGATACTATTATCTGTAGCTACTTAGGTTAATTCTTTTCTTCTCCACCCTCTTCAGAGTGGTTATCAGTTATAGTGCAGAAAGTACCATTTGTGTTTCCTTTTGGTTTCCCTCTACATCATGGTTGGTTTTATTTGTCTTTTGGGTATTTGAAGGGTATGTGAAACATGACTGTGTTTCTGAGAGTCAAGGCTACACAAAATGATCCATTCAGAGCATTGTTACCCTGTTTGCATTTCCCCTTCTTCCTGTCCCTTTCCTACCCAACCCCTGTAGACATCCATTCTCTTTATTTTTGTATTATTCTCCCTTTCTTTCTTTTGAACCAATAAGTGCATACATGCAATAGCAATCTTTTCTACTGTAGAAGTAATACATATTCACTGTAAAATAAGCATTATAAAATATTTAACTGATAATGATTGTTATCCAATTGGATTTTAAGTACTTGCAGTGGAATAAATACAAAAATAAGCTAAATACTTTTAATCAAATTTTATATATATACTAACAGTCTAATGGCATATATTCATGTATAATTGGGAATGATTGTTTTTACTTAATTTGACTAAAATGTTTTATTGTTTATGTTCATAGTGAGCTGTTTCTGTGGGTACTTTAAAATTATTTGTTCTCTAAATATAGCACTGTTCTGAGTGACCCATGGATGGAGATATATATATATATATATTTTTTTTCCCCCTTGAGACATCTGTAGTACATGGAAATTTTTCAGAACCGGGGAGTCTGAATGCTGAATCTGTGTCTTAGTTCTTTTATCAGCTTAGATGTAAATAAACTTAATTACTTAACATTACCAAGCCTCAGATTTGTCACCTGTAAAATAATTCTCAAAGTTCTGATGAGATAACTATGTTATTTCCTTTCTCTGACATTAGCATAATGTAGGGTCATCTTGGGGAAGGTTGGCCTGGAAAAAATTGGTGTCAGATTGTATTCAAATGTGCTTTTGCTTGTAGTACTTGGCAGAAGCTGGCTGGACAGCCGAAGGAAGAGTGGTTGGAGTGACCCAGCCTCGAAGAGTGGCTGCTGTGACAGTGAGTTTCTTTCTATATTGCAGAGATTTCACCTGTGTCTTCTATTTCCCCGACTTGTTTTATTCTTAGTTTGTAAAAGTTACAAATGAAGACAGTTTGTTTAAAAATTTAGTTTAAAAAGAAATAGGAATTTTTATGAAATTGATACTTATATATTTGAACACTGTCAGTAATAAAGTACCAAGGAAGTAAAAACAAAATAAATCATTAAAAAAAAAATCATTCTCCCAGCCAAAGCATTGTGAACATTTGTGAATATCATCATTCCAGGTTTCTCTTCGAGATGAAGATGAGTTGTTGGCTGGTTGGGTAGAAATAACTTTACAAAAATGGGATCATGACCATATATTTACTTACACTGAATTTAACAAAAGAGGAAACTGAAATGAAATAGGAGAAGCTACTGAACTTTGGATAAATGTTTGTTCACAAGAGAATTTATTTTATTTATTTTTTTGATTTCAAATGATCAATTCTTTATTCTTGGAACCACCATAATGGTTTTCAATACCCCCATCACTTTAAACTGCTTTAGGCATCATATTTCTTCTTATATGTATCAAAACTCATACTGAACAGTGAGTTCTGAACTAAAAAAAGGATTTTTTTTTGCCTGTGTATAACACAAAAGAATTTGTTGTACCTTGAAAAATAAGAAAAAATTACAAAAAACTTATTTTTGAAACGATATAAGTTTCTTGTGAAAGAAGGGGAAATTAATGCACATATTTATCTCTTTACTTTCCCTTCCCTCATTTGTTATAGATGCAAGGCTGGCATTTTCATTTCAAGATTTATAACATACATTCACAATCATAATTCCCACAGATGGTTAACCTTAATTTCCAATTTAAACGGATCAAATGCTCATCATTAATTATTTTCCATGTTTTTTGCCAACCCCGAATTACTCATAGTTTTTATGTCTTTTTTTATTATTATTTTTTAGTGTACAACTTAATGAGTTTTATTGTGACATTTCCATACATGCATATCACTGTACATTGCTCACGTTCACCTCCCCCATTACCTTCTCATGACTTCCTTCCTCCGTCCCCTTCCTATCCACCAATAGTCCTACTTCTGCTTGCAAGTCTTATTTGTGTGTATAAATACATAATTTTATATCATACATATACAGATCTAGATTTTGCCTTAGAGAGCAAAACAGGATACTGCTCATCCTTTCCCCATTACTGTTTCTTATTGCCCCTCTCCCTTCTCTTTAGTCCCTTTTCTCACTCTACTGAATCCCCCTTCTACTTTCATGACATATATATTAAAATATTGAATGTATATTGAAATCTGGCATTCACATATGAGAGAAAATATGTGATATTTATCTTTCTGAGTTTTTCTTCACTTAAAATAATGGTCTCTAGTTCCATCCATTTTCCTGTGAATGCCATCATTTCGTCCTTTTTTATGACTAGATAAAACTACCACATTTTCTTTATTCATTCATCTCTCAGTGAACACCAAGGTTGATTCCATTCCTTGATTACTGTGATTAGCCCTGCAATAAACATTGATGAGCAGTTATCTCTATGGTTTGTTAACTTGTATTCCTTTGGCTATATACTCAGGAGTGGTACAGCTAGATTATATGGTAGTTCTACTTTTAGTTTTTAAGGACCCTCCATACTACACCAACCTACTTTCCCAACAGCAGTGTACAAGGGTTCCTTTCTCCCTGCATCCTTGCGAGTGTTTATTGTTTGATTTCTGACTGGGGTGAGATGGTATCTCAGTGTAGTTTTGATTTGCATTTCCCTCATGGTTTAGGATGTTTTGAACATTTTTTCATATGTTAATTGGCCATTTGCATTTTTTTGTGTGAACTGTTTAATTCATTTGGCCATTTTTTGATTGGCTAATTTGCTTTTTTGGTGTTTATGGAGCTCTATATATTCTAGATATTACTCCCCTGTCTGTTGTATAGCTGACAAAGACTCTCCTATTCTGTAAGCTGTTTTTCCACTCTTTTTGTCTCCTTTGCTGTGCAAAAGCTTTTCAATTTCATGCATTCCCATTTGTCAGTTCTTCCTATTGTGTCCTATACTCTTGGAGTCCTTTCCAGAAGTTCCATGCCCATGCCTGTATCTTCAGGTGTTTTCCCTGTTTTCCTGTAGCAACTTCAAAGTTTCAGGTCTTACATTAAGGTCTTTGATCCATTTTAAACTGATTTTTTGTACAGGATGAGAGGGTTCTAGTTTGAGCCGTCTACATGAGGAAATCCAGTTCTCCCAGCAAGATTTGTTGAAGATGCTTTATTTTCTCCAACTTTTTTTTTTTGTCACCTGTGTCGAATATCAGTTGGCTTTAGCTGCATAGACTTATTTCGGATCCTCTGTTCTATTCCATTGGTCTACATGTGTGTTTTTGTGCCAGTACCATGCTGTTTTTGTTACTGTGGCTCTGTGGTATCATTTAAATCAGGTATTGTGATACTCCCTGCATTGCTCTTTCTGCTCAGGTTAATTTATTGATTCAAGGTCTGTAGTGCTTCCATATGTATTTCAGGATTGTTTTTTCTATTTCTGTGAAGAATGTCATTGGAATTTTGATAGGGATTCCATTGAGTTTGAGATTTGCTTTTCATAATATAGCCATTTTCACAATATTCTTCTGATCCATGAGCATGGGAAGTCTTTCTATCTTCTACCGTCTTTAATTTCTTTCTTCAGTGTTTTTTTTTTTTTTTTTTTTTTTGCAGTTGAACCCCGGGCCTCGCGCTTGCATGCTTTGCAAGTGCTGGACCACTGAGCTGCACCCCTGGCCCATTTTTTTACTTTTCTGAGATAGGGTCTTGCTAAGTTATGCAGACTCCCTCTGGTCTTGAACTTGCCATCCTCCTGCCTCCACCTCCGGAGCTGCTGGGATTACAAGCGTGCACTACCGCACCTAGCTTCTTTCTTCAATGTTTTAAAGTTTTCATTATAGAAGTCTTTTACCTACTTGGTTAGATTTATTCCTAGGCATTTTATTCTTTGAGGCTGTTGTGAATGGGATTGTTTTCCCGATTTCTTTCTTAGCCTGGTAATTACTGGTATATAGAAAAGCTACTGATTTTTGTATGTTGATTTTGTATTCTGCTACTTTGGTGAAGGTGTTTATCAGCTCAAAGAGTTTTCTAGTGAAGTCTTTAGGGTATTTTAAGTATAGGATCATATCATCTGCAAATAGGGATAATTTGACTTGTTCCTTTCCTATTTGTATTCCATTTATTTCTCTCTCTTGCTTTATTGTCCTGGCTAAGGGTTCAATTACTATATTACATAATTGTGGAAAGAGTGAGCACCCTTGTTTTGTTCTTGATTATAGAAGAAATACTTTTAGTTTTCCCCCCATTCAATATGATGTTGGCTATATGCTTTTCATATATTGCCTTTATTATGTTGAGGTATGTTCCTTCTATCCATAGTTTCTTCAGGGCTTTTATCATGAAGGAATGTTGAACTTTGTCAAAGGTCTTTTCTGTGTCTATTGAGATGATGATGTGATTTGTGTCTCTCAGTCTATTTATATACTGTATTACATTTATGGACTTTGGTATGTTTAATCAACCTTGCATCCCTGGAATGAAATCAACTTGATGATAGCATATGATCTTTTTAATTCATTGTTGAAGTTGATTTGCAAGGGTTTTTACATCTGCATTCATCAGGGAAATTGGTGTATATTTTTCTCTTTCTGTTTTGTCCTTATTTGATTTTGGTGTCAGGGTAATTTCATATGAGTTTGATAGTGTTCTTCTATTTCTGTTTTATGGAATAATTTGAGGAACATTGATGTTAATTCTTTAAAGCTCTTGTAGAATCTTGCAGTGAATCTATGTAGTCCTGGGGTTTTCTTTGTTGGAAGATCCTTTACTAATGCTTCAATCTTGCTGCTTGTTATAGATCTGTTTAAGTTGTTTATATTCTCTTGATTTAATTTTGGTAGGCCATGTGTGGGCTGGGATTTAGCTCAGTTGGTAGAGCGCTGTGCTGCAGTCTCTGAGGTCCCGAGTTCAATTCCCAGCACCGCAAAAATGGGAGAAGGGCCTGGCAATCCACTCCCAAGGCAATCTCGAAACAGTCAGCCACTGAAAACCCTATGAGGGTTGCTATGAGTCGGATACTGACTCGATGGCACCTAACAACAACAACATGTGTCTAGGAATTTGTCCATTTCCTCTAGGTTTTCCAGTTTTTTTGAATATAAATTTTCAAAGTATTTCCTTAGGGTCTTCTGGATTTCATTGATATCTGTTGTAATATCCCTCTTTTCATCTCTGATTTTCTTGAGTC
Source organism: Pedetes capensis (assembly GCA_007922755.1). Taxonomy (NCBI): domain Eukaryota; kingdom Metazoa; phylum Chordata; class Mammalia; order Rodentia; family Pedetidae; genus Pedetes; species Pedetes capensis. The sequence goes on along the minus strand of VMDO01001702.1, from coordinate 183,246 downwards.
TTCTCTCTCTTTTGGTTAATTTTGCTAAGGGTTTGTTGATGTTGTTTATCTTTTCAAAGAACCACCTCTTTGTTTCAATTCTTTGTGTTGTTCTCTTAGTGTCCATTTCATTTATTTCTGCCCTGATCTTTATTTTTTCATTCCATCTACTGATTTTGGGTTTTACTTGTTCTTGGTTTTCTAAGACCTTGAATTACATCATTAAATTATTTATTTGACACCTCTGATTATTATTATTACTATTGTTGTTATTTTAAATACTGTGGGGGATTGAACCTAGGGCCTTACATACACATACTTTGCAAATGCTCTACCACTGAGCTGTACCCCAAGCCAATTTTATTTTTTTGCTTTTGTATCAAGGTCTCACTAAGTTATGTAGGACACCTCTGGCCTTGAACTTGTGATCCTCTGCCTTTTGAGTCTAGGATTTGATTTTTTAATGTAAGTAATCATAGTAATAAAATTCCCTCTTAGAACTGACTTTGCTCTGTCTCACAGGTTGTGATATGTTATGCTTTCATTTTCATTTGATTCTAGGAATTTTTACATTTCCTGTGTTTCTTCGGGGACCCACTGATCATTTAAGAGGGTATTGTTAGGCTGGGCACAGTGGCACCTATAATCTTAGCAACTCTGGCGGTAGAGGCAGGAGGATGGCAAGTTCAAGGCCAGAGGCAGCCTGTATAATTTAGAGAGACCCTTTCTCAAGATAAAAAATTTAAAAGGGGGCTGGGGTGCAGCTCAGTGGTAGAGTGCTTGCAAAGTACGTGTGAGGCCCTGGGTTCAATCCCCTAGTATTCCCCCCACAAAAAGAGAATGTGTTATTCAATCTCCGTGTACTTGTATAGTTTTCTGTAGTTTTCTCTTGCTGTTAATTTCTAGTTTTATCCCATTATGGTCTGATAAGATACAAGAAATTATTTGGATTTTTCTGTGTTTGTTAAGACTTGATTTATGGCCTAAAAAGCATTCTATTTTAGAGGAAGTTCATGGGCTGCTAAAAGAATGTGTATTCTGTAGCTTTTGGATGCAATATCTTGTGCAAGTCTATTAAGTCCACTTGCTCTATTGTATTGTTTAACTCTCAAGTTTCTTTGTCGATTTTGTGTTTGGATGCTTACTAGGGTGGGGTATTGAAGTCACCCACTATTGTCATATCTGGACCTATCTGTCCCTTCATGTCTGGTAGTGTTTTTATGAAATTGGGTGTACCAGTGTTTGGTGAATATACTATGTATCTGTGAATCCAGGCCACACGTGATTCTAATCTGCTTCTGATTTTGTAGCCCTCTAAAACTGTTGAAAAGATGCAGATAGGATTAAAAATAAATGAGATATTTACAGTTGCTATATTGTCTTGATGGCTTATTCCCTTTATTAATATGTAGTGACCTTCTTTATTTCTTTGACTGATTTTAGCTTGACGTCTACTTTGGCTATTATAAGTATGGCTACTACACCATTTTTTTGGCTTTGTATTGCTTGGTATATTGATTTCTGTCCTTTCACTTTTAGTCTGTGTGTGTTCTTGCCAGTGAGATGTGTTTCTTTCAGATAAGAAATTGTCCGATCTTGTTTTTTAATCCAGCCAGGTAGTCTGTGTCCTTTAATTGGAGAGTTAAGACCATTTATATTTAAGGTTATTATTGAGAGAGGTTTGCTGATTCTTATAATTTATATGTTGGGGGTTTTCCTGGTTGGTTTGTGTATTATTTGTTTTCTTTCTCCCTTATTCATATTCAGGGTTTATTGGATTTTTGAGTTAGACATGAGTGGTTCTTTCCTAGTTCTCATTAGTTCATCTGTTCTTTTCATAAAATTTCTTTCCTGCACTCTTGTGATTGAAACTGCCTTTCTTCCTCCTCTGTACATTATTGTTAGGTGCTGTCAGGTCAGGTCTGACTCACAGCCACCCCCATAGGGTTTTCAATGGCTGGTTGTTTCAGGATTGCTTCAGGAGTGGATTGCCACGTCCTTCCCCTGTTTTTGTGGTGCTGGGGATCAAATCCAGGGCCTCAGAAAGTCCAGAGTAGCACTCTACCAACTAGGCTAAATCTCAGCCCTCTTTGTGTGTAGGACTCCTTTAAGTATCTTCTACAATGCAGGTTTAGTGGTCATGAATTGCTTTAATGTATGCTTGTCTTGGAAGGTCTTTATTTTTTCATTGATTTTAAATGATAACTTTGGTGGATATAATAATCTTGTTTGGCAGTTATTTACTTTCAGGGCTTGAAATATATCATTCTGTGCTTTCCTGGGTTTTAGGGTTTGTGTTGAGAAGTCTAATGCCATTCTGTTGGGTTTGCTTTTGTGAGTTGGTGTTTTTTTCTCTTGGAGCTATTGTAATTATTTCTTTGTTCTGCAGTATTGGTATTTTAACTATAATGTGTTATGGAGAGGTTCTTTTTTGGTTATGTCTAACTGTGCCTCTCGTGGTTTGATTTCCATTTCTTTCCCCAAATTTGGGAAATTGCATGCTGTAATTTAATTTAACAGGCTTTCTATGCCTTTAGGATTTTTTGTCTTAGTTCCTTCTACCCACTGGATTCTTAGATTTGCTCTCTTGATTATGTCCCAGAGTTCTTGGAAGCTGTGGTCATGTTCCTTTATTTTTTTTCTTATTGATATCTGAATGTAGTATTCCCTCAACTTTATTTTCTATACCAGATATTCTTCTTTCTGCTTGCTGTAGTCTACTAATTATGCTTTCCACTGTGTTTTTTGATTTGTTGAGCTTTTTCTCTCCAACATTTTTTAAATCTCAATTTCCTTGCTATATTTCTCATCCGTTTTGATGACTTTATCTTTTACATTGGTGACTTTCTTATCTAGATCCTGAATTGATTCCCTTACTTCATTCATCTGCTTGTTTGTATCCTCTTTGAAGTCACTGATCATTTTTACAAATAGACTTTTGAATTCTTTGACATTTCAACCATATCAATATCTTTGGAATCGGTAGTTAAAAAATTATGATCTTTTGGAGGAGACATATTGCCTTGCTCTTTCTGTTTTGTGATTTGTGCATCTGTTGGGATGGATATTTCTTCCAATTTTATTTGAGGATCTTCTTAGCAGCTTTCTTTTGAGGGCTCAGTCCATAGTACAACTCCCAGAGGAGAAGACAAACCACAGTAACTCGTATGATACCTTGTCCAACCAGATATAAAAATACACTTAAACATCAATTAAAGCCAACTACTGTACCACCACTGCCCACAGAACAGAAAATGGCCACAATAATATAGAGGAAGCTTTGAAGGTTGGCAGAGAAAAAAGAGAAAGATGCAGCAAGAGTTACATAAAAGAAAGGAAAAAGAAGAAAGAAGTGTGTTAGGAAGAGGGAGAGAAAGAAGCAAGTGATACAAAAAAACAGTGACTGCATAATAAAGAAAAATATTTAAACAAAATTAGATAAATATAAGAAGAGGAATAAAACATAAAATGCCTAATAAATTTTTTTAAAGTAAAAATAACTGAAAGTGTAAATGGAAACAAATGTGTAGGTGGCAAAAGATAAAAAATAAAATGGAGAAAGAAAAAAAATTACATTAGAAAAAAGAGAAATGAGGAAAATAAACTTTAAAAAGGAGCAAAAAAAAAAAAAAAGGAAGAGAGCGAGCTAGCACGTGAACACATGAGTTGCACTGCAGGCTATGGTGTGTACCTGTAATCCCATTAATTTAGGAGGCTTGAGGTAAGAGGATCACAAGCCCCAGGCCTGTAACAGACCAGGCAACTCAGCAAGACCCTGTCTCAAAACAAAAATGAAAAAGGGCTAGGAGTACAACATGGTGACTTGCCCAGTGCAAAGCCCTGGGGTCGATGTCCAGCACAGTAGAAACCAAACCAAACCCAAAGTACTGGAGTGGCTTCTGTGTCTTTTAATATTGCAGTGTTTAGGTGGAAATGTTGGTCAGTTGGAGTCTCTTATCTGACCTCTGCTCTGGGTTGCCATTCTCCCGGAGTTTCTCTCAGGAGATGGGATCATCTTTTCTCCCCAGGAAGTGGGGCTGCTGTCCACCTTGCCTAAGTCTCCTTCTGCCTGAATTTCTTAGCAAGTTGGAGTCCCACCTTCCTCCTCTTTGTGACTGCCAGTTGCATCTGTGTCCCACCCTGGGATTGTGGCATATTGCCTCCATGTTCCCTGAATGGTGATTGTTCTTTATTTTCAGGCCCTGGAGTAGCTCAGTCTTACACAATAGGTTCCTTTTCAAGATGATTCCTGGTCACAGCCCTCTGAAATATGGAGCATGGCAAAATGGATCTCTTCTCTAACACTGATGATTCAGTCAGGAAGAGCCACTGTCTTGCTACATCCCCTACATGGATCCAGAAGTTTCAAGGACTATGGGCTTATCCTGTGGACTGCCCTTCTGTTCTCCAGGGCTGTTTGGGCTACCTTTTGGGTGAAGTGTCTGTTTCCTCTCCCCCGCTGGTGAGCTGAGCTGGAGACATGCTCACCCCTTCTCATTGTGTAGGCCTTCTGTTCTCTGCAGTTTGATACTGTCCTGTTACCTCCTTCCTGATTTTTGTATGTTTATAGTCTTTCTGTCTTTGGAATAGAGTCTATTCTTTCCTATCCCAAGTCCTTTGTATTACCATATCACATGGAGGCTGCTTCTACTCTGCCATCTAGACTGGAAGTCCTTTTCTTTCTTTATTGGCTGAATTTTATCATTTTTATCATAATTTTTTTTTTTTACACACTTGAGAAAATTTGAGTATGGCCTTGATTTAAAATTCTTTTTTGTGAAGGGAAGGGATTGAACCCAGGTCTTCTAGGTAAGCAGTCTACCACTGAACTATATACCCAGCCTCAGTATAAAATTCTTGATTCACATTCTCATTTCCTGGAAATAGTGCAGAGGGGGTTCCACTGCTGTTTGATATTGAGGATCTCTGTAGAGAAGTCTGAGGTTTAGCAGAGATTTACCCCACTACTTTCCTGGCTTACTTTTTCTGCTTGAGTGCTTATAAGATTCTTGGGTAGGTCTTGATGTTGATCATGCTGTCTTAGTTTTTCCTGATATAGAAAAGCTCTTATCTTCAGGTTCAAATCTTTCTTTTTTCTTCATGTACTTTTCTGTTATAATTATTTTACTCTAAGAGCACAAATTAATTATTTATTAAGTATATTTTATCTCTCCTTTGTCTTTTTTTTAGTATCAATCACTGTGTCTGGAATCATCTGCTCCTCTCTAGTTTGTTTTGTGGGTTTTTTTAAAGCCTATCCACAATGTTCACCTTTTTTTTTTTTTCTGGTGCTGCTGATCGACTCCAAGGCCTTGCACTGCTAGGCAAGTGCTGTACTACTAAGCTATACCCTGAATCCTGTTCATGATTGTTTTTAGTCAAATTTATTCTATTTGGTTGCTTTTCATCTCTACCTGAGTCTTAGAACCACTTCTTTGAATTTTTTCCTTTTAGTGATATTTAGAATGAAAAGAGATTATAATACATTATAGATTTTAAAAGCTGATACCACAAACACAAAAAATCCAGAAAAATAACATGGTATTTTTGTCAATTAACTACCAGACGAATTTCTATAAACTTTTATCCTATAATTCCTGCATTCCATTGATAGCTTGAGCACATGACAGTGATTTTCTATTACTCTCCTATAGAGTAGAGCAGTGTTTTAGTCTTACCTCTCCAACCTTGTTGATTATGTTTGCTTTTTATTATTGACACTGTAGAAGAATTCCTTGAGGCTTATAACTGGTTATTTGTGACATTGTGTAATTTTTGATATTGTTCTCAAATTTGGGAAACCGTCATAGCTTCTTTCATGTCCACACTGTGAGCTCTGGAGGCTTCTGGCCTGTTCATTGAGACCTCTTTTCTCCTTAGCTCTTCCTTGACTTTATGGCTCTTCCTGAAACTCTTTTTAGCTTAAACTTGTGATTTCTTTGAAACTAAATTTCTTTGGATGAATGCTACTTACATTTTTTTGGGTAATACTTTTAAAGTTTCTGTTTAAACTGCTTTTTTTGCCCATGTTCTTTCTTCCTGTACTTTTGTGGTAAGTATTCATCTGAATGCAGCTGTCAGCTGCTGCAGAATTGTGGGGTTGTGCTAGTCTGGATCAAGTATGGCCTCCCACTGGTGCTCTTGCTCTTTTGTGCATGGGATGAGGATGAGGAGCTGGTGGTGCTCTCCTTGTTGTCTGAGGGTTTTTCATTTTGGCTCAGGATAAAATGCTAAGGACTCTGTCATTTGTGATACTTGTAGATACTCATTTAATACTTGTGCATTGATTGCCTGCCTTCTCGTCACTCACTCCTGTATCATTCTTTACTACAAAGTGGGCCTCCACTGTGACATTTCCTTTATCTCCTGGACCTGAACACTGCTACTTCTGGTCTTTGTAATGCTTGGCAGCTGTGCTCCCTGGTTTACTCTTTGGGTCTCTTTCATTGTAGATGGAGTTTTTTGTTGATGTTTTCATTTTTTCTTGCTTTTTATTAGCTTTGAGAGAAGGAAGTGGGGACAAAAATGCCCTTATCATGTTTACCTGCACAAGAAATTAATTCTGTCTCCCCAAGTTATTTTTATTTTGTATAAAGTTTTAATTACTTTGTAATCCTCTTCTTTAATATCCATTTTCTAATGGTCTTTCAGTAGAAATGACAAGTATTGATAAACATTTAACAAAGAATGTGTGCATGCACAACTGTGTGTGTGTGTGTGTGTGTGTGTGTGTGTGTGTAAAAATGGGGATAACAATTTGCAAATTATACTGTCATGACAGAATTAACCTTTTCTGTGACTGAAAGATGACTCAGTTAGCTAAAAATGAGAACAATTTCTCCTTTGTGTGGTTTGGAATCCCATCCTTTAATCAGTTTGCTTTTTAGCTCTACATTTATAGCCATGGATAACTTCCATGCAACCACAAGCTTTCTCTTGAAAGAACAAAGAGTGTATAAATTAACTGTGTAGTATTAATAGGGCTGTCACAGTTGAAATGCCACATCCCAGAAAGTACTTTGTGTGCGGAATGAAATCTGAAAACAATCTCAGAGCTTGAGAGCAGATTGCATAAATAGTGTCTGATCTTTGTGAGAGTCAGTTAGTAATGAGTGCACTCCCTAGCCTCACATGGTCCAAATTTGACTTCTACACCAAGCAACTCCTCCACCAGAGATTCAGAACAAGCTGAGAGCCTGTCTTCTTTCAGCTTCCTCATTTGTATATATAAGGGTATCTTGCCCATATCCTCAACTGTGAGAAAGGTCAGAGCCCAGCACTTGCTCAGCGATTGGTTTACTCTTTCTTTTTCCCTCTGTATATCTGGTCTGTCAGGAAGATAATATTTGTCCAGTCCAGTTGATGAGGTTATTGGGGGCAGAATATAAACAGAGGTAAAAATTCATTAAAAAACCAACAGAATATAACAGTGTGATTATAAATGATGAAAGAAATGTAAAAGTTTGAAAATAGAAACATTTATTCATTAACTTTATCTCTCTTTTTGGTGTTTTAAGACAGGATCTTGCTGTATAACCAGGCTGTACTCAAATTGGTCCTTTAGCCTCCTTTAGCTTCCTGAGTGCTAGGCTTACAGGTATTTGCCACCATGGCTGGCTTAACTGATTACCTGTTTTTTTTTTTTTTTTTAATTTATTTTTTATTTTTGCAGTGCTGAGGATCAAACCTAGAGCCTTGCACATGCTATGCGAGCACTCTATCACTACTGTACTCCTAACTTTATTTATTTATTTATTTATTTGTTTTGAGACAGAGTCTTGTTATATAGCTCAGGCTGGCTTTGAATTCACTGTGTAGCCTAGGCTGGCCTTGAACTCCTAATCCTCCTGCCTCAGCATACTGAGTGCCAGGATTATAGGTATGTGCCATCATGCTTGGCTAAAAACATATTTTTAATGCAGTTGTATGTAAATAGTGAAATAACTAAAATAAACAATTTTGAATTTTGTTTTTAGGTACTGGGGGTTCTACCCAGGGCCTCATGCTTGCATGCTTTGTAAGTGCTGGACCACTGAGCTGCACCCCTAGTCCATTCTTTTTTTTTTTAACTTTTTGAGACAGGGTCTCGCTAAATTACGCAGACTGCCTCTGGTCTCGAACTTGCAATCCTCCTGCCTCTGCCTCCTGGGTTGCTGGGATTACAAGCGTGCACCACTGTGCCTGGCACGATTTTGATTTTTTCTTTATAGACCCATAAAATGATTATATTTTTATGAAGAGGGCTGGTTCACTTATTCTCATTCTTCCAAACCTGTTTTCCAAACCTATAGGCTTCCAGGCTGTATGCACATACTCTCTGTACTATTTTCTTAGACATATAATTTAACCATGTGTGGGGTTAACTTGAAAGAGTAACAATAACAAAATTGTGCTGATGAAATGCTGGTTATGGGGAAATGCAACCTCCCGAGGTAGAGCTGTGTAGGCTGATTTCTGGTTTAATAAAATGTTTTGAAAGACTAGGTGGTGTAGACCAGCTGCTTGATGATTGATTCTGTTTTGGCCTGCCAGAACTGTAATGTCAAGTTGCTAGGCAGAAACACTTGTAATCCTCATCTAGTCTTCAATATCTTAGACAGTGAGGGGCAGTTAACACCAGGTTGTGCTTGTTTGGAAGGGCTGAATGCAGGGAGTCTTGAGCCCGGAGCATGGGGCTGCAGGGACTCACTGGCTTTGCCTCAGGGCCCCTCCTGTGGATGCCACATTCTAAACTAGAACCCAGGAACTACTGTGAGGAGCACAGGGACTGCCTCCCTACTTCTCTTTGGCTCTTTGCAGCTAGGTCCTTCAGGTAGTGAATGTGAAACTCTTTGTCTTCTTTTAAATTAAGTCATAGCATCATTGGTCTTCCACTTACGTTTCTTTATTTCTTTTTGTGATGGCTCTCATTGAGTTGTCCAGGCTTGCCCTGAAGTTGCAATCCTCCCATTCCAGCCTCTCGAGTAGCTGAAATTATAGGCATGAGCCACTGTGCCCAGGTTTGTTTATTATTTCAAATATTTTCTATTAACCAGTTAATAATGTTTGCATACCTTTCTTGGGAAAGGTCAGGGATCTTGCTCTTCTTTTTTTTTTTTTTTTTTTTGTTAAGACTGTGTTGTTCTATAGCCCAGGCTGACCTCAAACTCTAAATCTTCCTGCTTTAGCCTTTTGAGTCCTGGGATTACAAGCATGCACTACCATGCCTGACTACATTCACCTTTTATTTGTTATGTATCCATGGGTAAAAATCTATTGATAGTTCATGTTCTTTGTAATATATTTTGTCTTCTACTTTTACTTTGTTATATCCATGAGAATCCTTCATAGTCTTCTTAATCCACTCATTTCCAACCCCTTTTTTTTAACTCTGTTTTTTTTTGTCTTCCCTTCCATGATGGGCATTGGTAAGTGGGACATGTTTGAGAATTGTTTTAGGTGTCTGGCTCTTGAAACATCTTTTTGTTGTCTTCAAAGAAATAATGAACTTGAACCAGTATTGAATTTGATAATTTCTGTTCTCCTTCCTTCAAAGTCCAGGAATGGAGATGTGAAAAGTTGTCTCTAGTATGTGTGCACTTTCATTAGGAGCAGGGTGAATCTTGTTATGTCTTTTGCTTGTTTTTTTTTGCTTTGGCCAGCAAATGTAGAACTGCCTTTGTGGTTTATCTTAAATAACTTCCATGTACTCATGTTTTTAAGATTTTTCTCATTGCCTTAGACCTTTTGAATTTTATCTATACTCTCTTTGATCTTAGTTATGTGTCTGTGTATATCTCTGTGTATTTGTGTGTGTGTGTGTGGTACGAGGGTTTGAACCTACGGCCTCATACATGGTAGGCAAGTGCTCTACCACAGATCTATGCCCCAACCCAATTTCTTTGATGTTTATCTGTAACATCTTCATGTGATTTATTTTGTATGTTCTTATAAGTTCTCCCAAGACCATATGAAATGAAGCGAGATACATAAATATAACAGTTAATAAATCCCAGAGCTATTCATACTTGTTCTTTAACAACCTGCCCCTTTTCACATTTTCCACCATGTTCATGCACTGCTTAATAAATGACCTTTAGATTTTCCTTAATATGTGCTCTGTGCAGTAATTTCTATGTCTCTATTTTCAGCATGATCTTTCTTCCCAAAGGTTGCAGGGAGAGTAGCTGAGGAAAGGGGTGCAGTGCTGGGCCATGAGGTGGGCTACTGCATCCGCTTTGATGACTGCACCGACCCACTGGCTACAAGAATCAAGGTGAAGTACTCAAGCTTCTTTTTCTAGCATGAAGAAGGAAGAAGATTATTTCAGGGAAATTAAAAGCATGCTGCCCTTGCACCTGTATGGGACACTGAGGCCAACGCAGAAAGCACAGGACACCATCCTGGACCTTACTCTTTTGGGAAATACAGAGGTTTTTGAAAGAGTCCTTGAATCTTAGCCTAGAAAGGAATTTGGAAGTAAGGTTTAGTCCTTGGTCTACAGATGATAAGATTGAAGACCTGGCCTCCCAAGTAAATGACTTACCTCATGTTATTTGCTGACTGGTGATAGTACCAGGACTCAAAGCTCTGTCTTCTTATGTGTGTGTTATTTTCTTCTACTGATTCACTTAGCTATCTAAATATAGAAACACACCTGTTAAAGACTTTGGAACAAGGATAAATGATGTTTTCATTAATTAGAAATTCTTTATTTTTACATGATAATGAATTTTATCTCTGTGTTAACTTGACCCACTTGCTAATATTAAAATAATCAGTATCAACAGTAATCAGTGTATAATCAACTCAACAAGGTGTCTCCTCTTTACGACTATCCTAGAATTAATGTTGAATCAGACAGTGCAATAAAAACAATGAACAAAATGTCTCATGAAATAAAGGTTAATTACTAGAATCTCAGTAACCTGTCAATTTTGAAATAGTATAAACTCGAAAATTGTCATTGTTTAGATGCTGTTAGGTGTCAAGTCGGGTTTGACTCATAGTTGACCCCCATAGGGTTTCCTGTAGGGTTTTCAATGGCTGATTGTTTCAGGATTAAGAGTGGGTTGCCATGCCCTTCTCCTATTTTTGCAGTGGTGGGGATAGAACCAGGTCCTCAGAGCTTGTGGAGTAGCACTCTACCAACTAAGCTAAATCCCAGCCCAAAATCAAAAATAGATGAGCTAAATGAACAATGTAGTGATTTATAAAAATATAGGCCTCGTTTTCCACATTTCTTTTGTTATCTTTGACATGCATTTTGCCAGATAAAGGGGATATTTGTCTATACTCTCAAGTATGTTTAAACTAGCCAGTTTTTAGGGGACTATATAACCACATGATTCATTTTGACTCCATCTCAAAAAAGTTTGTGTTGTATTTGATTGTAACTTCAAGCAGGGTCGGACCTGGTTAGTACTTGGATAGGAGACTGCCTGGGAACACCAGGTGCTATAGGCTTGGGAGAAGAATCTGGTAACCCACTCCCAAAAAACAGTCAGCCATTGACAACCCTATGAATAGGAGAGAGGCACTTCCAATAGTGTTTTGCCTGTTGCATGGAGAGTAGCTATGAGTCGGATGCCGACTTGACGACACCTAACAACAACAACCCCTACCACCCCCACCAACCCAGTTCTTGCTTGGTGGGTTGTCATTGGTGGCAAGTTCATTCTTTTACTCTTATGGGTGCATCTGGCTGCTGGTACCTGGACCAAACAGATAATGGTGGAAACATATCCTACTCTTAAAAACAAAACAAGAAAAGTGAAAACACTAAGATATGGCACCTGAGGGAGATGTTTAGCCTTGTTAATATATTGAAGTCCTCACATGTCTGTCAGCTTGTGTCATGGGGCTTGCGTGTTGCTGTGGTGCTGAAAGTTATGCCATGAGTATTTCAAATACGAACAGTGTCACCTGTGGTGGACAGGTTTCAGCTGAGCTTCCAGATTAAGATAGACTAGGGAGAAAGACCCAGCAGCCTACTCTCGAAACAATTAACAATTGAAAACCTGATGAATAGCAGAGAAGCACTGTCAAATATGGTGGTGGAAAATGAGACTTCCAGGCTGGAAGGCATTCAAGAAACAACAGGGGAAAAGTTACTTCCTCAAAGTAGAGTCGATCTTAATGATGGGAATGGAGTAAACCCCTGGGACCTCCTTTTGCTGATGTGTTGTTGTTGTTGTTAGGTGCCGTCGAGTCGGTATCCGACTCATAGTGACCCTCATAGGGTTTTCAATGGCTGACTGTTTCGGGATTGCCTTGGGAGTGGATTGCCAGGTTCTTCTCCCATTTTTGCGGTGCTGGGAATTGAACTCAGGACCTCAGAGACTGCAGTGCAGCGCTCTACCAACTGAGCTAAATAAAGTGGCTGTAACATTGGGCTCAAACATCAAAAGATTGTGTGATTGGCACAGTGTTGGGTAGTGTTTCCTTCTGTTGTACCTAGGTTTGCTATGACTCAGATCTAACTCGATGGCACCCAACAACAACAGTATATTAAATTTGTTTTGGGGTGAGAGTAGCAGCATCCAGTTTTACTGCATGTTTCTGATGAATTTATAAACATTCATTAATGCTAGATAATAATAGCTATCATCCCTCAAAATCTGTGTGCTAGATCCTGTGCTAAACACTCTGCATGTACTTTCTTGCTTAGTTCTCATGATAACCCTGTGAAGTAGGTACTTTTAGTACTTTGTTTTATAAGTGAGAAGTCAGGCTCAGAGAGGGAAAGAACTTGCTTAAGGTATATACAGAAAGTAAGCAGTAGAGCCAGGATTCCATCATTCTGATTGTATAGCCCATGTTCTTAACCTCAACCCTGTGTAGCTTCCCTAAAATAGTATCAGTGGAAGTTGAGGTTAATCATCTCAAGAGCTACAATTTATAGTCTGTGGGACATTGCAGGAATAGTTATCTCAGGTGCACAGCATTCCTTGGGACAGTTAGTTTGTCTTCATTGCCTGTTGATTAGCAGTACTTGTGGTGCAGTCCAGAGGAAATTGGCTTTTGCTGATAGTCTTATAATAAATGCAGCTAAAAGATTTCTGACCCAACTAAGGATCCTGTGTTTAAAATCTTTTTCTTTTTCTTTCTTTTGTGAACAGTTCCATTGCTTGGTAACAAAAATGTTGGGGCATTTCCTCACAATCCTTTGTGAGAATTGTCTTACATGTGTTAGTGTAGATTTTGATCTTTAAAAATAAATCATTAATATTTGGTGTAAATAGATTATTTCTAAAACTTTGTATTTTTGTTTTTTAGTTTCTTACTGATGGAATGCTGGTCAGGGAAATGATGGTCGATCCATTGTTAACAAAATATAGGTAAATGTGTTTTTCCTGTGCTACCTTGCCTAACATTTCCAAAGTGTACAACTAGATTGAGAAACAGCTGCATGAATAGTGAAATTCATGTCTGTTCAGCACCACAGCTTTTCTCTTGAGCATGGCTGTTTCAACCCTTGGTGTTCTCAGAATTTAGGTGGTATTGTCTCTTACAGACAGCCAAAAATGAGCACATGAAAATCCCTGTTATTATTTAAACCGTTTGTTGTGTCCTTTTTGTCTGGCCCCTGTCACACTCCAGGATTGATAGTGACTACAAAGTCATGACACAGCAGAGAACTCACTGAGCAGTGCTCTCTGAATGTAGCACATGGAGTTCAAATAATTATTTGTCACTTTCTCCTTCCTTATGTGCTTTGTCCATCATGTATAGCAGTAAGGCTGCACCCTTGGCTCTGTGGTATTATGAGAAAGGCTGTCCATTTGATTCCCTGGTACATGTGTATCATAGGTGTGATCATGTGCCTCTGGCTATTTTTACAGCTTAACAGTCTTTAGGTAGCTGGGTGTTCTGATTTTTATATGTTTTGTATGGTTATAGATTATGTATGGAATTTAAAATCAGGTATTAAGTCCTATTGGAATCCAATGTAGGTGGTGAAGCTCTTTAAAGATAGCAATAAATCATTTTATTCACTAAGATGTGTTGAAATCACCATGCTTATTAGTCTGAGAGTTACCTCATTGTCAAAGAAGAATGACTTAGGTTTCTTTCTGAGTTAAAGTGATTGCATGAGAGCTAAGTATCTAGAAATCCCTTTGATGGTCAGGGTGGTATTACATGGGGTGGTTGTTTCAGTGCTCACTGAGAGTGCCCTCTGTCTGATTCTTAGTGCCATCATGCTGGATGAAGCCCATGAGAGGACCTTGTACACTGATATTGCCATTGGCTTGCTGAAGAAGGTATGACTCTATTGCCAGCATTTTGTTTTCTGTGCTTTTGTTTTGTTGCCTGTAATTGTAGCAATTCAGAAAATCCAACAAAATATGAAGGAAAAAATAAAATCAATCACCATCCTACCAATTCAGACAAAAGTGCTTGTAGATGGTTGGTGTGTTTTCTTCTCTTTTCTGTCTGTGGCTCTTTGAGTACATGTATCTGTTTTGGCACAGTGGGAATTGGATTGTATGTGTTAATTTTTACCTTGCATATTTCCTTGAACATTACATCAAGATTATTTCTCTATCATTAAATATTCTTTGAAGATTATCTTTAATGGCTACATAATCGTCTATCTCTAAAGTATTTAACTTCCCCTGCTACTAGGCAGTTCTATGACTTTCAGATTTTAAATATTACAAGTACTGTTGTAAGTGTTGTTAAGTGTGCTACATTTCTGTTTCTTTTCTCTTTTTAACATTTTTATTTTGTTTGTTTTTGAGACAGGGTCTTGCTGTGTAGCCCAGGCTGGTCTGGAACTTGCTATATGACATAGGCTGGCCTTGAACTTTCAGTCTTCCTGCCTCACCCACTGTAGGCATGTATCACCATGCCTGGATCTTTTTAATTTTTTATTTTTAAATATTTTGAACATATCCCAGAGTAGAGAGAAAGGTATGATGACCTCTCTGTGCCCATTGTCTGGCTTCAACAATTATAACTCATGGCCAATCTTATCTTACCTCCAGTCTCTCCTCCCTACTCCTATTTTCTGATTGTTTTCTTTGGACACATTCCCAGTGACAAGAGTTTAGAAAGAAGTGGTAGGGGTTGTTGTTGTAAGGTGTCGTCAAGTCCGTATCCGACTCGTAGCTACCCTGCATACAATAGGCAAAACATTATTGGAAGTGCCTCTCTGCTATTCATAGGGTTGTCAATGGCTGACTGTTTTTTGGGAGTGGGTTACCAGATTCTTCTCCCAAGCCTATAGCACCTGGTGTTCCCAGGCAGTCTCCTATCCAAGTACTAACCAGGTCCGACCCTGTTTAGCTTCTGAGATCTGACAGAATCAGATACCACAGTGATGGGCCAGGGTTATTAAGATCATGAGACTGGGACAAGACCACCTGGGTTCAAATTCTGACTGCCAAGTTTTCCCATCTGTGAAATGGTTGTAGTAATGTCTTTATCAGGAGAAGGATATGGCAATCCACTACCGAAGCGACACTCTAACAATCAGCCATTGAAAACTTTATCAGAGTCGCTGTGAGTTGGACATGACTCAACAGCACCTAACAACAACATCCTTATATCTGTGCTGGTACACTTTCCTATGTGGTAGCGCTATCCAGTTGTGGCTATTCAGATGTAATGTAATTAAAATGGAATAAATTTAAAAATTCAGTTTTTCCATCACACTGGCTGTGTTTATTGGCTCTCTATAGCCGGACGTGGCTAGTGGCTGCTGCATTTAACAGTGCAGATAAGAAACCTCTTCCCTGAAGAGAGTTCTGTCAGAGCTGTTCTTCAACATAATTTGTTATGAAATTTAAATAAAATAAAGTAAAACTCTATTGCATCACACCTAGACTGTGGGTTGCCTTTGTGCAAATGAGAAAAAAAATAACCTCTGCTGGGAGGATGCCCACAGCTGAATGAAGGGAAGGTGGGCTAGATTTCAGATGCTCCTCACCTCCTCACCCAGGCTTCTGTGTGTGGTACATACACTACATGACATGCAGGTCTCTGGGATAGCACATAGCATTTTAGCTGCTTTTGTTATTGTTACTTTCATTATTCCTTAGCCAATGATTAGATTGTTTTGATACTTATGAGGAATTTTCTTACCAGGTTATTACCTTCTCAGGAACAGTAACAAGAAGGCCTGTTTCACTGAATCTTTACCAACACTGAGTATCAGCTTTAAAAAATAAATCTTTGTAATGTGGTAGATGAAAAATAAGTCCTCATTGTTATACTTAGCTGAAGTTTATATGATTCATGTTTCTTTGAATAATTTATTGTCCATATTACTGTCTTGGTGCTATCATTTGTTATTTCTTTGTTTTTAATGTAATTTTCATACTTTTGATTGTGCATACACAGATTCATATAATCCCAAGACCTACATATCTTGAAAAAAAGATTTTATTTTCAGTACTTTTATATTCAGATCTTAAGTCCCCTTTATACTTCATGTAAAAATTTTGTTAGCTTTGCATTTTAGAAAATTCTGTACACTTATAAAATTATAGTAGTATGATGATCCCACCTTACTTATGAATTCAGTAGTTAGAGTAATTTGTGGCTGTTCTTGTTTCATTGATAAGCTCCCTTACCCCCACAAATTCACTGGATTTTTTCAGATTGTATTGTTTTGAAGTAAATTTCAGATATCAAATTATTTCATTCATAAGTTTTACAGTATTATCATTATTTCTTAATGCCTTCTTTTATAGATTCAGAAAAAGCGAGGGGATCTTCGATTAATTGTGGCTTCAGCCACCCTGGATGCAGAGGTGAGAGCACTTTCCTCCCCCTCCTCCCCTGTAAACACTGGAATTGTTGGCCATATCCTTGGAAGTTACCTCTAGCAAGAGTTCATTTTGGCAGAATAGCCTGCCTTCCTGCTGGGGTCATCTGGTGTCCTAGATTCCAGATGATCATAGGATGCTCCTTTTCAGCTTGTGGGTGGAAATTAGCCTGTAATTAACAAAGGGAGTTTGTGATTACATACTTGTCTTGTTTCTCTGCATGCTGTCTGTCTTCTCACATGGAAAACTTCTTTTCATTTCTTTTTTCAGTGTGGGGCTGTATTTCTTGAATTTATTTATGACTATAGCGTATATATTTAGATTGTTTTATGCAATTGAGGTTTCCTCTGTACGTGTAATAATTTCCATGTTAAATTTTTTATGGCTGGGTTTACATTATTTTTCTCTTTGGATGACTAATATTTTAGTTCAAACAGCATTTCAACTCAACACATATTTTTGGGTACTTGCTATTTATATATACTAAGCACAATGTGGCCTGCAGCCATACCACCTTGGCATCTAATCTTGTCAGATCTTTGAAGCTAAGCAGGGTCGGGCCTGGTTAGTGCTTGGATGGGAATACATATTCAGCAGCCCACTCTTGAAACAATCAACCATTGAGAACCCTATAAATAGCAGAGAAGCACTGACATAATGCTGGGCATGGCAGTGTCTGGGAGTGTCTTGTTCTGTGGTACATAGGGTCACTATGAGTCGGATCTGACTCGATGGTACCTAATAACAACAACAAACACAATGCTAGCTACTGGTGATCCATACACTCCCTGACTCCTGACAGAATCAGACATATAAATAGATGTTTGCTGTTCAGTATGTTAAAGGTGCAGCTTAGAAGGGAGCACTTAACTCTAGCCAGGTGGGGGTTAGGGGTATCCAGGAATTCTTACTGAGGAGGTGACATCTCAGTGGGGCTTGAAACATGCACATCAGTTTTCCTGATGGGCAAAGGTGAGGAAGGACTCTAAGCATGTATGGGATCACAGTAGTGAGAAACTATAAGTGTAGGAAGTTACCAGTCTTACCTTAGCTGCCAGGCCCCATAGGGTGATTAATCCCCCAACAACTGCTTTGACTTCATCTCCTTCTTCATTCTCCAGTGTTCCCTGCATTCCAGCCACTCTGGGCCCCTTGCTGTTCCTCCAAAAGAACCCAAATACTTCTACTCTGGGGAGACCTTCGTTCTAGACCATTCTTTTGCCCACATGTTCCCATGCTCTCCCAGCATATCATTCCTGTCATGCTCCTACCTTACATCCTTAGGTCCTTTTTGAGTGCTCTGTCTAAAATTGTGCCTCTGTTGCTCTGTGTCCTCTCACACAGGGGGGTGTGTGTGTGTGTGTAGTAGTAGTAGTAGTAGTAGTAGTAGTAGTAGTAGTAGTAGTTGTCACACCTAATTTTATATGCTCATCCAGGTGTTCATTTATTGTGTGTCTCTTATCAATAAAATGTAAACACCATGAAGACTAGGGCTTTGCTTGTTCATTTATGATTTTATCCCTTCCACTTAAAACAGTGTTGGTACAGTGTAGGTGCCTGGGTTGAATAAGTTTTGCTCAGATGGGAAGCAGTAGGAGATTCAAATGGAGAGGTGGGCAGGAGTGAGATGATGGAAGGCCTCATAACTAAGTGAAGGAGGATAGACTCTTTTGTTTACCTGGTATCGAGCCATGGAAGGATGTGAGGGAGGGCAGTAACTTCATATTTGAATACTAGAAAGATCATTCTAGGTGCTGTACAGAAGATACGAGAGTAGGTGTGGAGATGCCATTCAGGGGTGCAGTACTATAACTCAAGTGAGATGTGATGCAGGTGTGGTCCCTGTCAATCTCCCTGTGGCTTCAGGGATGCAGACTGATTTTTAGAGAGAAAAATTCAGTATGGCTGAGAGAGACATCCACACATGTGCCCAGGCTGGATCCTTAGACCTTTTTAGAGGCTGTCAGGGCTGTTGTCTTTGCTGCCCATGATACCTTCTGGATCACAGTTCTTTTTTGCCTTCTTTCATTGGCTCTCCTCTCTCTTACTGTCATATATGCTGGAATGCTCTTTGAAGGACTGTGCTTGATTGACCTCAGTTCCTGTCTCTGTTGTTAAGGTGCATAGACCATCTCTGTTTTGCTTGTGATCTTCTTCTTCTTCTTTCTCTTTTAAAGATTATTAAATTAAATTTAAAAATTGTTCCCAGAACTTCTGGGTGCAGTGGCCCATGCCTGTAATCCCTGCGGCTCGGGAGATGGAGGCAGGAGGATTGCAAGTTCGAGACCAGAGGCAGTCTGTGTAATTTAGCAAGACCCTGTCTCAAAAAGTACAAAAAAAAAAAAAAAAAAAAGGCTGAGAGTGCAGCTCAGTGGTCTGGCACTTGCAAAGCATGCAAGTGCAAGGCCCTGAGTTCAAACCCTGGTACCGTAAAAAAAAAAAAAAAACAAACCCAAAAAACCCAAAAAACAAAAATACTGTTCCCAGAGGTTCAGTTGTGGTGAAAACTATAACGTCCATGTCTTATCTTAGGATTGTTTCTAATTATTTGTTGATTGCTCACAATTGCCTTTCATTATCTTCTGCTGTGGCATAGATATTTCTAAAAATCACCTTTTTCCCCCTGCCTTTGGTAGTTGATATAAATGACTCCTTACAAGTGGCTCTTTTTTTGTGGGGTTAGGGGCAAGGGGAATGTAGGGAATTTGTCATTTATGCTGGGACTTTGGCAGTACTCCACTAGGTCCATGATTAACTAGGCCACTCATTCCTTGCCTTACTATCCAGTGCCTCCTCCTTAAGGGGAGAGGTGAGTCTTGCAGGGTTGGGGAGCACTCTGGGGCTAAGGGGACTGTGCTGTGGGGTCCATCTTGGCTGGGTGTGTGGTGTGGAGAGGTGTGGGTCCCTGTGGGTGTGGTATGCGAATTCCTGTGTGAGAGTAAGAGCATGAAGAAGAGGCTATGAGTGGGCTGAAGAGGGCAAGGGCAGGAACACTGTGTGGGAGGGAGCAGGGTGGGGTGTAGCTCACATAGTATTTTGATGTAGAGGCCCAGGGTGCCCAGAACCCATCCTTGGCCCCTAGCTACTATGTGTGTGGGTGACAAACTAATTCCAAACTGCCTAGAGGGACAAGAGTGGTGATAGGCCTCCTGCTGTGGTGGTCAGTGTGGCGCAGCCTGCAGATGAAGACACCAGTGACTGCAGTGGGGTATGGAGACAAGTGGAGAATGATGGGGGCTGGTGAGATAGTTGCTGTGGTTGGTTTAGCTGCCTTGTTAATGTAAGCTCAACTTAGCGAGCAATTACATATGACCAGGTGTAATTATGAAGTATTTCTTGACAGTTGTAGGACATATTTTCTTTTATTGTCTCTGTCCACATGACAGAAAATAAGATTGCTGATAGTTCCTGCTTTTTTTGTCACAGGTCCAACTACTTGGAGAGAGACTGTTTTCTCTCATTCTGAATTCCTGGAGAAGAAATCTGGGGTTAGGTTCCTACTTCTGACCAATCTACATGGGCTGGAGGGTTGGCCGAGGGGAGGGCATGAATGGTGGCCATGGCTGCTGGGAGTCCCCTTGTATGCGTTGGCTAGGAGCAGCTACTGGGGAAGGAAGCTGTGTAGAGCTGGAAGACAGCCCAGCAGCGGTCCACATCATTTCCATTTCATTTCGCAGACTGTCCTCTTCCTTTATGTCTTGTTATATTTCTTACTCTATGTCCATGTCATTGTGACTCCACCTCTTTGAACCTGACTCAGCACCTTCTTTTCTAGGAATGTGGAGCTCATTTTGTTCTCTCTGTTCTTTAATTCCGCTTCGGGATTTGTACAGTGTTGATACTATATTTATTTGCTTTTACATGTATTTTTGTATTTTCAAATGAAGATAAAGCATAAAGATATTGTGCCTTCTCAGTACATGCTGAGTGTTTTTCTTGAAAGAGTAGCTCCCTGTCTTTACTCCTTAGCACCACATAGTCCTTAGTAGCTAAGGTTTTGCTGTCCACTCAAACAGAGTTCTCAAGGTGCCTGATCCTTCCTTGTTCTGCGTGCTCTGTTGGTAACATTCACCTCTGTCCAGCAAGCCCTTCTTAACACTTCTCCTGCTACAGCTTCTGGGCCTTGCTGTCTCCCCTCTCCTGCCTTCCCTCTCTCCTGCCTCCTCACTGGCTTCCTCTGAGACACTTTTGATTGCTGCTATTCCGCCCACTCACAGCCCAGGTCCAGCTGACCCTTGGTACTGGAGGGAGTCTTGACTGTGCTCCTGTACACCAGCCTTCACTGAACAGCAGCTGCCTGGTGAGGGACCACTGGGAACTCTTGAGTTCTATCTTAGCCCCTTTCTCATGATTAGAGTCACTTGGGCCCAAGACTTTGGTTGCTTTTAGGAAGCATCTATCCTTGATTAAGAACCAATTCCATCTTCTTTCCAACAGGAGCATGCATGTGCACACACTTACTGATTGTCAGGTCCTATCCTGGCTCTTCTTCCTCTGGAATGCTTTGGCCACATTCAAACTTCCACTCTCTCTCCCCCGAGCGATTTTCATAGCTCCGTTAATTAGTCCGCTTGTCTCCAGTCTCTTTTTCTCTGTCCACCTCCAAAATGGTCACTCGTGTCAGGGATCCAGAACATAGTTATATCTGATAGTATCACTGCCCTGGTTTTGCTCATTAAGTACAATGTCCATGCACCATGGCATTGGGCCCCTTCAGAGTGATAGCTACAATCACCTATGATGAGACCTGTGCCACAGGCTGTCATGCGCACTGTTTGAACCTCACAGGTAGATAACAGGTTGTCCATTTTATACACAAGACAGCTAACTCAGAGATGAGGCAGACACAGCCTGTCATTTCTATCAGGGGCCTCTTTACATTTAGTCCACACTAGGTGTCAGGGAAGAGATGTCTCTTCCCCTCCCAGCCAGTAGGGATCCTCTTCATCCTTTGTAGCTCAGTCAATGATAGTGCTTCCTCCATGAAACCTTCCCTGCAAGCCAGTAATTACTGACCTTCCCATGGTTCACACTGTAATTTGCAACTCTTTTTGGTCACATAGGCATTCTTCCTCTATTCATTTTGGGATTGCTTCTTTGCACATCTGTCTTCACTAGACTGTTTTCTTTGAGGTGAGGGGGAGTCTGTTCTTACTTATTTGTGTCTTATTCCAGTGTGCATGTGCATACATGTCCTAGGGATGCAGGAAGGCTGAAGTGATTTGAGGGAATGCATCCAAAAGGAACGTGAATAATGAGACCCATTAAATGGTAAAAAAAATTACTAATAAGATTACTGGGGAGTGGGGAACTAAAAGGAAAGTGAACAGGTGTGCTATGCAGAATGGTTTATTGCCACAGAGTCCTTTTGTCATGAGAAACTTTTATGCCTACACTTCCTCCTCCCAAATACAAGGCTGAGGTTAATGTATAGCATCCCAGTATATTATTAAATCCAAATGAGCTCTTAGAAGTCCCCTCCAATTCCATTCACTTTGTGTTTGATTCTGTTCACTAGTGTTCCTCATGGGATCCTGGGTTGCCAAGAATGGGGATGGGTATGTTTTGTAAATACACAGGACCTGGCCAAATTAAGAAGATAGGCCTTGATATTACATAGCCAGGCCTTAGGAAAACTGGAATATAGTAGGGGAATGGGAAGGCCATTCACAAATAAATAATGGAACAATCCACCAAACCCAACATCTGGGTCCCATCAGTAGCTAACACCAGCAACTTCCTGTCAAGTGTTAACTCTCTGGCCAGTGTGGTCACTCAGTCCCTGGTCCTTCTGTCTCTCAGCTTCTCTGTATCTTGGGGATACATTCTCCAAGAGGTATCTCCTTTTGCTGTCATTGGCCCTGGCTTGCAGGCCAGGCCTCCTCCTTACCTGGAAGTCTGATGGTCAGGTGCCATTGGGCAGGATGTGGCCACCTATTTGGGAAAAACTGCCAAGAGCCACATCTCCCCTGTGGGTCCTGTGGGAATATGAGAGGCATGTATGACTGATGACCTTCCCCACACAAAGCACTATGTGAACTCTTGAAGGGCATGTAAAGATGAAGAAGACACTATCCCTACCATCAGCCTCACATCTCTTGGGAAAATTGTAGTAAATATATATCAGAAACATACTTCCTGTTCCCTGAAGTAAAGATTTCCTTTATGAATCCATGATTTTCATATTAGAACTACAGTGGCCTGATTTAACTTGTACTGAACTTGAATCATATCTTTGATTGAGTCTTCACATAAATAAAATACAGAGGATAGGAATTAAATAATACCACAACCACATTTTAATTCTGGTGCAATAGAGAATGCAGTTTTGGAATCTGACCTTTTATTATTTTTATCAGACATTTAGAGTCTGCCACTGGAATAGGATTCACTACAATTTCAATAAGAAAAATGTGAATTTAAAAAATTATTTTATAGCTGGGTGCTGTGATAAATGCCTGTAATCCCAGCTACTCAGGTTCAAGGCCAGAGGCCAGCCTGTACAATTTAGAACTCTGTCTCAAAAAGGGAGACAGAAGACTGGGGTTGCAGCTCAGTAGAGGTGTGGTTGCCTAGCATGCGTGAAGTCCTAGGTTCAGTCCCTGAGTACAGAAAAAAAATATTTTTCAGTGTATAAACTTTATTACGTATAGCTAATCCCTAGCACCCAACTCTCCTCTGCCAGTTTTGTATATTTTTCCCCCATGAATTACTGTGCATGTTTTTTTGAGACAGATATGAAGAGTTGATTTTTATTTATTTTTATTTTTAGAAATTTCGGGATTTCTTTAATCAAAATGAAACCAGTGACCCAACCCGGGATACATGTGTGATCCTTACAGTGGAAGGCCGAACATTTCCGGTGGATATCTTTTATCTACAAAGGTTTGATGATGCTTGATTCTTGCCAAGGGTGATTAGAGACCTAGGTCTGTAATGTGGAATGATGGGGAAGTGCATTTGCTTGCAGCTCTAAGGACAATGAGGAGGAGCATGTTTGTGTTTCCTGTCATTGACAGAATATTTTGAAACCCTGCTCAGCATCACCACTGAATTTAGTCTTGATGTTGACGTGCAAGTTTGCACGAGTCTGTAGTTGGTAGCCCCGTTGGAGAGAGCAAAGTGGTGAAAGGCGGAAGGTAGGAGGCTTGATAACTTTCAGAACAGGGGTTTTCAAGGATATCTGTCATCAGGGAGAGTACTGGTGATTTGAGCCATTTGGTTCTCTGGTCTCTACATCCTTAGCAAGAAGTCCTGGTTGGCATTTCTGGGAGGAGTTTTGTACAAGAGAGGGGTCATCCTAATTCCTCCACATGGTCACTGGGCAAACAAAGACGAAGGCCTGGTCCAGTGACTGATAAGTCCATAGAGTTGTGAACTTCACTTAAAAGTCGATCTAGCTGGAGAGCATGTCCATCACCTCTATCTGTTGGATAGAGCCAGGAGGGAAAATGGGCCGGGAAGAAGTCATAGGCTCCAGCACTGGGATCATAGCCCCTTTATTTCCTGTCCCTGGCATCTTTGCATGCTAACTAGCACATCTGTGTGCATAGGGGGACACACACACACACACACACACACACACACACACACACACACACACACACACACATTATTATTTTTTTTATTTTCCCATATACTTACCTTCATTTAAGATCTTTATTTCATCATAAAGATCAGAATTACTGTCTAATGTCCTTTCAATTTCAACCTGAAGGACTCCTGTTAGCATTTCTTTTCATATACTGGTTTTGAGACAACATCTTACTGTGTAGCACAGGCTGGCCTCAAACTTGGTATCCTTCTCCCTCAGGTTCCTACCTACTGGTATTATAACCATGTGCTGTCATGCCTAACAATCATAGTTTACATATAATAATTGTTTTTGTGAAAGCTGCATTTAATCTCTGTGTGTATGTGTTTTTATGTGTGTGTGTGTGTGTTTAGTTTTTGTTTTCCTTGCAGTACTGTGGGTCAAACCCAGGATCTTGAGCATGCTAGGCAAGCACTCTGCCACTTTGCTACACCCTCAGCCCTTAAATCCTGCATTTAAAAAGAGGAAAAAAGAATGCATAGTTATTTGTCCATATACTAACTTTCATGTTTTGCTACCATATTATTAGGGTAATTGATTTATAATTAAAGAATATATTCTAGTGATGAATTTATCTTATACTTCTTTTCAGTCCTGTTCCAGATTATATCAAATCAACTGTAGACACAGTGGTAAAAATTCACCAGACAGAGGGAGATGGAGACATACTAGCCTTTCTTACTGGCCAGGTAATTCTGTTGGCCCTCTCTCACGAGCAGGCATGTTAAGACAGCACCAGAATTAATATAGAGCCCTGTTACCTAACTTGTTTATTTCAAGTTTTATTATATTTTATAGTTACTAAATTGCATGACAAATTGTTGAGTTTGATGCAGGACTTCAGACCTATAAAACACTATGTTCAGGTTCAGGTGCGGGTTCAATACATTAAAATGTAGAGAGGTCAGGCTTGGTTCAGGGTCAGGTTTAAAATTTTAATCCTATGTGTAGATAGACGAATAGATTTTTCTCATTTTTTCCCCTCAATTTTTATGTATAATAGCTAATGAATGATACAACAAACACACAAAAGGGGAAAAAACAACAACCCGTAATCATCAAAAGCTAAACCTGAACACAATTTTTCACTGGGTTTAGGTTCAGAAAAGTTTTAGTAATGTTTGAGCCAGAATGGGTTCAGGGTTCAGATTCAGTTTAAGGCCCTGCTATCTATACATAATGGGAGAAGAACGTGGCAATCCCCGAACAGTCAGTCATTGAAAACCCTATGAGGGTCACTGTGAGTCAGACACGACTCGATTGCGCCTAACAACAACATTATCACCTATACATAGGATTTAAACCTGAGCCCAAAGTGAACCCAAACCCTCTAAATTTTAACACATTGAGCCTGTGCCTGAACCCAAACCCAGTTTTTCACAGATTTGAAGCCTTGGTTTGATGTCATTCATCTAGCAGCTAGATTGTCAGAGAGTCATTAGTTGTTCTCTTTTCTGTTTGCAGAGGGTTAAATGTATTTTAAATTTATTAGCTGATTCCCTGGTAAATTAGGTAGTTGAGTCAGTGGGCTGTTTTGTTTGCTAAAATTGAATGCTGTGTTAGGTGAACTTTGCTGCATGCACATCGTTGCTACCACTTGCCCCTTTTTCCTAGTGACATGTTTCCAGCTCATCCTGGAAGTGTTTAAGTTGCCACATTACTGGTAAAAAAGTTGAACAAGCCCAGGTGCTCTAAAGGTTGTAACACCTTCAGAATTACCCTGTAGCTGTAATCTTTTCCACTGCCAAATATTTTCCACAGTTAGTAATCTTTTCTGGGGAAAGCTTGTAATGACTTTATAGGCCACAACTCGTCCATATGCATGAAATGCTTTGTTTGTCCCAGTTCATAAGAACAGAATAAAATTGTTCTTATTTATTGGGAACTCTTCTATTAACTACAGATAGTTTGTTGTTGTTGTGTGCCGTAGAGTCGAGTGCGACTCATAGCGACCCTCATAGGGTTTTCAATGGCTGACTTTTTCGGGATTGCCTTGGGAGTGGGTTGCCATGTCCTTCTCCCATTTTGCGGTGCTGGGAATCGAACTCAGGACCTCAGAGACTGAAGAGCAATGCTCTACCAACTGAGGTAAATCCCAGCCCAGAGAGGTAGTTTAGTTTTAGTAATTAATATTATAATTGCAAATTTTCACCCCTTTGGCACCATTGTTTAGTAGCATTTGATTAAATATCATCCCAGCATGAAACATGATGGCACTGAGTTCGTGAATGTGGCCAAAATTAAAAGTGTGATCCCAACTTTCATTGTCTTTCATTATGATAAAATGACATACTTCTGATTGATCTTGGTTTCTTTGTCTCCTGGCTCCATCTTTAGGAAGAAGTAGAAACTGTGGTGTCTCTGCTGATTGAGCAGGCCCGAGCATTAGCTCGCACAGGGATGAAGAAGCATCTCCGAGTTCTGCCCATGTATGCAGGACTGCCTTCCTTTGAGCAAATGAAAGTGTTTGAAAGGGTGTCACGCAGTGTCAGAAAGGTGAGACTAACCAGTGGTGCTGTAGTCAGATTCCTGCCCCTTTGTCATGCACTTCAAAGGGTTGTTTGTGTTGTTTTGTTTTCCTTTTTAATTGAAGTGAAACTTGCCAAGCAGCCCTATTTCTTTCAGAAGTTTAGGCCCATGTTTCTGTGTAGTAGACTTAAACGCATACAGTACATAGTGTGCTGTGAAGATTTCTACGCTTGCCCCACAGAAGAATCATTCTGACTGTAATTATCAGAGAGTTGACTTCTCTTGCTTCTCTTCTGCCTGCCTAATGTTTCCCATGACCTGATACTACCTTGGCGTAAGAGACTCGTGGTGGATTGTGGACAGTCAGGAATAATAGATAAAGTTACACCAGTGGTTTCTAAACCAGGTATTTTAAATATCAGTTTACTTAGAGAGCCAAGTTTAAATCAGTCAGTTCAAGGTGTGGCTTAAACATATTTAGCCTTGAAATTGGGGTGGGGAAGGATGTGGTAGGAAGAAGCCAGCTGTTAGCTAGTTTGACTCCTGCTCCTTGTTCCCCCAGGGCCTTACTCTCCAATAGGTTGGGAGGGCACAACAGGTGGCAGAGAATTAAGTAGGTGAGGAATGGTCTAAGGACCCATTCCCAGTTTCAGGCCACTTGGGAGAGAGAGCCTAATCTCTTGGTCATTGGGATGGAGAAACCTGAGTCTGTCCAGTCATACTCGAATTACAGGCAACCAATCAGGAGACCTGGATTTCATAACTTAATTATCCTCAAGTCTCCCTTTTCCTAGCTGTAAAACACGAATAAAAATCACCTCTAGATACCTGGTTTTAAAGTATGAAATTGTTGCTTTTTACTGTCTAAGAATTTTGGGAAGATTTTTATGAAATGATTTTATAAAATGCAGAGTATCTCAAAAAAGTTCTGAATACTATGTACATTTCCCCTGTTGCTTAAAACCCTCGAGGGGAAGCTTCCAGCATACATGGAATAAAATGTAGGTATCTCAGACTGGCCAGAGACTGCACATTAGCTGGGCCTTGCCTTTGTCCCCAAGCTCATCTTGTACTTAAAACCGCCACACTGGCAGTTTGACCTCTCTCTGAACTCTAGCTTCTGCTGGGTCTTTGTAGATCTGGCTGTTTCCTGTGACTGAGGTTTCAGCTCACAGTTGTTTTTCAGAGGCTTTCCCTGGCCATCCAATCTAATAATATATAACATATAATATGAATGTTATATACCATATAACATGGTAATGTTATATACCATATTATAATATATATGAATGTTGTATACCACATCATACTATATTCCTAGGTTGTATTTTCTTCCTAGTATTTGCCACTCTGAAATAATCTACCCTGAAATCATCTACTCTGAAATAATCTACTTGTTATATTCCTGATATTCCACCCCAAACCCTCACAGTAGAATGTAAACTCTGGGAGAGTTGGTCTTTGTCTGTCTTGTCCATCATACATCTCTAGCACCTTGGACAGCACCTGGCCAAATGCAGAACCTCAGAAAATAGTTATAATGTGAATGAATGAATGAACGAATGAATGGACTTGTTCAAGATGGCGACTTATTTTGATTATATCTAAAAGAAAACTCATGCTCAGGAGGTTAAGAAAACTGTTCAGGGCCACAGGACTGGGGAGCATTCCAGCCCAAGGCACCTGGCTTTGAAACTTGGGCTCTTCTAATATGCCAGACTGCCTCACAGATCTATGATGTTCAAAATAGTCTTACATCTTTAGGGTTTTTAGCAGTTTACTTAAAGTGAGAAGAATTAAATGATTTTTTTAAACTCTTCTTTCTGTGGGAAATAGGTGATTGTGGCCACCAATGTGGCAGAAACCTCCATTACAATCAGTGGTATTGTGTATGTGATCGACTGTGGCTTTATGAAGCTGCGAGCCTACAACCCCAGGACAGCTATTGAATGCTTGGTGGTGGTGCCAGTGTCCCAGGCATCAGCCAACCAGCGGGCAGGGCGTGGTGGGCGCAGCCGCTCTGGAAAGTGTTATCGCCTTTATACAGGTTAGTGTGGCTTTCCTTTGGGGCTTTTGACTTTCCTATAGTTAGCCTGGGGATTGAGTAATACAGCAAACATTTATCCCTAATGGCAGAATTTTTTGGTTTTTTTGCAGTCATCAGAGGTTGAAGAAGTTGCCCATACTTTGCAAGTACTCTATCACTGGGCTGCACCCCTAGGCTCTTTTTTACTTTTTATTTTGAGACAAGGTCTCACTAAGTTATACAGGCTGCCTCTGGCCTCAAACTCACAGTCCTCCTACCTCAGCCTTTTAAGTTGCTGGAGTTATAGGCATGTGCCACTGCATTCAGCCCCTAATGGCAGACCTTAACCTGAAATCCAGTCTTCCATTTCAGTGCCCCATATGATCCAGCCCCTACCACCTTCCTTACTCTAAACCCAGCACTTTTTGCTCCTTTTCCCCATTGGCTAAAGCTGGACTAATGAGTCACCACCGGGCTGCCATCCCTGTGCTAACCTGGTGACGGGGCCTAACTTTTCTGTGGCCTTACCACCTTCTAGTGTAAGCTTTGAGTCTCAGGTTCTGACTTTGTTACTTTACCTTAGCTTAATGTGCTCTTTTCTACTTCTGAGATCCTTGGATCTTGTGGGATCTCACATTGGGTTCTGTTCCAATTTTTTTTTTTTTTTTTTCTGGTCCTGGGATTCAAACTTGGGGCCTTGGGTATGCTAGGCAAGTACTTTACAACTGAGCTACACCCTCAGTCTCTGTTCTGTCTTTACTGAACTAGGATGAGGACCTATCTTGAGATTCAGTCACAGAAAACAGTTGGTAAACTCTTGCTGTGTTATGCATTGTGTTAGACTCTGGGGGAGAAAATTAAATTTTGATACATTCCCAGCCCTTAAAGCATGTTCTTTCCAGCCTGAAGACAGCCTTAACCAATAGGTGATATGGCCAGAGCTGCTCTTTCTCTCTCTGGGGTTCTCTTTTGTGGGGAGTGGTACTGAGGTTTTTTCTAAGACTTAATTTCTGAGTCATTTATTAATTCCCTTCTCTATTTAGTGTCCATGTGCAGTTGCTTACCTGGTCTGAGGCTTTTAGCTCTGCCATTTTTCTTTTCTTTCTTTTCTGGTTATGATTATTCTTGTTCAGTTACTGAGTCCTTTTTTCCTTCTTTCCTTTTTCCTTCCTTTCCCCTTTCCTTGTGTCACTTCTCTCTTCTCTTTTCCTTTTCTGTTTTTCCATGATGTGGAGGGAAACCAGGGTCTTAAGCATGTTAGGCAAGTGCTCTATCCCTGAGTTATACCTCCAGCCCTCACTCTTTCTTTTAGTAAGTGTTTTATAGAGCACCTCCTACATGCTGCTCATGGTGCCAAGGCTTGGGGAGCTAGGGCTAAGGAAGCCATGGCCTGTGTGTGGCCTCGTTGGGGAGGCAGACCCACAAATAGATCAGCATGTTGTGGCATGACAGGGTTGCAGTAGAGGATAGGGGACTTTGGAAGTTGAACACAGGGCTCATGGTCCTCTGCTGGGAAGCTGCGGAGCTGGGGAGTGCCTTACAACTGAGGTGGCGTTTGAGCCTGACCTTTTTTTTCCCTTTTTCCTTTCTTTTCTTTTTTTTTTTTTTTTTTTTTTTTTTTTTTTTTTTTTTTTTTTTTTTTTTTTTTTTTTTTTTTTTTTTTTTTTTTTTTTTTTTTTTTTTTTTGCAATACTAGGGTTTGAACCCAGGTCCTTGAGCATACTAGTGCTCTACCACTGAGCCACCTGTCTAGCCCCCTTTTTATTTTTTATTTTTGAGACAAGGTCCACTAAGTCACAGAGGCTACCTCTGGCTTCAAACTTGTGATCCTTCTGCCTCATCCTCCTAACTTGCTGGGATTATAGGCACGTGCCATGGCACTTAGCCTGTCACATTACTTCATTCCTCTTTATGAGTGAATAATATTCCATTGTGTAGATAAATTATAGTTTGTTTATTCATTCAGCAGCTGGTAGACATTGGTGCTGTTTCTACCTTGGGATGCTGAGAATAGTGCTGTCGTGAACGTGTATGTACATGGACTTGAGTAAATGATTTTAATTCTTTTGGGTACTGCAGGATTGTATGGTATTCTGTGTTTAGTTTTCTTAAGGAATTTAAGTTACTTTTAAAGAGGAAATGATCAGCATAATCTCACGTGCCAAAGAAATCATGTAATGAGATGTGGATTAAAGGTTGTTGTTGTTAGGTGTCGTTGAGTCGGTATCCTACTGATAGCGACCCTATATTTAACAGCTGAAACAGTATTGTTATTGCTTCTCTGTTGTTCACAGGGTTTTCAATGGCAGGTTGTTTTTTGGGAATGGGTTGCCGGGTCCTTCACCCAAGCCTATGGCACCTGGTGTTCCCAGGCGGTCTCCCATCCAAGTACTAACCAGACTCGACCCTGCTTAGCTTCTAAGATCTGATGGGATTGGATGCCACAGTGGTACAGCTGCAGGCGGATTAAAGGTAGGCAGGTAAATTTGGGTCACAGATGACTCAGTCCTTAGCATCAACGTTTTAATGGAAGTGAGATTGAGAAGGGCCACTGGACAGTAATGAGCGCATGAGTGCCCACCCTCAGGCTCTCAGGTGACCTTTCAGAGAGTGCAGCACTGAGTAGACTGCTATTACTCAGACCTTTTATAGTTTTCCAGAACCTTTTAGGAATTTTCCTTAGCTCCTCTCCTTTCAGTAGCTGTCTACCTCTGCCATATAGTGCTTCCCAGCTCACTACATTCTTCTTGGACATGCTATCTGCTTTCCCACATCTGCCACTGAAACCTTTGATGCCTTCCTTGGGCTCTGCCCTTTGTGCCTAGCAGATATTCCTTATCCTCAGGTCTGCTCAATGCCAGCTCCTCATGAGGCTCCTTTAGATCTGCCTTCCTATGGCTGTGCCTTCTTCCCTGAGCCTGCACTTCCCAATGGGAGGGCTGGTGGGTGGAATCTCCTCTGTTCCTGCTCATAGCACTTGGTATCTGGTCTTGGTGGGGGCCCCTTCCTGTCTCTGAAGCTCTTTAGAGGGGAATGCCTGCGGCACCTGCAGCTCCTGCAGTTCCTGGTCTGTTCTTCAAGTTCTGGAGGCCGGCGTCTGGATGCTATTGAACTCTGAGCATCTTTGTCTCTGAGTGCTGAACACCTACTTCCCTGAACTGCTTCTCAGTGGGATCAGCCTCTCATCTCATGACTTTGCTTTTCCCTTGGCTAGCAGTGTGCTTGGGAAATGTGGTTCTTTTACAAAAAAAAAAATAAACAAAAAACAAAAAAAAAATCCTGCATTCAAGATGCTCTTGAAAGTAAAGAGGGTATCCATTTGGAACTTCGTGCTGTTGTCCATCATCCAGAACTTTCCAATGAGACCTATGCATTTGGCAATTTATGTCACACAATCCAGAAAATTGGTTATTTTCTCAAAGAAAACCTTTTTAAAGTTCTTCAATTATATGGCTGTTTCTTTCTTTCTTTTTATTTTTTATTTTTTGCGGTACTGGGGGTTGAACCCAGGGCCTTGCGCCTGCATGTTTTGCAAGTGCTGGACCACTGAGCTGTGCCCCCCACCCCCCCCCCCCTTTTTTTTTTCTTTTTGAGACAGGGTCTCGCTAAATTACACAGACTGCCTCTGGTCTCGAATTTGCAATCCTCCCACCTCTGCCTCCCGAGTTGCTGGGA
The DNA here is from genome assembly GCA_007922755.1 of Pedetes capensis. Classification (NCBI taxonomy): domain Eukaryota; kingdom Metazoa; phylum Chordata; class Mammalia; order Rodentia; family Pedetidae; genus Pedetes; species Pedetes capensis. The sequence goes on along the minus strand of VMDO01001702.1, from coordinate 150,749 downwards.
TTACAGGCGTGCAAACACAGCGCCTGGCATGGATATTTCTTGATGGCACTTTTTGCTATGGTTTGTTTTTTTCTCCAGTTAACTAAAACTTTTAAGATCTAAATGGAGGCTGGGCCACTCTGGTGTTTAAGAAGGGTGTGTATCTGTTAAACCGCTGACTGATGTGGGAGGATTTGGTGGGTGGAACCTTCTGTGTATAATCCATAAGCTTTCTGAACATACACAAAAATGATTTAATCTCTTCCTTCCTCTTTTCCCTCAGCCTTTTGGTCTACCTTTTATATAAAGCCTCCCAAAGTCTCTTCCCCTTCCATCCCTTTCCTGCCCCTTCCATGGGGGATTACTTTGCCTTGCAGTACTTTTTCCTGTTTGAGGTCACTCTTTGTTCCTAATAGGGCACATAAGCATCCTTTTTCTGGGTGTGACATTGTGCTTGGCTCCTGATTTAAAAGTTAGATTTGGACAATTTTTGTTCTTTATGATTTGGTTATTTGCTATATTCTTGTTGCAATTTTAGTGATTTACTTTAAAATGATTCTTTGCTTATATGTGCAGTTCTTGCCTCCTTGACATACTCTGCCCCAAGGAAAATTAAGAGTCACTAGGCACCAGTAGTGATTCAGCAAATACTTGTTGCTTTGATTTAATATTTTGCTAACAAAAAGCACTTGAAAAATGTTCTAAAGTAGAAGGAGAAACTTTTAGAAAGGTACTGTATATTGTTCAAATGTATTTATCTATTTTTTAAATTGAGAGTCTTTCCTTCATATATATAAAACCAACTTTGCATAATAATGTTATGTGCATGTGGTCCCAGAAAATCCTGGAGCTTCTTCTTCAAGGTAGGGAAGTAAGAAGTTCCCTCTGACAGGTGATTGCATTTGTCACATTTGATTCCAAACAATTCTGATTTCTTATCCTCAGAGGAAGCCTTTGACAAGCTGCCTCAGTCCACTGTTCCTGAGATGCAACGTAGCAACTTGGCCCCTGTCATCCTACAGCTGAAAGCTCTAGGGATTGACAATGTCCTCAGGTTCCACTTCATGTCGGTAAGTCCTGCCCTACATTGGGGGAGCTCACAGGACATTGTGGTAGGATATGCCATCTTTATTTCTTCCTCATTCACCTCAAGTGTTGTGCACCTATTTAGGGGGAGGTCTTGTACAGGGTATGGGGGACAACAGTCAGACAAGGCAGCCCCAGTTCTGTACTTAAGTAATTCCTGTTCTTTTCTGCTGGAGTAGAGAGAGAAGCAAGTGGGTAGTTACAGTGTGCCCAATGCTTTGAGAGACAAAGGAAGGCCCCGCAGCAGCTCTATTAATGTCTGAGGTGAAACCTGAAATCCCAATTAGGATATCTCCAGTTTGGGACAGGTAGTGTCCAGGTCTAAATATAGGCCTGGCTGCCAGAGTGCCAAGGTTGGGGGAACCCAGAGGGCTTTGGTAGAGCTGAAGGGAAGACCCTATAGCTGAGTAAATTTCTGATGATTTCCTAAGGCAGGTTGATAGGAATAGAATTATTGGATCTAAGAACTATAGCCCTTTTGTAGGCTCCTGGTATAGGGCCAGGTTGCCTGACTGCCTGTTCTCTCCCACAGTGCATGAAGGCCTGGTTCCAGGTGCTCCAGTGCCCTCTCATTCTCTTTGCTCTGTGATGAGGATGGGGAGGGAAGAGGAGAAGGGGGATATTATCTTTACCTTTTTTTTGTTTGCTTTCTCATAAGGTAGATTTTTTAAAAAAGTGTATTGGCCACTTCATATTTCACTTGTTTTAAGCTATTTATCTGTTAGAATTAGGGTTTATTAGTGATTTTCACGAGTCTATATTTCTTGGAAATGATTTTCTGACATTCCTGTTATTTTAGTTTTTTTTTTTTTTTTTACTGTGTAGACATTCTAAACACATCCACAAAAAATAAAATCTTTCTGCCTTTATCTTTATGATTTCTAGTTATTCTTATGCAAAAGAAGCATTTCTCATATCTAGGTCAGTTAATATAGTCTCATATTGTCTCTCATATATTTTCGTCCAGATGTTTTATGATTTGAGGAGTCTCATAGTAACTCTTTGTTCCATCCCAACTGTATTGATAGATGCTATAGCAAGTTTAGATTTTTTTCTTCTGGTGCTAGGGATGGAATCCAGGGCCTCATGGTAGGTGAGCAATGGTAAGTAAGCATTCTACCACCGAGCCACACCCCCTAGCCAAAGTTTGGATTTTTTGGATAATAAAGTTCCTACTGTCACATGTCATGGTAAACTAGATCAGTGAAAGAATAGAACATACAAATAACCCCTCAAAGAAAATGATTGTGCGCTTACCATAAGTAGAGAGAAAATGTTCCCTTTGACAATTGCTCTACAGGATAAGATACCATTAAAAAGTAGATGAACAATGTATACAAAGTTAAAAGCTCATGAAAAGTCCCCCATATCTATGTATCTAAGATTGGAAATATAAGATGACTTACCTAGAGGAGAGAAGGGATTATTGGGAGAGGGAGAAACAGCAACATAGAAGATCAATGAGGGAGAGAAAAGGTGCAAAGTACATTATGCAACTATATGAAAATCCCACAGTAAACTCATTGTACAATATATATAAATTAAATGATAATAGTAAAAAAAAAAAAAAAAGAAATGCTTTGAATATATTCAAAGAGGAAAAAAGTCCCATATCTAAGATTAAAGGAAAATATGACAGAAATGATCTATCATATCTTTTAAAAAGTTGTTGTTAGGTACCGTCGAGTCGGTATCCAACTCAGAGTAACCCTAGGTACAACAGGTTAGACACTATTGTTAGTGCTTCTCTGCTGTTCATAAGGTTTTCAATGGCAGATTGATTTTTGGAAGTGGGTTGCTGGGTCCATCTCCCAAGCCTACAGCACCTGGTGTTCCCAGGCAGTCTCCCATCCAAGTACTAACCAGGCCTGACCCTGCTTAGCTTCTGAGATCTGATGGTATAGGATGCCACAGGGCTATGGCTGCAGGCTTTAAAAAAAGTGTTTTCGAGCCGGGCGTGGTGGCGCATGCCTGTAATCCCAGAAGTTTGGGAGGCGGAGGCAGGAGGATTGCAAGTTCGAGACCAGGGGCAGTCTATGTAATTTAGCGAGACCCTGTCTCAAAAAGTAAAAAAAAAATGGGCTAGGGTGCAGCTCAGTGGTCCAGCACTTGCAAAGCATGCAGGCGCAAGGCCCTGGGTTCAAACCCAGTACCGTTAAAAAAAAAAAGTGTTTTCATATGTACATCACTTAGAATAAGTCAAGTATTAGAGAAAAGGCTACAAGGACAGAGGTGTGCCAGCTGTAAGCTGATATTAGGACATGTTTTGCTTCTCCAAGGGAGAAGCAAGTGCAAATTTGACATAACTGTAAAGTCTGACTTTACTCTAATGAAATGACCAAGTAAATGGGAAAATTGGGAAAGTAAATGCCTTTTGTGTTGCTGGTGGTTTTATGCTCGTTTTGTTTATTGTAGACTTCTGGAGCTGTAGTAATACCTGCAATTTTTTGTCATGGAAATAGCTCCCCAAAAAATAATTCAAAGGAAGGGAAAAGCTTACATAATAATAATGTTAGTAGCACTATTTTATGATAAATTTAAAAATATAAATAATGAAAGTCATACCAAAACTTTTGGGCAATTGAAAAATGGAAAAAAAAATACAAATTTAACTTCGCATATTCTTTTCTGGTTATTTTCCCCTGGAATTTTTTTCCTGTGATTGAACTCAGGGCCTTGCACATACTTTTGCAGGTGCTTTACCCCTGGGCCACATCCCTGGCCTATTTGTTATTTTTTATTTTGAGTCAGGGTCTTGCTAAGTTCTGCAGGCTGCCTCTGGCTTTTCACTATCCTCTGTCTCTGCCTCCTGAGTCTCTGGGATTACACATGTGCACCACCACGTCTAGCCTGAAATTTTTTTTTTTAATAGTTGAAATTGCAGAGAACAGATACTTTTGTATATTTAGGAATGTTATTTACAAGAATGAAAATCTGAAAGCAGGTCATTGCCCTATAGTAGGAAAATAGACTTCTTCATGGAGTATGACCATGATGGAGCAGGATGCAGCTATCCTCAGTAATTACTGTGGAGTTTCTGTGGTTCCAAGCAACAGTGAATGAAAACCGAAAAACACAGCAAGAAAAGCAGACTAAAACTATATACACACAGTAATTCCAAATATATTAAAACAACGCTTGCTTGTGATCTCAAGTCGGATGAGAGCTAGAGAAATACTAGTGAATGTATATTTAGGTAGAAATAGTATGAACATGAATTTGGTGGGGAATAAGTTGTTTTGATTGATAATTGATTGGAAATAGTGTCAGGATTCAAAGGAGTCAAAGAGGACCTTGTTAGCTTTGTTCTGTTATTATTTAAAACCCATATCAGAGCTTTGCTATTCCTGTTAATTGTGTAAAAGATCCCCAATGGCTTAAGCTCTTCCATTTAGGTGTTGCACATTTTGCCTCTTTGCGAAGAAAGATGTCTTAAGTACTAAGGAGAGGCTTGTAGACCAGTTACTTGATTTGCTTAGCCATGATTTGTTTAATTCCCTATGTATAGTGAGTCAGTGAGGTTAGGTTCACACTCCAATAAGTGTGTGCTCCTGAGCATGCAGTCATTACAACTTTTAAAGGTTGCACTTTGTTCTTTGCAAACAAAATAGGTGAGGTAAAGTGAAAAAGCCTGTAGCCGTACCACTGTGGCATCTGATCCCATCAGATCTTGGAAGCTAAACAGGGTCACACAGAAACAACATAAAGATGGTTACCAGAGGCTGAAAGGAGCAAGGAGAGGGAAAGGAGAGATGTTAATCAAAGGATACAAGGATTTCAGACTGGAGGATTAAATTTTAGTGATCTACTGCAATTATATGCCTGTAGCCATACGACTGTGGCATTGGATCCCATCAGATCTTGGAAGCTAAGCAGGGTTGGACATGCTTAGTACTTGGATGGGAGACTGCCTGGTGCTGTAGGTTTGGGAGATGGATTGACAACCCACTCCCCCAAACAATCAGCCATTCAAAACCCTATGAATAACAGAGAAGCACTAACAATAGTGTTTTGCCTGTTGTACATAGGGTTGCTATGAGTCGGAGACCAACTTGATGGCATCTAACAATGACAACAACAAAGTGGAAAAAATGAGGCCTGAGAATGGCTTCTGTTTGTGCCACTAACTGCCTGTATCACCTTGTTCAAAGGGCTTTTACTTATTCTTACTTTGCTCATTTGTAAAATTGAGCTAAAACAATTTGATGCTTAAAATATATGAATTTGTTTAGAAGAAAAGCTGCCTTATTAGAAATCAAGTGACTTACAAGAAAATGGTGATGCCTGGCACCTAGAAGGTGGTCAGTATAGATTTGTAGAGGGAAGGAAGGAGGTTAGGAGTCTGAGAATCCTGCTAAAGTTGACAATATCAGCTTTGCATAACTTCAGAGTACCTAGCACTCTCTTTTTTTCAGATATTCAAGTTCAATAAATGTTATTAACCTACCATAGGCAAGGTGAGAGTAGGGCTCTGGGTGATGCAAAGATAAATTCTACACAGTTGCTGCAGTTTTTTTGGATCTCAGTTTAGGAGAAAGTTGAAGCTGTGGAGTACAAATAAGAAATGTCTGAGGAGAACATAGGGAAGTGAAAAGGGGGTTTAAAGTAGGGGCTGTCCTCCCTAATAGAAGGGAGGATGAGGGAGGGCTACAGGGGAAGTATTTAAATCAAGCTGAGTCTCGAACACCGAGCAGGACTAAGGATGTTGAGAAGGTAAGAAACACATTTTCAGGTGCCATCAGCAGGAACTGAAGCATTGAAGCTGGGAAACATGGGGCACACTAGAGGGAGAGTAGATTTGAACAGGCAGTGTTCACATTTTTCTATTCTTTGCATAAAGAAATTAATATAGGAGGACTTTTATGTGTCTTACAGCCCCCTCCAGCACAGTCGATGGTTCAAGCTTTGGAGTTACTCTATGCTCTGGGAGGTATGCCTATTTCTTTCTTATTATGTTTTCTCTTATATGGTAGTTGTTGTTGTTAGGTGCCCTCAAGTCGTGTCCGACTCATAGTGACCCTCCTAGAGTTTTCAATGGCTGATTGTTTCGGGATTGCCTTGGGAATGGGTTGCCACATCCTTCTCCCGTTTTTGTGGTGCTGGGAATCGAACTTGGGACCTCAGAGACTGCAGAGCGGCGCTGTACCAACTGAGCTAAATCCCATCCCTTATGTGGTAGTAGTTAGTTGTATTTTAGGGCTTGTGGTAATGGGATGGGATTGGTCCTCCATATATGTATACTTTTCTTAATGACATTAACTCTAGTGAAATAGAAATTGGGACTATAATTATATAAGAGTACTGCAGTGGGTCAGAGTGTGGCTGGGGTTGCAAATGATAAAAGAATTATCAGAGTTCAGAATAGAGTAAAACGAAAAAGTTTATTAGTACACTTCAAGAGGACGGTGGGCAAAAGCAATGAGAGAGTTTATTGCTTGGCGCTGGGTAATGGGCTGCTGGGATTTGTAAAGGCTTGGGGGCAGTCGGTAGCTGACTTGACTTTGACTGGAAATCATTTACTTTTGGAACAGCCTTATCTCAGCCTTGCTGTCCTTGTTGCCTGTGGTTTTAATGATGGGGGCCTGGTGTCAGAGAATGCTTGTCTCTGTTATGTCATGTCATTCCTACAGCATCCCTCAGAAGTGGGTTTCACTTTAACATTATCCCTGACAGGCATTTGGACAAAGTTCATTTTCTTCTGGAGCTTCTTAAGGCTAAGAGTCAAAGTGCTGTCCCTGTCTGTTATTGTTGGTCTGACAAGGAATCAGTGCAGGGAGGAAGAGGAGGCTTAGGTTGACAACTAGAAATGACCAGAGTAGAAATGCCCAGTAGCTCATTCCAGAGGGCTGGGAAGCAATGTGTTGTCTGATAGTATTGGCTGGAATTTGTGCTGAAGCATCATCTGGAGATGAAATTGTGGGATCCTATAGGACACAAACTTGACAAGGAGGTTAAGAATGCAGGAAGGAGTAAACAAATGGCAACAAGTGGTCCTAGAAAGGGGAGTATCCAGGGGCCCCATCCCCAAGTTTCTTGCCAAGACAGCCAGCCCTGGAAAGCTCTGCTGGTAGCCTGGTCTCTGAGATTTTTTTTTTTAAACTGTGTCTCAAACTATTCCTGACTGATTTGCATAGACAAAACCTTTTTCTTCTGGTACCAAGCAGATATCTCCCTGGGCGACTGTTAGTAAATTAAGGCTGCTGTGGTTTTGGAGGACTACAAATGCTAATGAGTCAACATGGTCCTGTAGAGTCTCAAGGGTAGATGAAATGCCATCCAAACCTGCTGTTAACTCAGTGAAGAGTGTATGGCGGGCATAGGACGCTAGGCCAAGGCCGGCTGTCCTGTGCCTACCCCCATTGTTATGCCTAGTCTCACAAGTCAAGGAATCAACTGAATGGCCTGTTTTGTCTGGGTTGAGCCAAAAAGGATGATTGGTAGCGACAATTGGCAGGGGTAATTTGTGTACCTGGTATAACATATGCCAGGGTGCAGGTGCCAGTTCAGTTGGCAGAAGAACCAGGAATATGTGTACCACAGAGAAAGTCCCCTTAGAGCTGAGACAAGTGTTTGCGTATAGGTGAAAGGGTTGGTGTGTTTTTGTTCCCATGAAGGAACTGTGTTCCCAAAGAAGAAATAGCAAGTGGCCAATGTTGCCCCAGGAAGGTCCTGCATAGGCTCTGTCGGTTGGTTGCCTGATAGGTAGGTTTTATTTTTCCAGAAGAGATAGTATTGACTGGGATTTAAAAGTACCCATTTGTTAGGGTTACTAAGAGGGCTAACTTGTAAGTAGTTAGTGGGAGAGTTGGCAGTTTTATAGTTTTGCTAAGGGGACAGGTCAGCATAGGTACATAGGTGGGGACGTAGGTGCCCATTATGGAAATGGCTAATTTTGTTTTGTGTGTCCTTTGCCTCAAGGTGAGTAGGGCCTGATATGAGCAAGCTGTCCTGGAATTGATTATGGGCTGTTTTTATGTGTTGATAAAAACTGTGTTTTAGGGTTATAGTTATAGAGAGAAATACATAGAGTACTGACTGGAACAGAGAAAGATTCTTTGTCCTTAGTCTTTCAAATAGGGGCTTGAAGGTGGAGTTTAACACCGGGCAGAACTGGACCCCAAATAAAAACTTGATATGTGCAAACCCTGTCCGGCCTTTCCTCATACTCTGCCATTAGGTGACTAGATGGAGCTGTTAGCTCCTTGAGATGGGGGTTTTGTTAGAAGTGAGAGTGTAGAGCCATGTTGATTTGAATCCATTCCAGGGGGTTAGATCCTTGCCTGTCAGGAAGTAGAGACAAACAGAGCCAGCAGCAAGGTGCATAAGGAGAGTTTGGGATTTTTAGAAGGTCATGAGTATCCTTGATTATGGAGAGGTCAGAGAAGCTTGGAGGTGGTGTTGTAGAGGTAGAAGGTAGGCCAGGGATCAAGTGGGTCATTAGAAGTGGCATCATATAGTGAGTTGAGGAAGACAGGAGAGAAGCAGGCATAGCAAGACTGTCAGTCCCCTTAAGTAAGCAGAGACTGAGAACTGGAATCCACTTATGTTGTGGGGAGAGACTTGATGGCATTTTAAGAAAGCTTTAAAAACTGCATTATCTCATCCCAAATGAAATCTAGGAAGTCACCCTGGAGGAATAAACAAAAAGTAAATTTTCTGGATGGGAAACTGGTGATCTCTTGAGTGTTAGAAAGGAAATATGAGGGAAGATTTTGGAGGATAAATGTGAAAAAATAGTGAGTGCACAGGAGAGGGCTTAGAGGAAAGATTGGGTTCATGAATCTTGAAGATCGGGGTTTATATCACCTGGAATCTTCCTGAACAGATGCAGATCCTTGGAAGGCTTGCAGGTGAAGCAGGCTGGTGAATCTTGTGTTGGCAGAGGAGCAAGTTTAATATGGGAGAGATGGATTCAGGGTGAAAAATCATGGAAGCTTAAACATGGTGGGAATTTTTAGGAGGACTTGGTGGGTCAAAACAGGCTCCAAGGGTCTGTTTATCCTTTAGAGGAACTTTGAGATATTCCCAGTCTCCAGATGTTAGGGAGAGATACTCCTGATTTGGTAAAGAGTGGTCTGGTGTAGAACTATACTTATCCTGATAATCACTAATGGCTTTGATGCTTAGTCCCTGGGATGTAACATATTGAGCAATATAATGGGATTTAGGGTCTAAGGAATGGACTTCCATACAGGACCTCAAATAGTCTGAGATGTCTCTCAGTTTTGGTAGTGATATGAGACCTTACAAGTGCAGCTGGGAGAAGTGTTGATCTGGACTCTGGGTCTCCTGCTGTAATTTAATAAGGCATCTAATTGTCCCTTTTTATTTTTCCTGAGGATTGTGGGTACCATGTAGCATGCAAATAATGCTTTATTTGAAGGGCTTCACTAATTTTTTTTTGCGTTATTTGTGAAATGAAAGCTGGGCCATTATCTACCTGTAGAGAGAAAGGGAGACCAAAGTGGAGAAGTCCCAAAGGTCTCCAGGGAGGAGAGATCTTGTTTTAAGTTAGCAAGAAACAGTTTTGAAGATTCCCAGATAAGAATAGGGAAGGGAGGTGGGGTCAAGTAGAGAATTGTTGGATTATTATGTACTCAGAGCCAGATGTGTTAGTCCTGACAGAAAAATAGAGTATCCTAAAAGGTTATTTATGGCAGTCAGGAAAGAATTTGCCTGGGGCATAGGTAAGTGTGTACCCAAATGCTACCAGGAATCTCACCAAGAGGGTAATTCCAAGAGGAAGAGCTACAGATCATGGGTCCATAGGTTTACTTATCTGAAGTTTTGGCCTGTGGGAACAAAGAGAAATTGAAAGTCCTTGACTGGGTTATAGCTCTGAATAGGGTCCTCTTTTTGTCTCATGTTTTTTTGGGAAATAGGACTTCATCCTATGCAGCTGAACCCAGTTAGTAATTCCCTGGAGTTTTGACAACCATTGGGATACTTAATAAAACTTGGTAAAGTCTTTTTAGATGTAGTCTAGCTCTTTTTGCTTTGTATTATTACTGATTATTTCATTTTTGGTTATAATTTCCTCTTGGGTATTTAAGACCATGTAAGTGGCCAAAATTTTAATCTTTTTGTCTTTACTGTTAAGGTTAGTTGAGGATTCATAGGGTTTACTTTTAGGGACTTATGAGGAGCCCGTTGGCTCCTCATCTTTTCCTCTACCAGTTGTGCCTTCTGCTGGGATGAGTCAGGGCCTTTCTGACCAGGTAGCTTCCCTTAGAAGCACTGAGGACATTACCTTCCTTAAAAACTCTCCTTTAGAGCCAACCTCTAGGGCCTCTGCAGCCTCTTGGATCAAGAGGAAGGGTGACTTGCCAGAGTTGCAGGACCCTTTTAAAGAGGTTTCATTGCTCCTTGGATTGTGACTGACTTAGGGGCAATCACCATAATATTGGTGTCTTTGTAGCCTCATTATCCTGATTGTCTTTGGTCTTCATCTTCTCGTTGTTGAACACCCAGGTCAGTACCACCAGTCTTGAAGAGGGAATTATGGACTTAACTTTTATATAACATTTAGATAAAGCTTAGACACATAGCACCTTTAGCTCTCAAAAGTATATATGCTTTAGTCACTAACTAGATTTATTGAGTGGTTTTGTTTTATATTAATGCAAATTATAGCTAGCTTTATTACTTATACAATTCCCTTTTATAAACCTCATCTTCTGCAACCTTTTGCAAGTTACTCAGACCATCTGCAACATGCTTAAACCTTTTGGTTATGTCCTCATCTGTCCGTTTGCATCTTGGAACAGTCCTTTACTTTAGGACAAAAACTTATTTTACCATATTGAGTCCTTCATTTAAAAAAATGTCTATGTATATTTTTTAAAAATATCTTTTTTATCTCTCTCTCTTACTTAATGGTTCTTTTTTGCCTTATTTCCTTTTTTAAAATTTACACTTTAAAACAAGCCTCACAAAATTTCTGAATTTTAAATTTTAAATTTAGAAATTTCCTCTTTAAGTGAGTCTAAGAGTTAACTCATAGATGTTTATATTCTAGCTAGGACTGGCTGAGATAACAAACTTTGAAGTAACTTTGAATAACAAAATTATCTTGGTTCTAGTAGAAAGCAGCAAAAGAAGGAAAAAAAAAAAAAAAAAAAAAAAAAAAAAAAAAAAAAAAAAAAAAAAAAAAAAAAAAAAAGAAACCAGAGAACCAAAAAGCCTTTACATGTTAATCCTGTAATTGTAGTTTAAAAATTATTTAAAAGCTGCAGAATTCAAAGAGTGACTTTACCACACAGAGGCCATAAGATGTGATACAGACTAGGCATGGTGGTGCATTTCAGTGATCGAGAGGAGTAATGGAACTTCCTGGAGAGCCTGCCAGGGGAGGGAAGGTGTCCCTGAAGCAGGTGAAATGAGTCATGCTAGGGCACCTTGGGCACTGCATCCAGAGGAGGGAAACAGAGTGGCCACAAAAAGCAAAGTTGTTCAGGGGCGACAGGAGCAGAGGAGGCAGTTGTTGAAGGAAAGGAGAGAGCTGTGGAGGCAGCTGTGACCAGAGGAAAATCCTGGACAGAAGGGAAGGGAACGTGGACTTTGATTGTGCCCAGTTTTCCATTGGCTACCTCGTTGAGGGGACATAGACTCCGTTTGGCAGTGGGTAGCTTTTGTTCTCTAAAGGTTTTTCCTGACCAGATGTGTGATGGGGAAAGGGTGTCAGAGCTCTTAGGATATTGGGGAATCACTGAAGCCTCCTGGAGGCTTTGGAGAGTGAACAGAGGAACGAGATGGGACAAAGGAGGGATCATCCAGGATGCCCTCACATTTTGGGGACCCTGAGAATCAGGCCAAGCACACGCAGCAGTTTTGTTGCAGATTTGGATCTTGAGAGGGAGAGACATGAAGACCTGGATATAGGGGGCAACAGTTCAGATCACTTAGAAAGAAAGATTACAACAGAACAGACCAGGCTGGAGACTAGTATTATAGGTAAGGATTCCATGTAAGGGCCATACCTCTTGGTCTGGGAGTTTATGTAGTGTCTGGGTCTCATTGCAAAGGAAGACCCAGGTGCTTTTCTTTAAAGTCTGAGGGTCAAATTTAGCCCACTTCTTTAGACTACATCCCAATAGTGAGTCCGAAGGAATGGAGGGAGTTTGTCTCATGATGGAACTGGGGATTGAAGACCCTAATTCTTAATAGGAGTGTACCTCCAGGAAAAGGGGTCCTAGCATCCATAAAGGACCCAGGTGTGTCTTTCAACAGGGGTGTCCCTCTGGGAAAGGACCTTCAGAGGTGTTTGCAGTGGAATGAGGTGCATCTTTTAAATGGGGTGGCCCACTTTGTTGAGAGGACCTCCTGATGAAGCATCTGCAAGTTACCAAGATGCACTTCTCAAAAGAAGTGACCCACCTTGTTGGACTTGCTTGGCAAGGTGCAACTCTCACCAAGGGACATAATGGAGACGACCCACATAATGGAGAGGACCTCCAAGGTATGACTCTCAAAAAGGAGTATCCCACCTAATTGAGAGGCTCTCCTAGCACTGAGGCCAACTCTGATGATGTGACAGGGTGAGGGCAATGACATTGGATAGACACATGACAAAGGGAAGACTCGCCAGTCTGGTGTTGTAGGGAAGTCCTCAGATGAATATGGTTAGTCTTAGGAGGACTGGCCAGAGGAGAAGGGGAAGAGAAGGCCCAGGGTAGAGAGAGATGTCCTCCATAACATACACGGATTCACCCAGAATGGGTTGCCACTGCCTACTGCACTGTGCGCTGGGGCTGGGGACGGAGATGGAAGCACACGGAAAATAGTCCTTGAGAAAGTGCAGGCCAGGGAGAGCTGTCTACTATAAATGTGCACATTTGACCAACACAAGCTGCTGTTGCCTGCTGTGTTACGTACTGGGAATGGGGGCTGAGATGAGAGGCAGTCAGAAAACAATCCAGCATCACTCTGCCCTACACCTTTAGATCCCACCAAGGAGTCGCCTTAGCTGGGGATCATCAGTTACCATGGGAGGAGAGTCCTTTTACTGAAAGGTCCATAAGATTGCTTGGGTCCCTTCCGTGGGGGCTATAGGAGTTGTTCATGAGAGCAGGGAGATCTTCAGGTCCTACTCGGGAGTGGCCTTAGCCAGAAATCATCAGTTGTCCCCAGATCTCAGGAGAGTCCTCCAAGGATCCCAAGGCAAAGGGAAAAAAGTCTAATGAAAGGTCTGTAGAACATGCTCAGGTCCCTCACCTGTAAGGGTTGTAGGAGTTATCCTTCAGTGTATAGAGAGACCTTTGGTTTCCACTGAGGAGCAGCCCTGGCCTGGAACTGGCATTTGTCCTTCCCATCTGAATAGAGTTCTCTGATGAGAAGGATTGGGGGGGGGGGTGTGGCAGGAAACGGGGAAGAAGTTCCCAGACTTCTTGCACAATCCAAGCAGAGTGACTCCCTGTCCACTTATGGGCCACCAAATGTAGTACGTTGGAGTAAGGCCAGAATTGCAGGTGGTAAAAGAATTTACCAAAACTCAGAGTAGAAAAGAAAAAGCTTTTTAGTACACTGCAAGAGGGCAGTGCCCAAGGCAATGTGAGAGTTCTAGTTTTCCAACGTTTTATCCACAGTTGTCGTCTGTCTTTTGTATCACAGTTATTTTAGTGGATATAAAATGGTATTTAGTGGTTTTGATTTGCATTTATGGCTCCTGGAATTGAGCTCTTTTTCATATGCTTACTTGCCATTTGTATGCAGTATCTCTAGTTCCTCAATATCCTTTGGGGTTTGGTTCCAGGACCCCTTCAGATAAAATCTGGAGACATTCACCTCTCATATAAAACGAAGTAGTATTTGTAGATAACCTACACACTTCCTCCCATTACTTTAAGTCATCTCTAGATTTCCTATAGTACCTAATGCAATGTAAATGCTATGTAAGTAATAGTTCTATATTGTATTAAGGCAGGGTTCCCCAACCCCTGGGGCATGGACCAATACCAGTGTGAATGGCGGGCAAATGAATGAAGCGTTATCTATATTTACACAATAAATGTAATGTGTTTGAATAGTCCCAAGCCCCCCCCCCCCCCCCCCCCCCCCCCCCCCCCCCCCCCAGTCCTTAGAAAAACTATCTTTCACAAAACTCATCCCTAGAGCCAAAAAGGTTGGTAACCTCTGGCTTAGGGAATAATCACAAGAAAATAAAGTCTGTATATTAGTACAGATGCAATTTCTTTCTCAAATATTTTCAAACCATAATTGGTTGAATCCAAGGGTAGGGAACCCACAGATATGGAGAATTGACCATACCATGTTTGGCAAAATGTCTCTTCAAATTTTTTGCTCATTTTGATTTGGGTTATTTTTTTATTATTGAGTTGGAATGGTTCTTTATATATTCTGGGTACAAATATCTTATGTAATTCGTAAGTACTTCTCCCATTTCTGTGGTATTTTTCCACTTAATTGATGGTATTACTTGCAGTTCCTAAGTTTTAAGTTTTTGTGTAGCTCAGTTTATTCGGTTCTTC
>VMDO01001702.1:11197-133697 GCA_007922755.1 Pedetes capensis | reverse complement strand
TATCCTTTGATTTACATGTCTCCTTTCCCTCTTTTTGTTCCCTTGTTCTTCTTGTTCCATCTTTCTGTTGTTTCTGTGAGAACTTTTTCAGATTTCATGTGTAAGGGAAGTCATAACAATGTTTGTCATTCTGTGCCTGGCTTATTTCACTTAGCATAACATACTTCTCTTCCACTCATGTTGTCTGAAATGACATAATTTCCTTCTTTCTGTAAGGCTGTGTGGCACTCCATTGTGTATATACCACATTTTCTTTATCTGATCATCTACTGATGGACATTTAGGTTGCTTCTATATCTGGGCTGTTGTGAATGATGCTGTAATGAACATAGGAGTGCAGATTTCTCTTCCACATACCAATTTCAGTTTCTTTGAGGCCAGAGGTGGGATTGCTGGATCATATGGCAGTTCTGTTTTTAGGTTTTTGAGGCACTTGCATCTATTTTCCAGAGTGGATATAACTTTAACTTTTTGAGGAATTGCCATACTCTTTACTATAGTGGCTGTACTGTTTTACATTTCTACCAGCAACATACAAGGGTTCCAGTTTCCCTGACATCATCAGTTGTTTTTTTGGTGGTACTGGGGCTTGAACCCAGGGCCTCATGCTTGCATGTTTTGCAAGTGCGGGACCGCTGAGCTGCACGCCCTGCCCATTCTTTTTACTTTTTTGAGACAGGGTCTCTCGAAGTTACACAGACTGCCTCTGGTCTCGAACTTGTGATCCTCCTGCCTCCGCCTCCCCAGCTGCTGGGATTACAGGCATGCACCGCTGTGCCCAGCTTACATGATCAGCTGTTTTGTGACGTGTGTATTCTAGCATAAAAGTATATAACCTAGAGATCTCTTTAATTAGAAATCAAAATCATCTTGACAGTATAGGTTGTTCTCCCTATCCCTGGAAAGGTAATACTAATTCTTTCTTTCTTTTACCTAACTTTTATATTAACTGGCAATTTATGAAGGTATATTTCAAACCCAACAAGATGCACATTAGCTATAGTTATGTTTTGGAACAGCCAGATGGCCTTTGTATCCTACTGAGAAACAGATTCTAAGCATAGGGCTGGGAGAATACTTCATGTGCAGGCAGGAAGCTGGTTTGGGGGGAAGGCAGTGCAGCTTGCTCTGTCCAGGGCCCTGGAGGGTTGGCTGTGGCAGATTCTCTTCCCAGGAGCCAGCAACAGAAGGCTAAAGAGTGCGATCCTGGTCTTCCTAGGCCATGGGCTTCCTAGGTGAGAGAAGCACTTGTGAGAGACAGCCCGCCTCACAGAAAGGCCAGGAGAAGAGAACAATAGTGGGGACACAGACCCTGTCCCTCAACTCCTTCTCTTCCCTGGCGTATGCCAGCATTCCAGACATCCATACACGACAGTAGAGAGCCAGGGGTGCAGCTCACCTGCCCCTTGTGACAGGCCAGCGTGGACCCACTGTGGCTGGCAATGAGAGCCTCAGTCTTAACACCTGTTGAGTGGAATGGCAGCTTTTTCTGAGTCGTTCACAGCTGACACATATAAGACATTCCTTTTGGTGCAGTAAAGTGTTTGTATACTATAAACTTAGCAAAATGAAACTACATAAAATATCTTATTTTACAGTACAGTACAGGGAAAATATTGGGAAATGTGTTTTATTCCTATTGACACATACAATGTGCAAACATGCCTTTTATTTTATAGGAAATTTTGGCTGTTCTCAGGAAATTCTAAGCATTGCAGCCATGATGCAGATCCAGAATATCTTTGTGGTGCCCTCGAACCAGAAGTCTCAGGCAGTAAGTCCAACTTGCTTCCCAAACTATTCATATTATTCTCTTTTACTTTGGGCATTCCTTATTAAAACTCACCCAGAAACTATTGAAGACAGAGCTATGCAAATGATTTTAGCTCCCATTTTAAGTGTTTCCTATGTGCCTGACATTGTGCTAAGTATTTTACACACACAGTTTTATCTTCATAAACCTCGGGAGTTGATACTGTGACCATATTTTAAAGATTGGGGCACAGAAGGGTTAGGTAACTCTTTCCTGGTTGCACAGCTGGCACTGGCAGAGTGAGCTTTCACAGTCCAAATCCCCAGGCCTTACCCACTGCACTGCTGACTTCCAAGTTCCCATCAGGGAATTCATAATACAGGCTGCTCTGCAGAAACCTTGGTGGGCACATTAATGGTGTGAGGAGTCAGGTACCTGGGCAGATAGGCTGATTCTAGGCACCACACTGCACCATGATGGTGTGTCAGGTGGGGCATTCTGAGCTAAAATTGAGATGCCAAAAGCCTGCCTAAGGTGTAGGCATGATTGCTAAGTAAATGCTGGAAAGAGTGGAGGAAAAGTTAGCATATTGTGAGCTCCACTGTGGGCGGGTGCCAAAGGAGGCGCAGTACAGGCTGGCGTAGAGTCAGCTTGAGTGTGAAGAAGAGAGCCTGGGCACAGGGCGAACTGACCCTTCCCCCCGATTACAGTCCTCCCTGATACTTGCCTGCCTGTAAATTACAGCATTTTCTGCCTCCATGCCCATGCGCTTAGGTCTCTTTTCTCAGAATTTTTGTTTGTCCCTTTATTAACCTTTTTAACAGCTCTACCACAGGGCAGGCAAATTCAGTTTAAAGGGAGAAAACCAAGGTTCTGACTCATTTGTCTAGAATTATGGTATATCTCCTTTCCCATCCATTCCCTGGTTTGTTTTTCTCCTCCAGCGCTTCTTACCACCTTATAGACTATTGTTGTTGTTAGGTGCCGTCGAGTCGGTATCCGACTCATAGCGACCCTCATAGGGTTTTCAATGGCTGAGTGCTTCGGGATTGCCTTGGGAGTGGATTGCCAGGCCCTTCTCCCATTTTTGTGGTGCTGGGAATTGAACTTGGGACCTCAGAGACTGCAGCGCAGCGCTCTACCCACTGAGCTAAATTCCAGCCCCTTATAGACTATATATTTTACTAATTTATTTTGTTTGTTTTCTTTCTCCCACCACTGTTTTATTCATTGTTGTATCCCAAGTGGTTAAAATAGTGCTTGATCTTTAGAAGTGCCTAGTAAAAATCTCTTACTGAATGAACGGTAAGAAGGGAGGGAGGAAGATTGATTCTGTGACATTTGGTTCAAGGATAAAATTCTGAAGGTAATAAATATATTTGTACGTTTGCCATAGATATTATATATGCTGCTCTTCAATCCTGTGGGAACATTTGGCACTGTCCTGGATCTTTCTCACGGAAAGATGAATTCAGGGATGGGGACGTAACGGACTGTGCAGCTAGTGGTGGCCTAGGAAGATGGAGGGTCCTGCATGCACAGTCAGTCTGCTCCTGCCCTCCTGGAGCCTACATTGTATTGGGGGCCAGGAGGAGTGCTTCTGAGGGAGATGATTCCTACTGCACTGCTGAGGACAGAGACAGGGACACCAACATCTATCAAACTCCTGCACCAGGGACTTTGCCGTACATTATCTTAATCCACAGCAAGCTTGACAGAGAGACTTAATTTCCTGATTCTACAAATAGGGAAATGGAGGCTGAGAAAGGCCACGTAACCAATGTGAGGGCTGTCAGGATATGACAAGGCTAGGATGGTGTGAACCAACCCTTTCTCAATCCATAACCATCTACTGTTCATCCCAAAGTGTCCTTCCTAGTACAAGTGGCTTATGGAAGTCAACTCTAAATGAGATTTATTCTTTCTAGATTCGAGTACACCGAAGATTTGCTGTGGAAGAGGGCGATCACCTCACCATGCTCAATGTGTACGAAGCATTTATCAAAGTAAGGACAGCTGTGGTGTGGAGGGAACCCTCACCCATCCACCCACTTGGGACTTCCTTAGGAGCAAGAACCCAGAAGTTAGTTCACAAATGACTGGCCAAGAGACACCTTTATTTTCCTATTAGGTTTATTGTCAGTGAGTTGTACATCTCACCTGAGGTTTTGCTTTCATATTGCCAGAAAGAACTCAGGAATCATTTGGTGCTTTTCCTTGCCTGAAGATGTGGTACACGAGAGGTGGGCTGGTGGCTCATCATCTGGAAGTCCAACATCCACTGGGTATTAGGAAAAAGGCAACTTTGAGTAGGAAGTTCTGCTAGGTGAGCAGGGCTGAGAATAACTTAGAGTCTTAAGAATAACTTAGAGTCTTAGGTTGGATCTTCACAGTTGTCCCACCTGCTGTGAGATGACATTTCAGTAAGGATCTGTGCATATGCATGAATCCTACCTGTGTTTAGCCATAGGCAGTGTTAATTTTCATTTTTTATGTTCTGTAAAACTAAGAGCAAATAATATAGCTTAAATTATCACTAAAATTATTTTGAAAGATCTAAAGCTGATGAAAATGGTGGAAAAAGAAACCTAATATAAAGGAAAGGGGATATAGTTCATATTTTCAGTATTCATTTCTTTTCCTTTTTTTTTTTTTTTTCTTCAGTACTGGGGATTGAACCCAGGGCCTTGCGCTTGCATGCTCTGCAAGTGCTGGACCACTGAGCTGCACCCCCAGCCCTTTTTTTTTTTTCACTTTTTGAGACAGGGTCTCGCGAAATTACACAGACTGCCTCTGGTCTTGAACTTGTGATCCTCCTGCCTCTGCCTCCCGAGCTGCTGGGATTACAGGCGTGTGCCACCATGCCCGGTGGTAGTATTCATTTCTTAAATACTGTTTTTTCCCTTTTTTTTTCAGTACTGAGGGCTGAACCCAGGGCCTGTACCCCCAACCTCTTTTTAAATTTTTTGTCTTGAGACAGATACTAAGTTACACTGCCTCTGGCCTCAAACTTGTGATCTTTCTGCCTCATTTTCCCGAGTTGCTAGGATTACTGGTGTGTGCCACTGCACCCAGCTTAAATACTTCTTTTTAAAGAGGAGAGATACCAGATTTTCATTTCACTAGAGATTTGAAGATTAGTCAGATAATTAATGGTTTTCAGAAAATGACTTGTCTGTTATTGAGATTTACGGATTAAAACATTTAAAATTAACTTTTACAAGGTAGCATCTCCAATCTGAAACTTTTTGTAGAAGTAGAATATAGATACAGACATACATTGTATTATTCTGCAGTTGTCTTCATGGGAAATCCTCTATGAATTGCATTTTAAAAACTTTATTACATTTTAAAAACTTCCTTCCTAGCTTAGAATTTAATTTTAGAGGCTTACTCCCACAGCACAAATTTAATCCAAGACAATGGCAATACTTAAGGATACAGAAGAAAATTGAGTATTATTGATAGAAAAAGCATAATTTGGGGATAAATAATAATTTGTAAATTATTTCTCCATTGACAAATGTCATGCTTTCCTCTACTATAAAGAAGTGGTAAACTGAAGCCCACCAATAAGAAAAGTTGATTTACAAAGAACCACAGGGAAGTAGTTCATGTGTTGTGCTGCTGTTTAGATTGAGAACAGCTCTGCTCCGTCTTCAGTTCTCATTTGCTTGTTAGTGTGGGGAGTGAGGTCACAGAGCTGGCAGATGCAAGTGTGGTTGTCAACATGTGTTTTGAGAGATGGGACAAATGAAAGACCAGTTACAATCTGAAGCTCTGTCTCACTGAACCAGCAACCTCACCTCAGTCAGGACTGTTTATGTGCTTTCCTAATGCTACTCCCTCTGTCTGGTTGTTCTGTAGCACAATAAGAACTCCCAGTGGTGTCAGGAACACTTCCTGAATTACAAGGGTCTTGTCAGAGCTGCGACTGTGAGAGAACAGTTGAAGAAGCTGCTTGTCAAGTTTCAGGTGCCCAAGAAGTCCAGTGAAGGTGAGAATGCAGGCCCCTGCCAAGGATTTTCTTTTTTTGATCTGCTTAGTTTCATTCTCAAAGTTGTCCTGCTGGGCTAATGTGAGGTAGCACAGTGTGCTGTCCCTACTCTGGGTTTCCCACTTAGAGGTGCTTGCATTTGCTGAATGCAAAGTTGCATATTTCTCCCAAGGAGGTCCATATTGATTTTTGAGGGTTATTTTTACCAAAAGATGTTAAAGTTAGTGGCAACACCTAAGAATTTTTTTTTTTTTTTGTGGTACTGGGGGTTGAACCCAGGGCCTTGTGCTTGCATGCTCTGCAAGTGCTGGACCACTGAGCTGCACCCCCAGTCCAATTTTTTTTTTTACTTTTTTGAGACAGGGTCTCGCCAAATTATGCAGACTGCCTCTGGTCTTAAACTTGTGATCCTCCTGCCTCCGCCTCCCAAACCACTGGGATTATAGGCGTGCGCCACGGTGCCCGGCCTTAAGAATTGTTAACATGCGCATTATCGCACATCCTATAATTAATATAATCATGTGGTCATTGCATGAAAAATTACCTTTAAGTGGATGAAATTCATGGCTATTACCTAAAAATTGCATTTTCTTTTCAGATGCAAGTGTTGTTGAGGCAAGTGCCATGTTTTTGGCCTAGGCAGTCACTGAGGGTGAGGCAGAGCAGTACTATGTCTCTAGCAGTGACTGTGATGACCATTAATTGAGGACATAGTATGTTGTCCTGTGACAGGGGCTTTACAAACATCCTCTGATTTCATCTCCATCTGTGTGAGGTATAGATGATGACATCCTTAGTTAATAGAGGGGCCAGAAAGTCCTATGGAAGAGTTCAGCTGTATTCAGGACAACATAGATGGCAATCAGCAGAGTGGCTCAGAAGCCCACCCTTTTGAGGAAGTGACATCTGCTCATTTGTTCATCATCTGAATGCCCGCTGTGCGCCAAGTACTCAGCCATATTCTCAACCCCACAATTACCTTGAGTGCTTCTAACAGGCCAGGGATTGTTCCAAGTAGTTTGTGTGTTAATTCTTTAATGCTCACAACAACCTGTGAATTGTGTGCTGCTATTATCTCTATTTTACAGATGAGAATAATGAGGCTAAGAGGCCAAAAGTAACTCGTTGAAGGTCACAGTGTGTGGTAGAGTCAGAACTTGAACCCAGGCAGTTGTATTTTAAGGCCTTATTTTGCCTTTATATTAAGAGCAAGTGATTGAAAAATGGCAAAGACTTGGTTCTTACTCTTAGGGCACAGTGCAGCAAAGGGAGAGATTCATGCAAATAGATAAACTATAATGTAAGATTATCAGTCCTTTTAGATATTAATATAGTAGACACTTCAGTAATCATACAAGGCAATAATGACAAATGTAGCAGGAGTGCAAGGCTTGAAGTCTCTTCAAGTACTGGGGAACTGATTAAATTAGAAGACAGTGGCAAGGACACCCTAAGCAAGGAGGACTGTGGAGACCAGTACTTGGAGTAAGGAACATACTTGATTTTCATAAGAGAAGGAAGAGTTGCAGCCTGGGTGATGGAGTCATATTGATGTCATTGACAGAAACAAGAAGCTTACAAGAACAGCTAATGAGGAGAAGTTGATCAGGTTCCTGTCACCTGGCAAATAGATGGCAGCCTTATTTCTACATCTGTGTATCTTAACCTAGTTTTCATTATCAGCCTTGTATCCCAGAGGAAGAGTTACGTTAAATTTAAATGCATCTTAACAAGAGGAACAAAGTGCTGAGGAAAAAGATTTTATAAAGGAGAATTCAGCTTTGGAAGGCCACAAACCATTGTAAATCTCAGATGTCCTCCTGCCTCTACCTCTAGGAACTACTTTTTCCCCTTTAGGAAGTGATCTCATCCTAAGAACGCATGTTGTACATGGAAGTTTCTTATGGCCCACGGGAGAGAAGGGGCTGCATCTTGGATCAGTTGGTGGTTAGAAATGTAGGTTTGAGATCAGTTCTGTAGCTGGGAACAATAAAGAAGGTCATGGAGAGTAAATAAATTATGCTCCAGGTTAAAGCATCCAGATGTTAAAAAGAAAGTAAGCAGTAAAAGATATTTTCAGCTGCCATGAGATAAAAAATTTAAATTTACTGTAGAGTGACTTTAACCTACTTAGAAAAAAACCTAGTTTCTAAAATTCACAAAAAGAAGAAATACAGATAATAATCAAATAAATATAACTTAAAGAAGGTAACCATTTTTGCCAAAACATTGTAGGTAAGAATGTAGTGAAACAGACAATTTTTATATATTATTGATGGCTTTGTAAATGGTACCACATTTAGGGATCTTGTTTGTGAACATACTATATTTCAATAAAGACGCCGTCATTGTTTTATCTATCACTAAGAAAGAAAAATACTATCCTGATTTTGGGAATTAAAGTAGAAGAAAGAAAAAAAGGAGTAAGTCTTAGAACTGATGAAATATGGCATGTCACAAGCCATAAAAATGGCACTATTCCTTTGCACAACAATGTGGAATTTATCTTGTGGACATCATTTAATAAACGGACAAGCTTTGTCCCTGACAGATGTTTACTGTAGTAGTAGAAACATCAATTAAAATGGAATGTTTGGAAAAATTTGAGGAATTGCCCACTGTAGCTTATAACCACAGAAGTAATGTATTCTAGTTTGTGCTTTATGGAAACAATATCATTCCCACAATGAGATCTCCTAAAAAGGAGTTCTGAGGTTACTGGCCAGTCTGTAGAGTAGCTGTCTTAGGTCCTGGTGTCCAGCCTTGGTCCAGTCATCTGTGGCCTACTACCGGAGCAGTCCAGCTGTCATTGTGGGAGCAGGGCCTCAGATGGTGCCAGACAAGCATCTGGCACAGGGAAACAAATAGCTAGCTGGTTCAGGAGATGATGACTTCCACATGGCTCAGGCAGCCTATGGGGCTATACCTGGACCCTGAGCATCGTAGCACAAGCCTGAGCACATGAAGTGGAGGGCAGGACAGGGTCTAATTTATCCCTCTGTTTGCCACTTTGTGTAGGTGATCCAGATCCGGTTCTGAGGTGCATTGTTTCCGGATTCTTTGCAAATGCTGCAAGGTTTCATTCTACAGGAGCTTATAGGTAACATGATACTTTCTAAAGTCATTTGGTAAGGGAGAAATCTTTAAGATGATATGAACCCCACCAAAAGCTCATGTGCAGAGATAGTATAGAAATCAAATGAACTATTTTAAATATATATGGTGGCTTTTTCCAAAACTAACTTGAGGTTAGCTGTATAGCTTTAAGCAGATAATCTTAACACTCTGGAAGAGATTCTAAATATTTAGTCTATCTACGTGTTGTTTTAGGATGACAATTACATGTCTAGAGGCTGGTACTGTCTCTGTTCTAATAATGGAATAACAGGACTGGTGGAAATCATTAACAATGATGTTTCCCAGAGAAGTTAACTTTTACCATTCAGTAGTTCATTATGTCCTTAGAGCGCTGCAGGACTGAGGTCATTGGAGTATTGTGTTTTGAAGGTTGACAAGTGTTTCTTCACACAGTGAATGTGTTTCCTGCCTCAAATCTGCAGCCTGTCTCGTCCACTTGCATTTTCTTGGTATTGAAAACTCCTGATCCTTGATTCCTATAGTAGCCTTTACTATATTCAAATATAGTAAAACCTTAAGTATTATTTAGCCTACCTTTCTCCAAACTAAATCATTCCAATTCTTGAAATTGTTACTTTAAGTCTCTCTTCTGTCTCTTGGCTCATTTTGGTCATATAACTTCACTGTAGCTGTTTAAAATTTTAAAATATAGCTAACATCATTTTCTCATCTTTTTTTTTTCTTCTTGTGGTATTGAGGATTAAACCCAGGGTCTCTCACATACTAAGTCAAACCTTCTACCACTTAACTATGGTTGCATACCTGTTTGTTTATTCATTTATTTGAGACAGGGTCTCACTGTGTAGCCCAGGCTGGCCTTGAACTTGGAATCCTCCTGCCTCAGCCTCCTGAGTAGCTGGGATTACACATACGTACCAGTGCACCTGACCATTTTCTCATCTTTTATTAGGGACCAATCAAAAGGCTTTCTCCTGAGCCCTTCAGGTTTCTTCCATATATTATTATGCTCTTTGTTAATTTTCCTCAGAAAATATTGGAGACCTATTATCTGAGTCCAGCCAAGAGAACTCTTTCCCTCAACACTGGGCTTCGTGTTAAAGTATTCAGAACTGAGCATTTTAAATTTTGACAGCCACATCTGCTCCATCTCGTATCCTGGTAGTTGACTGCTTGGATTTTAAATTGTAGCACTTTACCATTACTCTGGTGTGCTGTTTGTCTCTCCAGGCCACATAGTCTAGTCCCACATTGTTGTGATTCCCTTCCCCTACATACACACACCCCTCATTGAGTTGCTGTTTGAAGCAGCCGTCACATTTGGGAGGTGAGACCCCTTTGGAGAGGCCTGAGCTCTCCCCCAGGGAGTGCCCCTCACTTGTCCTTTTGACTGCCCCCTTCTCCTGAAGAGTGTCAGCCATTTCTGCAGGTGTTCTACAAACTATTTCATCAGTGTCTTCATAGAAACAGGTGACATGAGAGATTCTAAGGCTAATCATTTCTCTGAGACAGAGTTCAGAGTTGGTCAGCTCACCACCACTTGGCAGGACAGTTGGGTCCACTACACTAGCTTTGTCAAAGTGTTGGTGATGACCTAAATACTGGTGTTGGAAACACTTCCTTTGACAGATAGATCCCTGGTGCCCCTAGAAATGTGCGATAAATGTTTTGGGCAGAGACTCCTAATCTATTAATGTTGTCTTATGACCTTACTGATAGTTATGTACTTAGTAATAGTTTTTGAATTAAGTTAAATCAGATCTGAGGTTAGAATTGGAAATAACCATTTCAGAAAGACTAATTGTCCCATCCTGTGCTTGCTTTCTCCACTGTTCTTCCTAAGGTCATTAAGGTCATTAGCCTTGTTATTGTTAGGTGGTTAGGTGCCGTTGAGTTGTCGTCCAACTCATAGTAACCCTAAGTACAGCAGGCGAAACAGTATTGTTAGTGCTTCACTACTATTCATAGGGTTTTCAGTGGCTGATTGTCTTTTGGGAGTGGGTTACTGGGTCCTTCTACCAAGCCTACAGCATCTGGTGTTCCCAGGTGGTCTCCCATCCAAGGACAAACCAGGCCTAACCTTGCTTAGCTTTCAGCATCTGACTGGATCAGACGCCATAGTGTATGGCTGCAGGCTCATTAGCTTTAGTACTTAGCTTTATGTGGTAGGAATGCTTATAGAAGAAATCATATATGTTATATCTACTCCAAAGGAAATTGTCTTGAAAGAGAACCTGTAGAAGATAAGCATAAACAAAGGCAGAGCATTATATTCCTCATGTTGTTTCCTTCTCTTCCTTTTTTATATGATTTATTCTTGATTCCTGGGTTGGCAGTTGGGAAGGGGTAGGAAAAAGCACTGAGAAGATGGAGACTGCTATTTTGTTCAAGTGAAGTTCAATTTGCGTGCCTTTTTGGGGGGCAGTAATATTAAAAACATCTGTGGGAAGGTCGTGCTATAAGTACTTAAAGCATTCTTCAGACAGAATTTTTCTGTCTCACCAGGACTATCCGTGATGATCATGAGCTGCACATCCACCCTGCCTCAGTCCTCTATGCAGAGAAGCCCCCTCGCTGGTAAGCCTCTCTTACTGCTGAGCCTTGGGCCTACCTTGGAAGCAAGGCCTAATTCTTGGTTGTCTCTGGGTCCCCAGGGCCTTGCACAGGGCCGGGACTACAGGTGCTCTGTACACATTTATTAATTTTGTTATTGTGCTGAGTCATTCATAGAATTTCTGCTCGATCCAGAGATCCCCTGAAGCAAACAATGATGGGTGTCTGCTCACTCATTCTCTATCCCAGTATTCACTTTTCACCCACTGAACCAGTGTGCAGAGATGACTTGGGTCCAGCCCAAACAGATTCCAGTACTGTAAGAGGCTTTGCTAGAAGGATGTCTGAAGTGCTGGGGTTAGCACTACAGGTGCCAAGGAGGGTCAAGCTGGTTTCGTGGAGGAGCTGACATTTGTTCTAGACTTAGAGATAAGAGTTTCCAGGCAGAAAAGGTCCTGAAGGGCATTCAGACCAAAGAAGTAGGATTGACTGAGCCGAGGCAACATAAAGGAAGCTCATGTCTTTGGAAACAGGAATCATTGTTATGTCTGGCCAACATTACCCAGAAGGTGGCCTATGAAATGGTACCAGTCTTCAGCACTGGCTAGGAACGGGGAAGCAGTATAGAAGTCAAGAGAAGGCATTTTAATAGGTTGCATTTATGTCTGCCCAGTTTAATACTAATAAATTTCGGCTTATTTTGTATTTTTAAAAATTTTACTTTTATAATTATTTATATTATATTTTATAAAAATATTGCTTGACAAATTGGACATTTTAATGACAGCAAAAACTGGTCCTTTGCCGGTATAAGATGGGGAGCCCTCTGGAAGAAGGAGGGGCATGTGTGGAGAGAGGAGGGGACATTGGCAGTGGATAAAATTAGAGGGTAGAAAGTTCTGTTATAAGATTCTTTGTAGCCCAAGCCAGTGTTTTCAAAGTGTGGTTTCCACACCAGTATCAGCATCAACTGGAAACTTGCTGGAAAGGCAGATTGTCAGACTGTGCCTAGCCCTCCTGAATCAGAACCTGGGGGTGAGGCCTAGCACTCTATTTTAACAAGCCCTCAAGATGTTTCTGATGGTGATAAAGTTAGGCTCTATTTGCTTAGACCAAAGAATGAGATTATCTTGTAACCAGTGCAGTCTTAGAAGCTTCTGAGGTGGGGAGTGACCTGGTCAGTGCATGGTTCCCCCATGCCCATGAATGTGCATAGTAAGTTGAAGAGGAAAACCAAAGTTTTGCAATTCTGGGTCCTTTCTCAAAGGTTTCCAGACTTTTGGGTGATTGAGTTTAGGAGTTGCTTATAGGGAACAGCCATTTCTTTTTCCTTCTTCATTCTCAACAAGTTCTGAAGGGCAAACAAAGGGTGGCAGAAATAGGTCCAGCCTGGAACAGACCCACCCCATTGAGTTGGTGGGACTATGCTCTCCCCTCACTGCCTGTGTTGGGAGGGTCTTCCCCTTCCTTTACTCTTCCTCCTTCGGTGATCTCCCCTTCCTCTTTCCTTACCCCCTCCTCGAGCATGCTAGACAGATGCTTTGCCATTCAGTTGTATTCCCAGCCCTTCCCCTTTTCATCAGCTGAAATACATTTAGCGATTTTTGAGGGGTAACTGCAATGTGGCTGGTGTTTTTATGGATTTATAGCTCTGAAGGATGCCCTAAATCAACATTCCAGATAGCTCAGAAACTAACATCTACTAACACATGCCCCTAAAGTCCAGCGATTTGAAATTATGGTATGTTCGTGGCTCTTTGGTATGTGGTACCTCCTCCCTAGGTATGTCTTTTTTTCCCCTTAAGTAAGCTTTATATACAGTGAATGATGAGTTTTGACAAATGTGTACTCCCCATGTAACCCATACTCCAAGTAAGATATAAGATATTTTTATCACTCTGGGAAGTTCCTTCGTGTCACTTCCCTGCCCGTTTCAGAATCAGGCAAGACTTTGACTCCATTTCTACATTTTCTAGTTAAGTCTGCAAGTTCTGCTCAGAGCTCTGTAAATGCAGAGCCAGGGTCCAGAATGGTCCTATGTGGATAACTGAGATGCCCTAGAAATCAAGTAGAATGTAGAGTCTTATCTGTAAAAGGGAAACACTGTGACCCCCACTCAGGTCTGGAGGCTCAGTGAGCAGCCTAAATGCCTGTGCTTAGTGCAGCGCCTGCATGTGGAGTACACACCTGCTGAAGGTTAAGGGTAGGGACTTGTCATCTCTAACTGTGGTTCTTCATCATCTCTAACTGTGGCTCCTGACCATCCTTGTAAGACATGGGCAGCTGGTTCATGGTGGTTCTTGTTTCAGGGTTATCTACAATGAAGTTATACAGACCTCCAAATATTACATGAGAGATGTGACTGCCATAGAGTCTGCTTGGCTGCTGGAGCTGGCGCCACACTTTTATCAACAAGGAACGGTAGGAATGAACAGAGCCTCTCACTCAAACTTCCAGTTAGCAGCATTTCATAATGTAATGTACAGTTCTTCTCCAAATTGGTGCCCTGAATTCGTGCCCACACCCTAATGGTGCACAGGGTGTATAGGCCATTATCATACCCCATAGCATTCCTGGTAAAAGCATTCAGTCTTTTGCTTCGTTGTTAAGTACCATTGAGTTGTGTCCAACTCATAGCAACCCTATGTACAACAAAACGAAATACTACCTGACACTGTGCCGTGCACTTGATCTTTTTTATGCTTAAGCCTATTGTTGCAGCCACTGTGTCAATCCATCTACTAGAGGGTTTTTTCCTTTTTTCAGTGACACACCATTCTCCCAAACATTATGTCCTTGTCCAGGGATTGATCCCTCTGGACAGCATGTCTAAAATACATCAGACTCAGTCTAGCCATCTTGCTTTCAAGGAGCACTCTGGTTGTATATCTTCTAGGATGGATCTTTTGGTTCTTTTAGCAGTCCTTGATATATTCAATATTCATCTCCAGCACCATAATTCAAAAGCATCTCCTGTCTCCCTTATACACTATCCAGCTTTCACAAGCATACGATTTGACTGAAAATTCCATTGTATGAGTCAGGTGCACCTTTGTTTTCAATGTGACATCTTTACTTTTCAACACTTTAAAGTGGTCTTTTGCAACAGCTTTTCTCAATGTAGTGTCTTTTGATTTCTTGACTGCTGCTTCTGTGAGTGTTCATTATAGAACCAACTAAAGCAAAATGTTGAGCAGCCTCAATCTTTTCTCCATTTATTATGAAGTTGCTTACTGGCCCAGTTGCAAGGACTTTTGTCTTCTTGATATTGAGGAACAATCCATTCTGAAGACTGTATTCTTTGATCTTCATCAGTAAGTGTTTCAAATCCTCTTCACTTTCAGCAAGCAAAATTGTGTCATCAGCATAACACAGGTTGTTAATAGCATGTTCTATTTCATAAAGTTCAGCTTCTCAAATTATTTCCTCCACATAGAGATTAAAGAGGTATGGTGAAAGGATACAGCCCTGAAGCACACTTTTCCTGACTTTAAATCAAGCAGTGTTTCCTTGTTCTGTTTGAATGACTGCCTCCTGGTCCATGTTCGGGTCCCTCATGAGTACAATTAAGTGCTCTAGTTTCCCATTCTTCACAACGTTATCCATAATTTGTTGTGACCTACACAGTCAAATACTGTTGCACAATTGATAAAACAGACATCTTTCTGGTGTTCTCTGATTCTGGCTGAAGTCCATCTGACGTCATCAATAAGGTCCCTGGTTCCTCACCCTCTTCTAAACCCAGCTTGATTTTCCCTCAGTTCCCTGTCTATATACTTCTGCAGTTGCTTTTGAATGATCTTTTGTTGTTGTTGTTAGGTGCTGTCGAGTCGGTGTCCAACTTATGGCAACCCTACATACAACAGGTGAAATAGTATTGTTAGTGCTTCTCTGCTATTCATAGGGTTTTCAATGGCAGATTATTTCTTGGGAATGGATTACTGAGTTCTTCTCCCAAGCCTACAGCACCTGGTGCTCCCAGGTGGTTTCCCATCCAGGTACTAACCAGGTCTGACCCTACTTGCTTCTGAGATCTGACGGGATTGCATACCACAGTGGTATGGCTGCAGGCATCGAATGATGTTTAGCAAAAATTTTACTTGCGTGTGATACTAATATTATTTAATAATTTCAGCACGTGATTGGACCCCCTTTCTTGGAAATAGGTACAAATATGAATCTCTTCCAGTCAGTTGGACAGGTAGCTATTTCTAAATCTTTTGGTTTAGGCAAGTGAGCACCTCTAGTGATGCATCTATTTGTTGAAAGATCTCAATTGATATTTCATCAATTCCTGGAGCCTGTGTTTTGGCAGTGCCTTCAAGGCAGCTTCCACTTCCTCCTTCAGTACCGCTGGTTCCTATTCATATGCAGCCTGTTGAAATGTTTGATCATTCACCAATTAGTTTTGGTATAATGACTTTATATATTCCTTCCATTTTCTTTTGATGCTTCCTGCATCATTTAATATTTTCCCTGTAGAATCCTTTACCACTGCCACTTGAAGCTTGAATTTTTTCTTTAATTCTTTGAGCTTGTGAAAAATAGAGCATATTCTTCCCTTTTAATTTTCTATCTATAGCTCTTTGCACATGTCATTATAATATTTGATTTTGTTTTCTCAAGCTGCCCTTTGAAATCTCCTGTTTAGTTCCTTCATCACATTTTTCTTTAGCTGTTCAACGTTCAAAGGCAAGTCTCAGAGTCTCTTTTGACATGTAATTTGGTCCTTTCTTTTTTCCTTTTTAATAACCTTTTGTTTTCCTCGTGAATGATGTCTTTGATGTCATGCCATGACTCATCTCATCTTCAATTATTAGTGTCTGATGCATCAAATCTGTTCTTGAGCTGGTTTCCGAACTCAATTGGCATATACTCAAGGTCATACCTTGGCTCACATGCATTTGTTCTAATTTTCTTCAGTGTCACTTTGAACCTGCATATGAGCAGTTGATGGTCTGATGCACAATCAGCACCTACTTTTGTTCTGACTTCTGATACTGAGCTTTTTCATCATCTTTTCCCACAAATGTAGTCAGTTTGGTTCCTGCATGTTTCATCTAGTGATATCCATGTATATAGTCACTATTTTTGTTGGTGAAAAAAATGTATTTGCCATAAAAAAAAATCATTGGTCTGACAAAATTCTGTTATGTGATTTCTAGCATCATTTTTGTCACCAAGACTATATATTTTCCAACTACTGAGCTGCCTTTTTTGTTTCCAATTTTTGCATTCCAGTCACCAGTAATTACCAGTGCATCCTGAATGCATGTTCACTCAATTTCAGACTACAGGACCTGATAAAAATCTTCCATTTCTTCATTTGTGGCCTTAGTGGTTAGTGTGTAAATTTGAATAACAGTCATATTGACTGGCCTTACTTGTAGGCATATGGATATTATTCTATCACTGATAGCATTGTACTTCAGGACAGATCTTCAGATGCCTTTTTTATGATGAATACAACTCTGTTTCTTTTTAAGTTATCATTCCCGGCATAGTAGGCCATATGATTATCTGAATTTTTTTTCCTTAGGGAGTTGGAGGGACTTATTTTTAATTTGCTTCATAGGGAAGTACAATTAAAAATAAGTCCCTCCAACTCCGTAAGAGAAAAAAAAATCTCTTGCTCTTCCTTTCTGCTTTTGTTCCTCTAAACCATTCCTAAAGAAATCATCTCACATTTGGGGTGGTACAGATATTCTCTAAGAAGGATTCTCTCACAGAGGCTGTAGACAAATGTGCAAGCTTAAACCCAAAGTGGGTGTAACCCGTGGCAGGTGATGTTGACGTGGCTGGTGTAGTTGAGTTTGTGTACCCTTCCAGCATGGCAGGCCCACTGCAGAACAAGCAGGGTAGTGATCTTTGTAGATGATTTAGGGTTTTGATTTCTTCTTCATTTTTGTAAAAAATGATCCATTCATTGGCCCCCAAAAGGTCAAACATTCTTCTAACAAAAATTTTTTTGAGACAAGACTTCACTATGTCGTTCAGGCTAGCTTAAACTCATAGTCCTCCTGCCTCAGCCTTCCAAGTGCTGGTGTTACAGGAGTGTACAGTTATACCCTGCTCCAACAAGACTTTTAATTGAAGGATAGTTGATTATGTTTGGAAGCCTAGCAGGTAATCAAGAGTTCACAAACTTCCTGGCTAAATGTGGCCCATTGACTCAATATTTTTGGCTGTACTATGTTTTTAATTGGAGTGTTTAGTCTATTTAATATAATTATTGATATGATTAGATTTTAGCCCGTTTCCTTGGTAATTTTCCCTATTTGTACAATTCAGTCTTTTTTCTTTTTAAACAATGGCAACATCAAGAGCCACTAGGAATGGTAGAGAATATACAATTTATCATAGAGATTTGACAATTACTCAAATTATTAGTAGTTGATTTCATCTATTCTATTATGGTCTCTCCTTCATCCTTTGTGTAAATCGAACTTTCTATCTGGTATCTTTTCACTTTAGGCTGAAGCATTTCCTTTAATATATCTTTTAGTACATGTCTGCTGGTGAGATACTCTCAGCCTTCATTTATTTGAAAATGTCTTGCTTTATCTTCATTTGTTTGTTTGTTTGAAACACAGTGTCACTTTGTAGCCCCGACTGTGAACTCTCAGTTCCTGCCTCATCCTTCTGAGTGCAGAGATTGTAGGCATGTACCACCACACCTGGCTGTTCATCTGCATTTTTGAAAGATATATTTGCTCTGTAGAATTATATCTTCAAAGAGTTTTTGTTTGTTTCAATTTTGCACTTTAAAGAATTTATTTCTTTGCCATCTGATTTGAAGTATCTTTCAGAAGGCAGCAGTCATTTTCCTGGTTGCTCCTCTGTATGCAATGTGTCTTTCCACACTGCTCCACCCTGGGGCAGGTACTTTTATGATTTTTTCTTTGCCTTTGATTTTAGCAGTT
The DNA here is from genome assembly GCA_007922755.1 of Pedetes capensis. Lineage (NCBI taxonomy): Eukaryota > Metazoa > Chordata > Mammalia > Rodentia > Pedetidae > Pedetes > Pedetes capensis. Next base: position 115,375 of record VMDO01001702.1, on the reverse strand, counting down.
TGTCCTATGAGGTACATTTTTTGTGTGCTTAATCCTTTTTGGAGTTAATTGAGCTTATTGGATCTTTGCACTGGTATTTAAAATCATATTTGGAAAATTTGGGACAATTATTCCTTAAAGCATTTTTTTCTGCTCCAATATTTCTCTCTTTTCTCTTCTAGAACACTCTAGTTAAGTATATGTTAGAGCCAAATGTATTTTTCTTTTTCATAACTTCTCTTTCTTTTTTCGTCTTTATTCACCCTGTGCTTCTGTTTGGATAATTTCTTTTGACCTATCTTAAGGATTACTGGCCAGTTCTGCAGTATCCAATCTGCTATTAAGCCCATCTAGATAATATTTCATAAGAGATACTGTACTTTCCTATTCTAATATTTTCATTTGGTTCTTCTTTAGTTTTATGTTTCTGTGTTTAGATCCTTTGTATGTTCACTTATTATCTCTACTTTTTTATTTAAATCTTTGAACATATTTATTATTAAGATTTGAATCTAATATGACCCCCAAAGGTCAGGTGTTTAGATATTTGGTTCCCAGGTAGTGGTGCTGTCCTGGGAGGCTGTGGAATGTTGGAAAATAAGACCTAGTGTTTTAGATGTAGGTCTCTGAGGGCAAGCCTTTGGAGGTTTTACCTGGGCCCCTGGGCCCCTGGTTCTGACCTGCCATGACATGAGGTCCTCTGCCCCAGGACTTGCTGCCTGCCCTGCCACCATGCCTACCTGCCTCTATACACTGAAATATGTTAAATTATGAGTCCCAGTAAATCATTCTTCTCATAAGTTTGTTTCTGTCATATATTTTGCCACAGTGACACACAAGGTAGCAGCAGATTTATAATACCTGTTTTAAAAGACTTGTCTACTGAATCAACATCTGTGTCACTTCTGGAATGTTTTGTCTTTTGGATGTTTTTCCTCCTTGTAATGGGACATATTTTCCTGCTTCTCTTGTCTAGTAATTTTTTTGTTGTATGCTGGATATTATAGATGCTGTTTTATGGAGTTTGGATTTTTTCTTTTCTTACAGAATGTCGAATGTTTTTTTCTTCTGGCAGTCAGTTAATTTATAGGCACATCAGTCTGATGCTACTGAACCTTGATCTTAGTCTTTAATAGGGCACACCTAACACATGATCTTTTTAATGTCTCAGTCAAATGCCTAGGATAACTCAGTGAAGTCTGTGGACTCTGACAGGTCAGAGCTTTGTTGTCTCTAGTACTGTACAAACCTCCAGAGTCTTCATTTTCAGCTTACAACTCCCCACTAACTGTTCTTTGATATTCTTATAGAATCTGGGCCTGCATATGTATAGTTTACTGTTCAGCCAAAGACTTCAGGGTAGCCCTATGTAGACTTTTGGGAACATCTTTTCTTGATGCCATGTTCTGCAAATTCTATCTTTCTCAGCAGCCCTGAACTCTCATCTCTTTCCTTTGTTGTTTTCTGTTCAGAATTTACTTCCCCGTGCCAAGGTTTGGAGGCCAAGGCAGAGACTGATGAATGTGAAGCTGGCCCTCTTGTTTCCTTATTCAAAGATTACAGCCCCTACTGGGGGTAGATCTCGAAATTAAAGTACATGCTTAGCATGCAGGAAGCCTTGAGTTCAATCTCCAACCCCTCTGCCCAACCAATACCCCACCCACAAAGATGATGATAGGTCTGTGCTATTTGTTTTCCAAAGCCTGCAGAAAGTTGCTTCAGATATTTTGTCCAACTTATTACTACTCCATCAGAGCTAGAACAGAACTGCACAATGTTTTCAAACTGAAATTTGAACTGATTGCTGGATTTAAAAGTTGGAAGATTTATTGCTGGGTGTGGTGGCACATGCCTGTAATCCCAGCACTTGGGAGGCTGAGGCAAGAGGATTGATGTGAATTTGAGGTGAGCCTGGGCTACATGGCCAGTTCCAGGCCAGCTTGGGCTACAAAGCAAGATCCTATTTCAAAAATGAAGCAAAACAGAAAAGTGGAAGATTTAAGCCAGACATAGTGGTGTCCTCCTATAGCCGCTGCTACTTGGGAGGCAGAGGAAGGAGGATTGCTTGAGCCTGAGAGTTTGAGGCCAGCCTGGGCAGCATAGCAAGACCTTGCCTCAACAAAAGAGATTTCACATTAAGTGTAAATTTCTGATTTCTCTTGAAAGAAATGTTAAATCTACCCAGCTATTCAGGAGACTGAGGCAGGAGGACTGAATTCGAGGCCAGTCTGGGCAACATAGCAAGACTTTGTCTAAAAAAAGAAAAAACAAAACCCAAATGTTAAATCTAGTAACACTGAGCCTGAGCTCCCGTTTGGTAGCAACCAACAGAGGCTGCAATAGGACTGGTGACATTTTCCATGTGCCACAGTCCTTCTTCACTTGTTTATTCACTTGCTCAACTTTTGGAAACATTTGATTTTGTGTCCCTATGAGTGAAAGGGTCGTCTCATCTGTCCTCCTATGTAATGTCAAGGGATATTGCCCTTTTTGATTCTTATTATAATATTCCATTCTTATCCAATCAAACAATTCAAAGCCTTGTAGTTCTTCACACATCCTAACACAGATATTTGAGCTAGAGACCAGATCAATTGCAGGGACTGATGAAAATGCAGAGTGCGTTGTCTCGGCTCTGTTGGGTTGATCAGAATAAACCTGTAGTGAAAGAAAATCTTTTCCTTCGAAACCTCTCGGGGGGAAAGCAGCAGACTTCAGGAGTCCAAGAGAAGCGAGTAGGAATGCAGACTAGAAGTGGAGGGAAGATAAAGTCAGGGGGGAGGTATAAAAACAAGTAGAAAGAAGGGTGCAGTTGCAAAGTGGCTGTTAAAGTAATAAATAGGATGCAAGCAGTTAGAGAAGGATCAGCCTAGAATCATCTTGGATGCATTTAGGCTCTTGGAAAACAGAATTAGCGTACATCTGAGTCATTTTCCCTTCTCAGATCAAAATTAGAGTTTCTTCAGGCCATATCCACAAAGTTAAAGAGCTTCAGAAGTTTGAAGAAAATGACAAGCCCAAATTTCCACACATCTCTCCTCTCTAAATGCCTATTTTTTAGCCTATGACCTCCACTGTGATCTGAGCATTTTTAGAGAAGCTGAGCTCTTTAGAAATCACCTGGTGCAACAGCCTCCTTGTACAGCAGAGGTCTTTCCACCCTCCTTTTGTGAAAACTTGAGGCCCCTCTTCACTAAGCAGTCCAGAGGCACTTTTACTATTTACTTGTCCAAAGCAGGTTGGTTTCCCTGGGTGCTCCCCAGATCCTCAGGACCTGCCCATGTATGGTAGAGGTTTCTTGTGGAATGCAGTGTAGTGCCTTGCGACCACACACAGCCCACAGGTGTCCACACTTTGTTCCTGGCACCGCTGGTGACTTTCCATTGCTTCTTTTCCAGAGCGCTGCTCTCATTCTATATAGAGGCCTAAGATGGTTCAGAGTCAGCTTTGTTTATATTCAACGTTCTTTCCAGAAGAGAGCACCAAAAATGGACCACAGGCCTGATGGTGGTGTTGGCTCCCACACCAAGTTAAGGCCGTGGATGTACAACATTAGTTGTAAGGTCATATCAGGTGAAGCACAGAGAGGAGAGAATTTGGGGGTAGGGGGTTGAGAAGAATGACCTAGGCAGAAGTTTTACCTCCTAGTCATTAAATTGTTTTTCTTGACTCAGGGAAGACCCAGGGAAGACTTCTCATTGGTTGGTGCAGGAACCTGCCCTAGTCCTTTCTCAGGCACCAGTGGGTAGAAAGTCTGAATTCTTTTGCTCACTTGGGCCTGATCTGGTCAGTCAGTCATCTCTCATTTCCTTGGCACTGTGCTGTGTCTTCTTACATTCCCTGTGTTCTTTCCTGGCCTGTGGTTCTCCCTGAGCTGGCAGGCTGGCTGTTGTGAGGGATGTGGGTGTGCTGAGAAATGCGGTGTGAGCCCTGAGCAGTCCTGGTGGGATGTCCTCCTGGGAAGACCTTCCTGCTGGCCAGGTCAGCCCAGCTGAGAAGCCTCTGGGTTATGTGCTATGGTGATTGATGGGGTGTCAGGGGGCCCCTTGGTTGGTCAGTGGAGGTCCCTGATTAGAAGCTTACGTTCATATACTGCCTCACAGTCATAACTTAGGCCTTCTAGAATTTTTGATTTTACAGTAGAATGTAAAGAATATTTTTATCCCTCACTCTTGTAATCTGATACCCATGACTATAATGTTCATCTTATTTATATTGACAGTGACATTTCTGGGGGAGAAAAGTGTCCCCCTGAGGTATCCTCTGCCTGCCTGACTTCCTAGCTGGCGTGTACCTCCATGTGGGCAGGGCTTTTTAAGCACAGGCTGCTGGTATGTGGAAATGGTTGGTAAATTGATTCCTTCCTTCTTGAGGAGGGGATGCTTTTCCTAGACTAGGGGTTTCCAACCCCTGGGCCATAGATTGGTATTGGTGTGAGTAGGAGGCAGGAGAGTGACACTTCGTTTGTATTTACACAATAAATGTAATGTACTTGAACCATCCCACCTTCCTCCCTACCCCAGTCCACGGAAAAATTGTCTTCCATGAAACTGGACTCTTGTACCCAAAAAGTTGGGGACTGCTAAACTAAACTAGTATCAGGAGCTTCTTGGAAAGTTGGGCTCATGCCCCACTGGAGCCCAGTCCCCAAGCCCAGGGGTTTGACTGCAGTGCTGCCTTGGGGCTGAGGTTGGGGGAGACCCATCTCCCAAGAGAACCTTTCACTGCTGCAAAGCCCCATATGATCAGGGTCAGTCTGCTTGCAGCTCCCTAGGGCCTATTCCCTTTATCGGTCTCTTGGACCTTTCTCCTTGACTATTTTCTGAGGGATCAGGTGGAAGATTTGAGTTAGTCATTCATTGTGGGGATTAGGCTAGAGTCTTACTTCTTTTTCTAACCATCATCACCTGTGATGCTTTTCTTCTCTTGCAGCACCTGTCCCTGAAAGCCAAAAGGGCCAAAGTCCAGGACCAGTGAGCCAAGCTTGGCTGCAGTTGCAGGCACTGCTTGGCATCCTCTGCTGCTCCCAGCCCCATGCGGGGCTACCCGGCACGAGCTCAGGTGGAACGTGCAGCTGCTGTGCGGGGGCTGCAGCCTGCTCATTAGGCCCTCTTTCTGCTCCCTCAGCACTTGCAGTCCTTGCTGGGGTCCCAGAGGAGTCTGCCTAAGCAGGCATCTGGCCTTGACGCACCTGTAGACCGGGGTATGGCTAGGCCATGCTCTCAGGCTCCCTCCGCACACTCTCTAACCCAGCATGCCACCCCAGCAGGCACAGTCCTGGCCCAGCACCAGGGAAAGGAGAAGAAGGAGGAGAGTTAGCCACTGAAGGCTGAAGGACCGGGTAGGATGGACAGAGGGCTTGCTGGGATCTTTGCTGTCCCCACTGCTGCCATGGCTGTGTTGACCAATGAGGTCCACTGCTGAGTGTACACAAGCCTGTATCTATGAAGGGAGGAGACCTTGGGGATGCTGGGGATTTCTGCCAAGATTGCCAAGGATTAGGTGTGTCAGGCACAGGCAGTTCCAAACCAAGCAGCTTCTGCCTTTCCTCTCCCCATGTCTCTGCTTATCTGCACCCAGGAGATTTGGAAGGAACTGGTGATCCGTGGGAGGACTCGTGCACTCTCTGTTAGTCAAGGGCCCCTTCCTTCACCAGTGGGCAGGGTGTTCTCTCAGTACGATGCCATGTTCTGGTGCCACTAGCTGGACACTAGTGAAAGTTCATTAGCTCTGACCCCGCGGGGCTCCTCTTTAGTAGGAGTTCATTAGAGTTTAGATGCTCTAAACTTCTGTAGCTCAGGAACCTAACTCTTGTATACTTGTCTGTTCGTTTGCTTGCATTCTTGCAAGAACACGTAGGGTGGCTCTTCCAGCAGGCACTGGCTCCCTGCTGCCCCAGGGCTGCTTTGCTGTGATGATGATTGTGTTTCAACACACAACAAGAGAGATGTTTCCCTGTACTGTTTCAATGACATTTATTTTACAAACACGTAGCTTGAATATTTTTCTACTGGTTTTAGTTTGGATGTGCCACTTTTGGCACCAAACCTGTATGTCATTTTTATTTCCATTTTATAAACATGTAAATAGTAGTGATAACTTGTTAATAATAGTAAGCCTTTATACCTGAAGTAAATGGATTTCCTCCCATCTGTGGATCTGATGTTCAGTATTTTAAGTCGTCCAATTAATTATTCTCAGCAAGGGCTCGGTGTTACCTAAAAAATCTGATGCTGTGGTAGGTAGCACTTTTTGGGGGTCACGTGGACAAGGAAGCATGACTGTGTGCCTGGGTGCTCTCAAGACCTTATTAGAGAAAACCATGGGATGTGGTTTAAAGAACGCTCCAACAGGCAAACTGCCCATTTGCACTTGGGATCTTTCTGTAGAGAGCTCAGAAATGTGTTACTCCTACAAGGTTATGGTGCACAGGGAGGGGGAAAGTTACAGGATCCACACCTTCAGCTTTGAGACCAGAGATCTGAAACAGGAGACCAAGCCCTCTGATGGGAGCAGGTGGAGGTGGACCCATCTTCACTTGCCACCCTGTCTTTTTGAGTGCCTGGGTCTTGAGGACATATGTCCCCTTGGTACCTCCAGCTCTCAGCCCTCACCAGGGGGCTTTGCAGCTTTGGATCCTGGGTCATGTTATAGCCCTTTGTGGATGGACATGAACCCAAGTTGTAAAATCCAGAGGCCTTGGGTGAGGCCCCTCGTATGTGTTTCTGTGTTTGTGGCCTGCACAGGCCTGTGGCTCTCTTGCACAGGTGGTTTCCCTGTGGACTGGACGTTGCCATCACAAGGAGCTCCTGTTGGATTCTGTCCTTGGGTTCACTCTGTCCAGTTAGCACATATTGGCTGAGCCCTTGGTCTGTGGGCACAGTGCAGGAATGGGAGTGGACCAGGATGGAGAAAGGATGATGGTGATAGCAGGTAATATTCTTCTTTTTTAAATGTTTTCTTTGGAAAAATAAAATGTCAATAATCCTACATCAGCCACCCAATTAAAAAATAATTCAAGACAAAAATACAACCTGGTTGATGAAATCCCTGAGCATGGGAACCTCTGGGTTATGGGCTGTGGACTGTGGCCAGCTGGCAGCATTAGCACTGGGCATCATTGCTCCAGGAACATGGATCCATGTCAAGTAACTGGGTTTCCAATGAGCTTTTGGAGCAGTAGGGCTCTGGTGTTGTTAGGTGCCATTGAGTCCTATCCGACTCATAGTGACTCTCATAGAGTTTCAATGGCTGTTTGTTTTGAGATTTGTGGGGCGTTGCCCTGGCACTGGACCGTAAGCGGGAACCAGCCGACAAAGACCCGCCACCTGGTGGGGGGGAGCCGAGCTCCCAAGAGCCACACTGCCCGGAAAGGAGGCTTATGCCCACAGCTCTCTCAGAAGCCTTGAGAAAGGCAGGCTCAGAGGCTTATGCCCACGGGCGGCTCCTTGCTTCTTTCTTCCCAGTGAAGACGCCAACCCCAAGTGCTCTGCTCCAATAGCTCTTTATTGTTTTATCTGTCCAGTCGATGGAATGGACCCAGACTGCTCCGTGTACCACCCTTATATACTCTCCAGGGGCTAGCCAAGGACCAATCAGAGGCAGTCACCCCATACCGCTCTCAGCCAATCAGGGACGATATGCAAATTTGGTTTTTGTAAAGGTAGCCAATCAGGGATCGTTCCTGAACAGTCCAGTCAGGACCCATTGGGTGGTTTGGAAACAGCCAGTCGGTGTTGAGGGGTCTGAGGAGAGGGATTGGATGCCAGCGCCATCTTTGGGAGCTTAACAACCCAGAGTTCCTGGATGTAGGGCAAAGGTGATTTCCCAGGGAAGAAGCCTCAGACCTCCGAGTGGGCCTAGATAGGCCCTGGGGCAAACTGCCTCTCTAGGCAGTGCCCTACAGAGATTGCTTTGGGAGTGGATTGTCATGTCCTTCTCCTGTTTTTGTGGTGCTGGGGTTTGAACCTAGGGCATGAGAGATCACAGGGTGGCACTCTACCAACTGAGCCATACCCGTCTGCCTTTATATCTCACTAGAGAGATTCAGGTCAGCTGGTCTCAGCCCCTGTATCCCTCCTTCACCTCAAGATAAGATGTTTTCTACTCTCCAGTTACTCCCTGGATTTTTCCTTGCCCTTCTGATGGTGATGAAACAGGATGGTGGAACTCTGGATTACTTGTCAGTCTTTTTCTGAGTCATTGGGACTGGAACTAGCCAATCAAATCATTTGAATGACAGCTAGCTACTTAGGGTGAACAGCTAGAGTTTGCCTGGCAGGTGGCCTGGGGAGGGCTTGCTGTCTGTGGATCCTTAGTTATTGCTCCCTCCAGCAAGCAAGGGTGACATGCTGACATCTGGGGTGAATCAGAGATGTTACCTGTCACTCTTGGGTGGTATTGAACTTGTTCAGGCTGGCTGTCTTCTTGCCTGCAGAAGCAAGCCTAGGAGATTCCCAGTGCAACATTCCCCTGGGCCCTCTGGCATTTGTGGCCCCCATTGCCACTCATGGATTCCACTGGAGGCTGTAAGTAAGCCAGGAGAGTGGGGAATGGGAGGTTCACCAGGAACGGGGAGTGGGGCCGTGCGAGGGTACAATGGTTAATACCCCAGTATTAACAATATTACTGCTTGAAGCTTCTGAACCATTGGCCATTGACCATGGCCTGGCCAGTGGCTCTGAATACAAGAGTCCTGGCCAGGCTCTTTGCTGACCACAGCCTGATGGGTGAACCAGTGCTTGATCTAAAGGTGCTTGGGCTCTTTTCTGTCTCCAGACCCCTGCTAGGGCCTCTGTGTCAGGGCCCTAAGAGCAGGTGTTGCCTGACAAGAACTTACCAGCTAGCCTTCTATTTATTTTAGTCTTTTTTTCTTGATTGCTTTTCTTTTCTTCCTGTTTTAGACTTACTCCTTATTCTCTAACTTTTAAATTATGACTTAAGTTTGCTGAGTTATCTGCTGTCACTGTGGTGTTTTCTGTGTTCCTTGGCTTTTTGTTTTTACTTGTGGGTGTGCTATGGCTCATTAATCTCTGCTTCTCTGGCCTCTACATTGTTTTTCTTTCCATGAAGTTACACACACACACACACACACACACACACACGATTTTTCTTTATACTCTTGTTAAAAAATATTTTCCCCTTAACATTCATGTTAACTTTTTTTTAATACTCATTTCTTTTGAACATTTAGGTACAGAAAAGCCTCACGTCATTTTGTTATGGTTCTGTATTTTGTTCCACTTAATACATTGGTTTTGAATTCGTCTTAACATTATAGCTCCTATATTCTCTTTCTTCTTTATTCTTCTTCTCTCATCTTATGGTGAACTTGCTTTAGTGGTTGGCAAAAGGCCGTCTGTAGGTGTGGGAGCCCGGAGAAGGTATTTGCAATGGATAACACCAATCAGGGATTATATACAAGGAGCTCCTGTAAATCAACAACAAGAAGTTAACTTCCATGGAAAAGAATAGGTGAAGGAGATGAACAGGCAGTTTATAGAAAATCCACCAAGGCAGTGAAGAGATGCTCAGGCTCATTCATCAGAGAAACACAAGCTAAAGCAACATGTAGATGTCTCTTTGCACTTACTAGATTAGCAAAGATTAGAAGGGCAAGTACTGGGAGTGTGGGCTGAGATGTGGAGACCTCTGAGCATGGCTAGTGTGGCCGTTCTGGAGGGCCGCCTGGCAGTGCTCACCAATGAAGTACATATACATCCCATAGCCCAGAATGTCTACTTCTGGTGAATGTTCCTAACAGAACTCTCCCCGGGTCCACAGGATGCTCTCCCAGTGCCATGGGGTACTTGTGTCTGTTGCTGGGAGAGTATGCAGGGGAAGGCAGTGAATGGTGCTACAAGAAAGTTTCCAGCTACACTGATAACACAGACCTTAAAAAGAGCTTGGCAGGAAAAATAAGAAACATGACAGTCCCATTTAGAGAAACTGAAAATACATGCACACCAAGGGTGATACAGAGATTGCAAAAACTTGGGGTGCACGCCAGAGGCTCACATCAGAGGTGCTGCCTGCAGGGAATGGGTGCAGGATGATAGGAGGAATGGAAAATTGTAAACAAAACAAGGTGAGGTGAGAGAAGAAGCCCCGGTGTTTATCCAGAAGAGACCTGGATTTGGGGATATAAGTCCTTACCCAAGGAACTGGACATCTTTTATCGGTGCCCTGTGAAGCAAGAGGTCTTGGCCTCAGAGGGCCTGCTGCTGGCTCCTAGCTGATAACCTGGTGGGAACCACTTCTACCCTGGATGGAATGACCTGGTAAATAACAGCTGCCGAGCTGAGGTTTATATCCCATTCAGAGCATGCCAGTGTCATATTTGTGATGTGATCCTCTCTGAACTCCTCCTTATTCTGCAGCCCCCATTGTGGAGTTCATTTTCTCGGGCAGTCAAAGCCAGCGGTAACAGTGGGGGTTGGTCCCACCACCAAGCACTAAGGCTCCTTTCAGTAAAGACCAGTGAACTCAGTGGAAAAACCCTCCTCACATTTAAACAGACTGCTGAACCAGTTGGGAGCCCATGGGATTTGAACTCAGCTCTTTCACATTCCCAAGACAGGAAGCAGTAGTATAGAGTACGTCCTGGAGCCTGACTGCTGCCCAGCAGCTGCAAGGTGCAGTTGACTGAACCTTTGGGGACTCCCATCCCTCCATCTCAGCTCTTCGCACTGTGATTCCAGAACCCTTGGCCCTCAGGGCTGACCAGGATCATTACAAGGCAAAAGAGAACTGCAAACACCAAGGCTTTACAAACACTTGATGACCTTTTATAGTCTGGGAAGCAGCTATCCCTCCACTGTGTTGTGGCTTGCTCTCTCCCCACTGCCTTTCTGGGCACTGAGTGTCAGTTTAATTGGCATGGGGTTTCCAAGGATTGCCCTGTTGGGTGCTGAAATCTTGGCCAGGTTTGTGAGGTAACATGCAAATTGGAAGAGGCCACCCAGGAACTCATTAAATTTGTCTTATGCTGAACTTCTCATTGCTTGGAGGAAAATGTTCTAAGTCATCCTGGGTGCTCCTGACTTCAGCTGCAGACACAAAAAGAGGACAATTCTGGGACAGTTGCCTGTCCCGGTGGTGAGTGGAATCACAGAAACTCAGCTTGTCGGGCATTGGAGCAGGTTTTCTGTTTCTGGATTAATAAAGCAAGGCCATCACTCCTGAACTGTGAGGAAGCCTGGCCCAGTTCTGGAGTATCATGCTTGCATTTGGGTTTTGCTGAGGATTTAGCCTGTGGGACCAGTGAAGAATAGGGTTAAAGGGGCCTGCATTCCCATAACCTCTCCTGACTTGCTTTCCTGGTTCAGTCTCAGAGGAACTCTGACACCCTTTGAGGGTGAGAATCACTCGCAGGACACAAGACCCAGATCAGTGTTACTGTGACTAGAGGTTGCCTGAGTGGTAGGAGTGAGAGCTGGTTTGAAACAAAGACTTTAATGAGGTTTAATTTACATATGATAAACACTCACTTTAATTGGGTGGTCACTGAGTTTAGTCACATCAATACACACAATGATCACAAGAATAAGAGCAGAACATTTTCATCCAAGTCAGTCATTTCCCCACCCCTGGCACAGGCCCTTGGCCTTTCCATCCCTGTGGATTCAGTCTTGCCTTTTCTAGAATTTCATATTAATGGAGTATACTCTTGTATCCAGAAGACCTGAGTTTGAGTCCCACTTCCATAATGAGATAACTTCACGATCCTTGGCAAGACACAATTTCTGGCTTTGGATCACTTTCTTTATCTGTTAAATAAGGGTAATAACTTAGAGCCAATCGTTCTCTTCTTTCTTCCTTCCTTCCCTCTTTCCATGTGTACTGGTGCTAGAGTTAGGTCCAGAAAGGTGCTGGGCCTGGGGTTGCTCAGTGAATAGGAAACCCCCACAGAAGGCCCCCTGCTGCCCCTCCCTTCAAACCTTTCCTGGTCCTGCTGATGCCAGGACCTGCAGGTCCCCACATCTCTTTCAAGGAGGACAACTTTTATTTAAACAATGGAGATCTGAAGATACCCAAGGAAAGGGTCCGATGCACTGATGAGGCCCTCAAATGGGCAGAGGCCAGAGGTGGCCAGGGTTGAGCAGAGGGGAGGAAGATGTCTGGGTGGGATCCCTGAGTGCCCTTGAGTGGAGTGCCTGAAAGGGGAAGGTGTGTGGGGCTGCTGGGCTCTCAGGGGAGTGGTAGCTTCAGGACAGACCCATGCTTAGACACATTCTGCTCAGAAGCCCCTAGGAACAAATCTGATGGGCACCCTCAGACCCTATGCCTTCAGACACAGACACATTAGACACGCTCAAAGGCACTTTGCAGGTCTGAGACAACACACTACACTCACCCCAACATTCAAATAAGATGCATTGTGTGCTTTTTGTGCATCAGGCTCAGAAGACACAGCAGTCAGCAGCCTCATAGCCTTCTCTGGAGGTCACATGCTAGATCAAGCTGCAGTTCATCCTGAGTCTCACCCTGGGTTCCATCCAGCCAGTCCTGCCAGTTTCTCAGCTTCTGATGCTGCAGAGCAGCGCTGCACTGCCCTCTGCTGGCCAGTAGAGGAAGTTATTCGGCCTCCCGTCCCTGCCTCACCATGGGTCGAGGGGAAGGACCAAGCTTTAGGTCCCTCGCTTCTAGCAACTGGCAGAGCCCATACCGAGGGGTAGAGGGCCGACCTTATAATTCAGCCTCAGCTGAAGCCCATTATCCAGGAATAGTAACAAACTACCCCAGTGGTACCCTGTCCAAACTGCTGATGCTCTGTGAATATAATAAAACGGTGGTCATTTTGTGCCACGAAGTTTTGGCGTGGATTGCTAGGCCACAATAGTATTGGAAGCATCAGGCCAATGTGGGTCCTTGGTCCATGGAGGCTAAATGCGCCCCTGCGGCCAAGTCTGGAAGCCAAGGCCACGGTGAGAATGCTATTTCCTGGAGTTAAGGGGCCCCTCCAGGATAACCACCATGAACTCTGGAGGGACCCATTTCCTGTAATTCCTAGGGGCCTCGCGGCACTCAGCTGCTCAGCTCCACTTTTCCTCAGTTTGAGTCTGACTCAAGTTCATTTTAACATGAAAGCAAGGTTTTGTGGGATAGCCGTGACCTCTGAAAGATCTTACCGGTCAGAGTGACACCCTGGCATTTGGAGCTGGGGAAACGCTGAAGGTGAGACTAGACTAGAAGCAACACTGAGACAGCCGAGGACCAAGATGCAGGGACATTGCTGGTGGGTGAGGGCAAGCCCGGACCCTGTTTGCCTCCTGCAAGGGAGAAGTGAGGCTCAAAGGTCCCACGGAGGATGCAGCTCGTGTCGGATCCACTCTCCCGGGCTTGCTGGTGCCTTAGCCTGTCCCGCCCTGGTGAGACCCGCACCTTCTCAGCGACCGCCAAGATGTGGGACGCTCCAGGCTTGCGCTGCACGTGGCGGCCGGCAGGGGGCGCTGGCGCCCCGCGTTTGTGCGACTGGACAACTCTGCTCTGCTACAGATCTGGCTGATGGCGAATTCTCCAGCTGGGCCAAACTCAGTCCCCTGCCTGGTGCATGCCATGAGTGCAACCTGCTTACCCAGGTACACCCTCAGCTTCTCTGATCCTGGTCTCAGTGTCTCGGAGTGGTAGGAACCCTCCCATCATCCAGTACTAGGTCCCCGTCTCCACTTTACCCACCACATCCTTAACTCTGACCAGCTGGTAATAATAGTAAGCAACAACAAAAATAAAAGACCTTCAGCAAAACTTTATGGAGTTCTAATTACGGACTTGGCCTTTCAGAGTCCTTTAGAGCAGAGTCTGAGCAGGTGCTGGAGCGGGGTGTAGGGCCAGCAGTCCTTCCAGACCTGAGGACCTGCAAAGAGGAGAAGGTGGGATGTGTCGATCTGAGGGAAACAATGCAGCATTTAGACCATCCCAAAACACCCCCTAACCTGTGCTTCTGTCCACTATAGGCATCCCTCCTGCAGCCTTGAGTGGCCAGGGGCTTGGAGAGAGGGCCTAGGAATGGGGGCCTGGAGCCTGCCAAGGAGCACTGCCCAAGACATGGCTATTGGAGCGACAGCCTGACTGCAAGGCTGTGCTCATCTGTGCAGGGCAATGAGGCCAAGGTCAGCCAAGAGCACTCAAGGCCCAACCCCAGCCCATTCTAGGTTCTGGTCCATAGGAGACCAGCCAGTGAGTAGCCTTGGTGGGAGATAGTGTGGCAGGGTGGGTAAGGGCTTGGCCTGTGAGCCATAGTGCCTTGATCCAAATCATGCTGCCACCACCTATCAGCTGTGTGGTCTCAGGCATGACCAACATCCCCTGCCTCACTTTCCTCATCTGTAAGATGAAGACATTAGTAGTATACACTGCTCCATTAGTTGTGCTAGTTTTTGAGTTTTATGATGCTTTAACAATAGGGGCCCTGCTGTTTTAGGAAGGGACTACCCCCTACACCACTCACTGTTTCCTGGAGACATTGAGGGAGCCTTTGCCTTTCCTATGCAAACCAGCCAACCCAAACCCAGTACAACCAGTCACCCGCTGATAATGCTCTCCTATACCAAACCAGTATTCTCCTTCCCTGAGATCATACCAGGGCCCCACACCAGACAACTAGGAACAACCTCAGCACCCTGGAGGCTGCTAAGGTTATTAAAATTAGCCAGTCCTTAACTTTTTACCTTGCCTTGCCATTCCTTCCTTATGAAAAACACCACCAAGGCTTTTGTCCATGTTTTCTCTCACTCCTTCTGCCTCCTAACCAACCTATGTGGCCCTGCATGGGGTGCTATGTTCCTTCCTACTGGGAACAGTAATAGTAACCTCTTATTTTTAGCCAGCTATCTCTGTGTCTGTTGTCTTACCTGTTACAACAGATCCCTCTGGGGACACTTTAAAACAACCTGGTGAGATGGTTGCAGGGATCACTGGGCTGAACTATCCCAAAGTTGTTACAACAGTGCCTGGTGGGAGGTGTGTGTTAAATAAAGAGTAGCTGTGTCCACATCTTCCCCCAGCCTCTTCCTTCTTTGCAACAACTGCCTCCCGTGGGGCAACTCTGAGCCCATATGTGTCACAAGGTGCACCCAGTGCCAAATGCCTGGTGGTGGGTCAGCCAGGTGTCCCATCCCTTGGTGATGATGCTACCCAAGTGGACATTGGAACCAGGTAAGAAGAGCAGCCAGGAGCAGAGAAAGGAGGGTCCTTGGAGCCAGCAGAAGGGACCTCACTTTTGTGTCATTGGATTGCAGGGACTAGATTTTGAATCAGGGAACGACTTCCCCAAACTGCATGCCTGAAGACCCCCTCACCTGCTGGGGCATTCGCCAACTCCCAATGGTAATTATACTACTAATAATAATCTACTAAATCTGTAAGGTGATTCAGTCACTGTGTCAGCATCTTGTACTAGCAACTTTCTGGTCTCTAGAACTCTTTATGTTCTTAAAAATTATTGAAGATATTAATGGACTTCAATGAATGCGGGTTGTATGTCTCCTTGTTTACCACTTTAGGAGTGAAAACTGAGAAATTTTAATCATATTGTTGTTAGGTGCTGTTGAGTTGGATCTGGATGATAGTCACCCTTATGGGGTTTTCAATGGCTGTTTTGGGATTGCTTTGGGAGTGGATTGCCACATCTTTCTCCTGTTTTGGTGGTGCTGGGGATCAAACCTGAGTCCTCAAAGAGTGCAGAACAGCACTCTACCAACTGAGCTAAACCCTAGCTCATTTTAATAGTACTTGTTTATAATTTATTTCAAGCAACAATAGCTGAGTGCCATGGCCCACACCTCTAATCCCAGCTACTAGGGAGGCTGACACAGGAGGATTGTGAGTTTGAGGCCAGAGGCATCCTGTGTAAATTAGTGACACCCTGGGCTCAAAATAAACAATAAAAAAGGGGTTGGGGTGCAGCCCAATGATGGAGCACTTGCCTTACATGTGTGAGGCCCTGGGTTCAACTCCTGGTACTAAAAAAAAAAAAAAAGCGTAATAGTAAACACATGTTTGCATAAATAACATTTTTTATAATAAATAGCATCTATTTTCCAGCACATAAAAAGAAGGGAGAAGAAAGCATGGAATTGCTTTACATATTTGCAAATCTCTACAGTGTCAGTTTTAATAGAAGACAACTGGATTTTCATATCTGCTCCTATATTCGAAGTTTTGAGATTTCACATGCTCCTGGAATGTTCCAATGAGAGTTAAATTTTCTTTTTCTCATTGCAAGAGAGAGAAAAAAGACAAATAGCATCTTCTATGTTCATGATAGTTTTATGGACCCTTTAGAAGAGCCTCAGGGGCCTTCAGAGGTGCCCAGAACACACTTTTGAAACTCCTGCCTTGTATACATGATAGAATCTACCTGTATTGGCCCAGTTTTACATTTGAGGAAACTGAGGTAGAATAAGATGAAGGGACTCATTCAAGGTAACAAAACTGGACTTCAAAGCCAGGCTGCCTGGCAGAAGGGGGAGGGTCACTGGGGAAAGACCTTGGTTTTGGTGAACATAGCCTCAGCACAGAGCCCTGAGGCAGAAGAAAAGACTGGACCCAGACAAAGGCAGAAGGGTAGGATGGGCCAGGGCTGGGGGAGCTGGGCCTACAGCAAGGGCTGGGGGTAGGGAGGGCAGGGGCATCTGTTAGTCACCGAGCGGTTCTGGTGACAGAGCTGGAGATGGCAGCTGGCAGCGGAGGCAGCCTCGGGCTGGAAAATCAATAGGTGATCAGCGGTCCAGGGGCACGCTGTTCATCAGGTACAGTGGAGAGGCAGGGCAGGGTAGGGGGGCCAGGAGGAAATATCACTGACCCCCGGCAGGATTGATCAAACAGCCAGACACCCAAGGCCAAACTCACTAATAAAGTGAGACGTTCAGCTCAGCCCGGCGGCTGCTGGCTGAAGGTCTTAAAAAAAAAAAAAAAAAAAAAAAAAAAAACCGCTTAGCTGGGGAGTTCTTGCTAAACTGTCTTTGTTTCTTGAGGCAAGTAGGAGGGAGGGTGGACTGGGGGGAGGCCTGGCCTGGCTACCACTTTTCCTGGGTCTCTCAATGTGACACAGGCATGGAACATGAGCCATGGAGCTCACAGGCCATATGCATGTGTGGGTGTGTGCCTACACTAAGGCACAGGCCATTTACACATGGCACATGGATGCGCATGTATGCACTCATTACATCCCAGAGGGCTCACATGTGCCTGTGCAATGCTATAGCCCATAGGTAGCCTCTGCACATGGTCTGCATGCATGTGCACCCAAGTGTTGTGGCACATACACGGGCACTGATGTGCTGTGCATGTGTGCAGATTCATGCCAGTGCCATAAGTGCAGTGCAGCTTTGGCATTTGAGGGGTGGGTATTTGAGGCAAGGTCTTGCTAAGTTATGCAGGCTGCCTCTGGTCTTGACCTCGCAATCCTTCTTCCTCTGCCTCCTGAGTCGCTGGGATTACAGGTGTGTGCTGCTGTGCCCGGCACAGATGTTATTAAAGGACCCCAGGATGAGATCATCCCAGTTTATCTGAATGACCCTAAATCCAATGCAGAGCATCTTTGTGAGGGGAGAAGACAGAGGGAAAGGTGTTGTGAAGATGGAGGGAGAGATTGGTGTGATGCAGCCACCAGTCAAGGCACACTGAGGACCAGGGGTGGCAACAGAAGCGCAGAGAGGGACAGAGAACAGAGTCTTCCTCAGGCACTGCAGAAGAAACCAAGCCCTGCCAGCCCCCTCAGTTATGGATAGAGCCAGGTGGGAAGACATTTCTGTTGTTCTAAGGCACGTAGTTCATGGTAATTTGTTATAGCAGCTCTAGGAACTGATACTGGGGGACAGGAGTCAGTCCTCAAAGCAACAAGAGCTGTCTTGTGGAAGTGGGGTTCACTCACACTGTGTGTCCCTAGAATAAAGTGGAATGTACAGACACCCAGCTTCTGGCTCCTTGGGAAGAGATTTTCTACAATTAGGGTGTTCAAGGATGGGATGGGCTGTGGGATGGAATGAGCACATCATTGATGTGGACTTGGGCAAATTTAAACATGCATGTATCAATGGTCCCTGACTTATGATGGCTCAACTTAAGATGGTGCAAAAGTGATATACATTCAGTAGAAACTGTACTTTGAATTTTGAACTTGGATACTCTCTTGTGATCCTCCAATTCCCAATCAGCTCTGCAATCAGAGAAACACCCAAGACTCTACTGTGCTGTTGCTAAGCAAGGGTGCACAGTAGGTTAGATGCATAAGATGCAATTTTGATGAAAGACATTTTCCACTTAGGGTGAGTTTGTCTGGATATAATGCCATTATAAGTTGAGGAGCATCTGTAGTTGAATTTGGCACCCCTGTGAGATCTTCAGCCCTGAGAGTATATGTTGTTGTTGTTAGATGTTGTCAAGCTGGTGTCTGACTCATAGCGACCCTATGTAAAACAGAAGAAATGCTATTGTCAGTGCTTCTTTGCTATTCATGGGGTTTTCAATGGTTGTTTTGGGAGTGAGTTGCCGGGTCCTTCTCCCAGCCTATAGCACCTGGTATTCCCAGGGAGTCTCCTACCTAAGTACTAACCAGGTCCGACCCTGCTTACCTTCCGACATCTGATGGGATTGGATGCCACAGTGGTACAGCTGCAGGCTTGAGAGTATACACATTGGTGCAAAACAGAGGCATACGTTTAGAGAGATGAGAAAGGACCTGTACTTGATACCTGGGGTAGTGCCAAGGGCCCAGTAGATGGTGACAGTGGTTGGGAGGGAAATGGGTCTGGGGAGAAGAATACGGTTGTGGATGGATGGAAATAGGCCTGGGAAAATGAAAGTGGGGTTGCCAGACAAGCAGGAATATCTCCTGCTTTGGGAACCCATGCATGGGAGCTTCTGTCTTTGGTGAGCCTCGAAGACCACCCCACAACACCTGCTTCCTGCTTCCTTCTGATAAAGTCATTTCTATTATGTTGACTTGGACATGATGTTCACAACCCCCGAAGGAACAACATCCCTCAATAAGCCATAATATTTTCCCAGCCAAGAACTTGCTGTTCCAAATTCATTAAAATTGGTTTGATATTCTCTTCCCATTTCTGTGCCAAGAGCTGGCGTGGACAGAATTCATAACATCATGGGGTGGAGAGTGTAACTGATTGTTCAGTTGGAAAGAAGTGGACTTAATTTTTTTTAAGTGTATCTTTCAGACTGGCAATGAATCTTAGCATGGGTGTGGGGAAATGGCACATATATGTGTTTATTAGGAAAGCACAAGTTGGTGTAATACTTAGGGAGAGAAATTTGGAAATGACACAAGATATACAGTTTGTATATGCTGGTTTTGGGTTTCTAAGAACTCAAAATTTGGGTGGACAGGGATGTGCGCTTTTGTTATTCTGTAATTGAATTTGATTTCTATCTCAGTACCACCTATTCCTTCCAAAATACTCATAATCTTCCACCAGAAGGCACAAGAATAATTCTAATTAATTCAAGGTATCCTTGATGCTCAGTGGAGTCCTCAATTGCAATCTCTTCTCTTCTCTTGTCCCAAAGAGGGGGAGCTGTATTATGGGGTGGTAGGTCCTTGCTGGGTTGCAATCTCTCACTCCCATGATGGTGTTGGGGAAGGTGTCTATGAGCTCTGAGTCACTATGGTGTTTGCTTATTGCCATGGGCCATTGAGACCCTTTGGTTTGTCATGTCTCAGCTTGTTTTCTGATCCCCACGGATGCACAGAAATGTTCAGCTCCCCCTCTGTGCTACTCTGGGGCTAGGGCTATTATGTGCGATACAATGAAAGAGTCTAGATTTATGAACTATCTAGAGCAGGCAACTTCATAGAGGCAGAAAGTAGGCAGTTCCAGGGCAGAGGGGCTGGGCATTACTTCTTCTTTTTCTTCTCCCTTTATTGGTAAATGATGGTGGGGTACAGAGTAATAGAGCTTTGGCTTTTTCCATTATACAACTATTACAACACTTTTATCAATCTATAAGGTTTATGGATCCTTTTGACTAATATGTAGTAAAACTCATATGCATATTTGGCGTATGTTCCCCTATTTTTCCAATGTATTCATGAAGTTGCATCGTTTTGGATATTACTTCTTAATGAGAACAGAGTTTTGTTTGGGGAGGCGAAAAGGTTTGAAGGTGGGTAGTAATGCTAGTTGTGAAGGCCATTAATGCCATTAAACTGTCCACTTACAAATGTCTAAAGTGACAACTTTTGTATATATTTTATCCTAATAAAAAAGTAAAATAAGTAAATAGCAATGAGGTAGGAAAATCCCACATCAACACGTACCCACCCCTGTCCCTGCCCAGATGTCCCCCATGGGGGAAGGGATGGTGTGGAAACTCTCACCAAGGTGTGCGGGGATCTTGTGCTTCAAGGAGACTTGCTGCGGTGTGGCGTGTGAGGCTGGGAGCTGGAGACACTATGAGGGCTCATTAGTGGGGGATCAGGCAATAAATGATGGGGAGCCACACACTGGGATGCAGGGCAGGGGGCTAAAGAATGAGCCCACTCCTAGTACATGCTTGGTACGTGCTGCTGCGAAGACACCCACAAGGTGGTGTTGAGACAGCAGAGGAAGGCGTGTGGGCCCAGCCCGTTTGTGTAAAAAGCCTACGTGTATGGAATGGTACGAATTTGCTGGACATTTGAGGTCCTGGAGATGCTACCACCCTGCCCCACCCTCCCTTCTTTCTTTACTAGACAAAGGCTTAAATTTGTCCTCATCACCTTGCTTCCCTCTTTCACAACTGAGGCTTTCTATGCCACATGTCTATCATGCTTCATGGGCTGGGGTTTAGCTCAGTTACTAGCACGCTGCTCCACACTCTCTGAGGACCCAGGTTCAATCCCCAGCACTGCAAAAACAGGAGAAGGACATGACAATCCACTCATGAAGCTATCCCAATGGCACCTAACAACAACCATACTTGATAATCTTTTTGAGAGTCTTTTCTCCTATTTAAAAAACTTACAAGAAAAACTAATATACAGAAAGGTGCACAAAACACAAATGTTCAATTTAAAGCAAACTTATAAAGCAAACACACCTGAGTACACCACCCTGGTTAGGACAGTGCTCAGGGCTAGCATTCCATGTGCCTCTCCCCAGTTAACTCCCTCGAGAGGTATTAATTATACTTTTATAGTAAGAATCATTTTATTTTGAAATAAATTTGGACTGAGAGTTGCAAAAACATCCGAAGAGTTCCTGCACACCCTTATATGCTCTCTTACTCTTCATTCGGTTCTGCTTAATGAAAACATCACATACAACCACTGCATGTTTATTAAAAAGTAAGCAAATCACATTGATCCAGTACTATTAACTGAAGTACAGACTTTACTTGGATTTCCCCAGTTTTTCTGTTTGTGTCTTGTTTGATTCTGGGATCCAATCCAGGGCACCCCTATCACATTTAGTGAGCCTGTCTCCTCTTCTGTGGCAGTTTTTCTGTCTTTTGTTTTTTAGGGCTATGACATTTTTTACAGAGTATTGGTTAGTAGTTTTATAGAATCCTTGCTTTCCATTATAATTTTCCTCTCCTAGGAATGTATTCCCTAGCAGCATAATTTTGGGCAGGCACTTGCCCAGTGACTCGCATTCTTGTAAGAAAAGGGGAGTGCGAACAGAGGCACAGAGAAGGCAGCTGTGTGAAGACAAAAACAGAGATGGCAGAGTGGCTGCCACAAGCCAAAGGCTGCTGAGGGCTGCCAGCAGCCATAAGAAACCAAAAGAGGCGAGGCAAGAACGGATTCTTCCCCAGAGCTTTCAGGGAAGCATGGTGCAGAGAATCGTGGCCCTGTGGACTTTTTCCTTTTCTTTCTGCAGTGCTGGGGCCAGAACCCAGAACCTCATGAATGCCCTAGGCAAGTGCTCTACCACTGATCCATGTCCCCAGCAACATGACCTGCAGACTTCATTCCAGACTCCCAGCCTCCAGAACCTCAAGAGTGAACCCTCTGTTATGCCGTTTGTGGTGCTTTGCCATGGCAACATGGGAAACCAATATAGCCTCTCTCAGCCAGAAGCCTGTAACATATTTTCCCCTAATTGTCTCCTCCTCATCCCCATGAGGTTTCAATACCACAGATATATTGGCTGTTTGTTTTCTTTTCTTACCCCCCCCCCCCCCCAGTACTGGGAAGTTGCACCTAGGGCCTTAAGCCTACCAGGCACGTGCTCTACCACTGAGCTGTGCCCCCAGCAATATTTTATCTTTCATTTGGAGCCAAGGTCTCACTGAGTTGCACAGGCTGCCTCTGGCCTTGAACTTGCTATCTTCCTGCCTCAGTCTCCAGGGTAAAATTGCAGGTGTATGCCTCAGTACTCTGGTTGGCTGTCTATTTTTGCACAGCAGCATTTGCAGAGTCACGAACCATTGCAATATGTGAGAGAATTCTTCCCCCGTAGCCACTCCTCCGGGGCCCACATTGTTCTGATAGAAGTTGAAACTGCCTAGACTGGAATTAGGAGACCCAGCGAAGGTAGGCAGAGAGGCAGCCAGAGGGCACAACCTTGCCTGGACTCTCTACCACCTCTTATTGGCTTCCCACTGGCTAGGTTCAGCCAGAAACCAGTGTGGGAGGAGCCCTGGATATGCCCACTGAGGGGGTACTCCTGGGGAGGGCCGGACTGAGGGGTGCTCAGGAACAACCAGCTCCCAGAAGCAATTGGTTCATGGCCTGGCCCCCTGCAGGCCTGTAGGGGCTGCCCTTCTTTCTCTGGGAAGGCCAGACAACCCCCAAGGCTGATATGTCTGTCTGTTAGGTGCTGTCCAGTCAAGTCCAACTCATAGCAACCCTATGTACAACAGAACAAAAGAGGCACCGTATCTGACAGGGCTTCTCTGCTATCCATAGGGTTTTCAATGGCTGCCATTGAATGAAAACATCACATATAACCACTGCATGTTTATTAAAAAGTAAGCAATTCACATTGGTCCAATACTATTAACTGAAGTACAGACTTTACTTGGATTTCCCCAGTTTTTCTGTTTGTGTCTTGTTTGGTTCTGGGATCCAATCCAGTGCATCCCTATCACATTTAGTGAGCCTGTCTCCTCTTCTGTGGCAGTTTTTTTTCCCCAGTACTGGGGAATTCTCTGCTATCCATAGGGTTTTGGGAGTTGGCTGCCACATCCTTCTCCTATTTTTGCAGTGCTGGGGAGTCAAATGCAGGACCTCAGAACATGCAGAACAAGTGCTCTACCAACTGAGCTAAACCTCAGCTCCTGGCCCAGCAAAATGGTTAGAAAGGGCGATTTTCCATCCAGGTGGCCTCTCCCATGTTCCTGAACCATATGGCCCAACTAGAGACAGACAGCTCAGCTTCCCCTAGGCCAAACTAAGCTGTTGGCTCTTCAGTGAGCCTCTTGTGGAGTGGCAAGCAGTGCCTGCATCCTTGTGCACTCCACAGTCCTCCTGGTGCTGTAAGGAGGCGGCCTGGCTCCTCTGGCTTGTAGCTCCCTCTTCGTTTCCCTGCCTCTGTCCTCATTAGCAGGCTTGCATCCCTTCCCCTCCCACCACTCAGGGAATCAAGGATTCTATACAGAAAGGCGACAAGTAGGATGGGAGTGTCTGAGAGATGACAGTGGGTGGCAGACAAGGGGTTAGGAGATAAGAGTTTGGGTTTTAGGTCACCCGCCTGAGTTTGGATCCTGGTTTTACTGCCCAATGGCTTGAAACTGGCTACCTAACCTCTTGTGCCTTGGCTTTCTTATCTGAAAACATGGAGACACAAGAGTGAATGGGTCAGATTCATATTACTATAATGAAATACTGGAGGAAGTTAACTTATAAAGAGAAAAAGGTTATTTTGGCTTATGGTTCTAGAGGTTCTGGTCTAAGATGAGGTGGTTCCACTGCTTTGTGCCTCTGGCAAGGGCAGGTCACCATTGACATCAGTACACTGCAGAGAAAACCATTTACCTCATGAATCAGGAAGCAAAGAGTGATCCAGGGAGCGGAAGAGACTGAGGTCCCACAATTCCCTTCATGGGTATGACCCCTAATGATGTAAAGACCTCTCACTAGACTCTACCTCCTAAAGTTCCCACCACTTTCTAATAGGGTCATCCTGGGCCCAAGGCTTTTAGCATATGGGCCCTTGATGGGACACTTACACGAACAATAGCAGATAGTATCTACCTTACAGTTATTATGAGTATTAAATGAGCTAATGGACACAAGGTGCTTAGAACAGTGCCTGCATATAGTAAGTTTTGTTTTAGAATTGGGTCTATTATTAACTAGCTGGTTATACCAATATTTGTGTGTTTTATAGAAGTTCTAGAAATAGCTAATGGTGCTACTTCAAGGGAATGAAACCAAGTGTACAGGAGAGACACTTTCACTTTCTATTTTACATACTTGGCATTATTGGAAAATTTAAAAACAAGCAATAGTAATAGCGTAGAAATAAAATCCTTGTCTTAGAAACTCAAACTCTATAAGCAAAAGATAAGTTTTTGTGTGTGTGTGTGTGTGGGAAGAATAAGCTTTGCATCATTTAATGTAGAATACAAGACATGTCAGACTGTCATCAATTTCCCCTTGGCTGTGCATGTGCTTCTAAAGCACAATTTACAAGGGTGCCCAGGTCTGGGGCTGAACTCGCCAGGGTCCCTAGATCTTGTATTGCTTAAACTCCTGCTGCTGGACATAGGGGCAGGGAAAGCCAAGGAGATCCCTGGGCTGCAATTCTCCACATGCACCCATTGTGGGCTTCGCAGGGCCACTGCTCCTGGCACCTGCCCTGGTTGCCAGGGGAACGGTCCTTTATTGAGTGGAGCCATGCCTAACCCAGCCCAGTGATTTGTCCTTGTCTAATTATTATTACTCTTTGCATTTCCCCTTTGGATGAGTAATGGGGGAGGGTCAGGGGTGGGAGGGCACAGGAGCTGAGGAGCAGTGATTTGTGGGGTCAGTAGCTCATCTTCAAGAGGAGGACATTTATCTTTCTGGAAGCAGAAACAGCGCAATGGAGGTGAATTCAGCAGTCTCCATGGGGATCTGTTTGTGTCTTCACACTGATCTGGCGCGTACTGACCTGGAGTGTGTGTGCACATAGGCTTGAGGTGTGGGAATATGGACATATAGCTTGGGCAGACCTCTCTGAGAGTCTGTGTCCAGAGCTACTATCTCATGGGTGTGTCTGCGGTTATCATGTCTTCATCATGAACTGCTCCTTACTCTGGGGGCACACATCAGTGTATGTCTGAATGTGTGTGCCCCTTTCGCCTGAGCTCCCTCACCCAGGTGTGCCTGCTGTCATGCATTGTGTGATGATGCGTGTGGGTACGCACATTATAAACAAAGGATGGAAACTCTGGTGCTGCACTCAGGCTGAAGATGCATCTATGACATGTGTTTGTATCTTTGTGTGTCTGGATTATATTCTGCTTTCAAACGTTGGGCTTGTCTTCATGGGACTGAGAGTCTGTGAATAAGTGGAGCCAACTTCTGAGCATGTTGGCATGTGAAATTGTGCATATCATTACCAAACCCGAAAACCGGGACCTGAAGTCAAGATGCTGCCTGAGCAAGAGACCCCTGGAATGAAGGCACAGGAGGTGGGTAATACCAGAGAAGGTTTTCACACCACACATTTTGGTAGCTGGATAGATTGTAAAAATGTCCTCACTTCATTCCTGCCTGAATCCATGATCTTTGAATGTGACTTTGCAGTTTCTCTGAATTGAGGTGAAGTCTGTTTCCCCAACCCCTTGACCTGGGTTGGTCTTGAAACTTGCTTTGGACAACAGAGAGAAGGAGGAGGCCCAATGAGCCACTTCTGAGCCTAGGTTCCAAGACACCTGTGGCTGCCTCTAACTTTCTTAGAACTCAGCTCAGGAGTGCAGTATCAAGCCTGAAGCTGGTCAGGATGGTAGAGGATGAGGCACCATTAGAGATTAGGTAGAGAATAGCCCAGTTATCACAGCTGCGACTATCCTGAGCATCTTCTCACTAACTGACTTGAAAACACAGGAGAGAGTCCAGCCAAGACCAGCTGAGCTGTCTTACTTGACCCACAGCTGACCACAGGCACATGAAGGATCCCTGCTGACTCACAAACCTGTGAGCAATAACAAATAGTCTAAATCTATGAGTAATGGGGCAATTTTTATGCCATAATAATGGCAATGCATCACTGATAATAACTAAGCCCCCGGCATGTGTACAGATAGGTGCATACACAGTGAACACATATGCCACAAGTATACAAATAGGACGGATAGCTCTAGGGATAAGGAGCATTAGCTATCTGTTGCTGTGTAACAAATTACCCCCAGATTTAGAAATTTCACACAATAAACATTATCTTGGCATTTCTGTGGGTCAGGAATCAGTGTGTGACTCAGATACCTCTGGCTCAAGGACTCCCATGAGATTACTGGCAAACTCTTGGGGCTGCAGTCTCATCTGAAGGCTCTAGTGGAGGGGATGCACTTACATGTTCACTCATGGATCACTGGCAGGATTCAGTTCTGTGCTGGCTGTTGGTGTGTGGGGTCTCCCTGAGCTCCTTGCCGTGTGGGCTTTTCCACGGGGCAGCTTACAACATAGCAGAGTCTCTCTGTCTCTCTCTCTATGTCTCTCTCTGTCTCTGTCTGTCTGTCTGTCTCTCTTTCTCTCTGTCTCTCTCTCTCACACACACACACACACACACACACACACACACACAGAGTCATGCTCAGCTGGCTCACTGTATAAAATAAGCCCCTTCCTGTGGCTTTTGCTCAAAGACACTGAGTGTCAGAGAAAGTGAGTTCTTGTGAGGTTCAAACACAAAGGTGCTCTGTTCTCGGGGTTCCTGGCCCTGGAGCCATGGATGTTTTTCCTTGAAAGGAAGCTCTCTCTGCCATAGGATGGGGGGTACCTTTCAGCCCAGGTCTCCCTCCTTGGGTGCTTAAAGCACACCCTGAAGTTCGAGGAGGAACAAGAACCCTCGAGTTCCAGAGATTGGGAGCCTCTGCCTAGTGTGCAGCTGGGCACCGAGCCAGTTCAGAGCCCTTTCTTCTCAGTGTACCTGACTTGGGGCAATGTGGCCTCCTGGAAGTCTGGCTTTCCTCTCTGGAGGGGTGGCGAATTCTCCCCTGGGGTCCAGGTCTGGGTTGTCCAGGGTGTCTTCCAGACGCCACCCTTCCCCATCCGCAACCTGCAATTTCACATCTTTTCTTCCCTTCCCATGCCCAGAGCTCCACGTTAGTGACCTGCAGAGGTGATGAGAAACACGTAGCTCTGTGTGTGTCTCAGACGGTGGGGCTGGGACAAGGGTGGATTTTGGTGCTGACACAAAGTCTCCTGCAGACCTTATAGGCAGATGCTCTGCCTAGAGGGCCAACCTCACCTTCATTAGGAGAATGGAGGGCCACAGGTCCTCCCAGGGGCCGTGTGGGGCTCCAGCTAGGTGCCATGTGACACTCACCTGCCTGGAGCTGCTGCCCCATGGCACCTCTCCCCACTGCTCTGGTAGGAGCAGCTCACAGCAGTCTGGGGGGCCTTAGTGTCCACCCCCAGGGCAGACTTGGGCCAAGGCTGATGTCAGGTTTCCCAGCAGAGATCCAGAACCGGAGGATTCTTGGAGACTCTGTGTGAGGTCCCAATCCCATTGCTTGTGTGAGCTTGTGTGTGAGGCTGTTGATGTGGTCTGGGAGGAGGGGATCGTGTTTGAGCAGTAGGTGGGGTGGCGAGGGCAATGGTGCATGCTGGAGAGCACTTGGGGGAAGAGGAGGGACCTTTAGGGAGCTGGGCCCACAGTGCTTGGAGGACTTAGGTGCAGGGGCTGGGTGAGGATGGGAAGAGACAGGGAATGACACCTTGTATCCTTTCTGCGAAGCTCACTGGGGATAATGAGCCACCCTGGCATTTGACTAATGAATGCAGTGGCTTTAATCTCCAGTCTGGGGTCAGCTCTGAGGCCCTAATGATATCTGTCTGCCGAACTTCCAGGACAGGCAGAAACTTAGCTACAGAGAGGCGACTTTCAGGGGAGGTGGTGAGCGGATCACCCCCGCACTGTCTTTCTCTAGGAAGTTGCATGTTGGGCATCCTGACACTGTGGGCGGCCAGTCTATGTTCCCCCTCTTCCCTCTGAGTCCTGCCTCATTCGAGATCACCTGTCAGGACTGACCCCCTACCTTTGTTCCTCACTCCTACCATTGCTTCAGTTCTCTTTCTGTTTTTACTCTCTGACTCTTGGATTCTGTATTTGAACTTTATTGACTTGTGCAATTGAGACATTGAGAGATACATCTGCCTTCAAAGAGTTGGATCCAGAAGCTCAGCTGGTGAGACTGGGAATCTGCTCTGCCTTATATTTCTGGGCTTCTTTTCTTTCTGGGTCTTTGGGTCAAAAGAGATGCTGCAGCCCTGGACTTACCTTTCTATTGCTGCGTAACTCTATAGAGCCAAGGCGACAATTTTACTTGTAGGATCAAAGAGTCCCAGACTGTCAATGTGTGCCAGCCACTGGTCCTATGAACATAGTGTCTTGCTTTGGGCAGGGGTATATTGGTATTAACCCTGGCAGTTGGCACAGCTCAGCACAAACTGCATGGTCTGAGAGTGAGAGGGGCTGGAGCTCAGAATACAACTAGGGCACCAAAAGCTGGCAAAGAGAAGTGGAAGTGGAATGGGCAGGATCCACAGAGATGGCCCATAGACCACCTTGCCCCTCTCTCCTCCCTAGCATCCTGGGCTCCAATACTGGGAACCCACTTGCCCACCCGCCCTGGGTTTGGCTGACTCCTCACATCGGTTGTTGGGAGTAGAGTATTTTGCCCTGATCTCCCCAAACTCCTCCTGTCCCCCTCCTGATTATTGAGGAAGGGGCTCTGCTTTAGCCAGGGGTCTCTAGAGAAATAACCAATAGGAGCGACAGACACATGCAGAAGTGAATTTATTCTAAGGAGCTGGCTCTTGTGATTACGGTGGCTGATGAGCCCCCAGATCTGCCTGGTGAGTGGCAAGCTGCAGCTGCTGGAGTGTGGAAGCAGTGGGGGTGGGAGGACTCTCTTCCTGGGGCAGGTCAGCCTCTGTGCTCTGGAGGTCTTCCATGGGCCAGGTGAGGCCCACCCACACTGGAAGGGCCTCCTGCCTTACCCAGTTGCCCATGGCAGTGCCAATTCCATCCAAAAACACTCCTGCACACCCCCCTGGGAGAATGCTAGACCAGAATATCTGGGTACCCCTGACCCAAGCAAGTGGATACATCACAGTGACCATCACAGGTCCCAGAGGGGTCATTTGTGACCCTCTGTAAGGCCAGGTCAATGGACTGGGCTGAGCGAATTTGTGACAGGACTGCATTTCTGTGCCCTGGATGAGCAGAGGTGACTCATCTGCATCTCATGCCAAAATATGGGTCTCCTTTATTATTTCAAGGGCTGGAATTTAGCTCAGTTGGTAGAGCACTGCGCTGCAGTCTTTGAGGTCCCGAGTTCAATTCCCAGCACCGCAAAAATGGGAGAAGGGCCTGGCAATCCACTCCCAAGGCAATCCCGAAACAGTCAGCCATTGAAAACCCTATGAGGGTCGCTATGAGTCGGATACCGACTTGACAGCACCTAACAACAACAACTTATTATTTCAGGGGGATCCAGGAAAGGGTTGCTTTCAAATCTCTGTACAGGCCCAACGCCATCAGAGCCGTGCCCGGCACAGGCTCACATCCACTCTGCTCAGTGTCCCACAAGTGGACCCTGGGGGCTGTGCTTTCTGTGCTTTTCCTCTCTGGCACATGGTCATTGGAGCCCCGCAGGGTCAAGGGTGTGGGAGAGTATGTGGGGCCATTCCCTTGCCATTCCTTGACTCACCCCTCCCGCGTGGGGGCACATGGCTCAGGCTGGTGCTAGTTCCTGTGCCTTGCCTCCCTGGTGGTGCCCTCAGTCCTACAACACCTCTGCCCACTGTCCCTGGGATGTGTTGCTTTGAAGTTGCAGGGGCCAGGCTGAGAGAGCTTCCTGCTGGAGCCATCATGGGAGCAGGGGCAGCTTCCGGGGGAGTCTGTGAACTGTCTACCGCCCCCATGCGCAGTGCAGCTGAACACAGGCTTTGTGTCCTGCGGACCTTCTATCAGCCAGGCGGGATCACCCTGAGCTGGCCTCACTCCTTCAGGGGATGGTGAATTTGGGCATTGGCTAAGCCAGTGGTATGACCAGAGGCAAGCCAAGTCAGGTGACCTTCCTAAGCGCCCCCTGCGTCCCTGGTGAAGTGGGTTTAGTGAGATTGTCCCAGAGACCACTCTGTGCAGCTCACTCCATCCTTCACAGAGGGCTGTGTCTCTGGGGAGAAGGAAGTTTGTCCCCTCATTCATTCACTCACTCTCCCACCCACTCATTCAGGAACTGCCCTCCGGGTGGTACCGTGTTCCCAACTCTGTGTCTTACCAAAGCCTATAAGGTCAGGGGCAGCCTCCCACCCTTTCCTACTTGCTTCTGGCCTAAGGATTTAAAGAAAAAAAGAGAAAACTCTACTGAGGTATGTTGTTAGGTGCTGTCAAGTTGGCGCCTGACTCATAGTGACCCTATGTACAACACGGGAAACACTATTGTCAGTTCTTCTCTGCTATTCATAGGGTTTTCAATGGCTGATTGTTTTTTGGGAGCTGGATCTTTCTCCTAAGCCTATAGCACCTGGTGTTCCCAGGCGGTCTCCCATCCAAGTACTAACCAGGTCCAACTTTGCTTAGCTTCAGAGATCTGACAGGATTGGATGCCACAGTGGTATGGCTGCAAGCTGCTTAAGTATAATTTACATAAAATAAAATTCTTCCATTTTAGGTTTATAGGACAATGACTGTGGGCAGACATGTGCTCCTGTGTCACCCCCATCCCATCAAGAGGTAGAGCATGTCCATGACCCCCACCTATTCTCTGAGCTTTCTTGTAGTCGTCTTCCACCCAGTTCCTCACCCCCTATCATTTTCTCTCAGTGTGTTTTATGTTTTTTATCTTGCCTTGTGTCTCCTTTTTTCTTGAGAGCACATAGCACCTGGATAAAACAATATATATATTTCTACCACCTACCTTCCTTGACCACTGCTGACAATGGCCAGATTCAACACATGCATGGGCGACACACACAGACATGTTTACACAGAGATTCACAGCCCTGTCACGTATATTCACACTCACACACATGCATTACAGCAACTTAGATACGTACAGATATCGGTTAAGGAAACTTTTTTGAGGATCAAGAAGGTACAGGCAAGGTAAGGCAAAACCCAGTTTTGTTTTTATTGATACCCTTCATGTAGAAACACACACACACAAACACACACATACACACACACACACACACACTGGGTCCCCAGGGCCCAGACCCATTTGCTGTCACCTTCTGCTCTCCTGTCAGAGTCGGAGCTAGAAGAGAAAAATCGGAATTCTTACCCTGTCTCAAAAGTAAAAGGGACAAATTAGTTTCTTGTCAGCGCGCTGCAATAAATACATTGTCATTTTTATCCCCTAGTGAATCATAGTCTCCATTTCTCCCATAACTATTATACAGTCTGCTGGCATTATATCATTTTTTGGTAATTTTATTTTCACCAATTGTTTTATGAAATTTTTGAGTTTTATGGACACTAAAACAAATCTAGCCTGCGAGTGTTATAGCCCTTTAAATCATCAGCAGGAAATCTCAAGGTTCCTCCAGACTCTGGTGGAAGGAAGCTTTAGGGAAGAAAGATAGCTCTGAGCTTATAAACTGAGCAAAAACCCAGAGATAAGTTTGTAAAAGGGACATAGATCATGGTGGGTGAAGACCGGGGTATAAAACATATCTCTGCTCAGCTCCTGTAAGAATAAAAATGGACTTTTATTTAGCAGAAATGCTAAAGTAGCTGGGGGAGAAAGAAGATGCGGTCTTGCCCCGATGTCTTTGCCACAATGCCTTATTTCTCTCTGCAGCTGCCCACAGCCAGGATAACTGGGTTAGGGACTTCTCAGGGAAGTGGAGTGTCCCAGAGACGGCTGTACAAAACACAACGCCCTGTGCGTGTTGAAGTCACATTGCTGCAGTGACAAATGAAAAAAAGAATAAAACTGATTCTAAAGTACTCCCCCCCACACACATAACAAAACCAAAACTAGCTAAATCAATTTGGAAAAAAGGCTTGCCTTACCAGGTATTAAAATGCATGATAAAGCTACAATAATAAAACCAGTATGTTACAGGCATAAGACTAGATGGCCAAATCAATGGAATGAAATAGATAGTCCTGAATAAGAACTCAGTCCACAAGAAATGAAGGATCACATACCCAGAGCGGATGGATAGATTATTTAGTAAATACTGTCTATAAATCTGGTTATTTGGAAAACAGTCAATTTAGATCTTCATTTCATTCTAGAGTTCAAAAAATAAAAACTAGTTGGGTAAGGCAGAAATAAACCAATAAAAGTCTATAAGAAAATATATAAAGAGAAGTATTTGATATCCAGATGAGGAGGGCTTTATCTATGACCTTGAATAGAACTGCCAAGTTAAAAGACCAACAGATTTGACCTCTCAAATATTAATACTTCTATATCTCAAGATACGGGGATAGAATTTAGCTCAGTTGGTAGAGCGCTGCTCTGCAGTCTCTGAGGTCCTGAGTTTGATTCCCATCACCACAAAAATGGGAGAAGGATATGGCAATCCACTCCTGCGGCAATCCCGAAACAATCAGCCATTGAAAACTCTATGAGGGTCGCTATGAGTTGAACCTAACTCGGCGGCACCTAACAACAACAAACAACATCTCAAGATATTCTCCAACTAAAAATCAAAAGTCAAATAGACAAACCCTTTTTGACACATGTGACAATAATAGGTTAGCATCTATAAACTGATAAAGGAAAGCATTAGGACTTGTTAAAGTGGGCATACAATAAAACTTTATACTATATATTGAGTACAATATATTGAAGAATAAATATAAATATCTCCAAAGCATAGGAAAACATTTCTAACCATGCTCATCGTGATTGTGAATTTTATGTGTCAATGTGACTGGGGCACATGGTGTCCAGATATGTGTTCAAACGTGATTCCAGGTGTGTGCATGAAGGTTTTCTGGATGAGATTAATAGTTGAGAGTGCAGACTGAGTAAAGCAGAGACCCTACCAGGGTGGGTGGGCCTTATCCAATCAGTTGAAGGCCTGACTAGAACCAAAGGCCCAGCCTTCTGTGAGTAGGTGGGAACTCCTGCCTGCCTGCCTGCCTGCAAGCTGGGATATTGGTTTTTGTGTTGTTTTCAGACTTGAATGGACCCATTGGGGCCCAGGGTCTGCAGCTAGCTGGCATTATCGCTGGACCTAACCATTGCTTTCCTGGGCCTCTAGCTTGCTAATTGCACCTGTTGGGTCTTATTGACCTCTGCGATTCAGTGAGCCAGTTCCTTATCCTGAATCAGTCTTCTCTCTGTTTCTTGATTGTATTTCTCTGGCAACCCTGACTAATACACTAGCCCTCAAAGAAATATAAACTCAAATCCTGATGGCATGCTAATTTTCCTCAGGTCTCTTGATTTACTGAGGATTCTGTAGAGTCTGCCCCATCCATTCTAGACCATCTCAAGACACTCAATTAAAAAAACAAAGTCTCATTTCTTTCAAATGTCATCAAGATGTGCCTCTTCCTCCCTGCCTGTCACCCAGCTTCCCTGCCAGCCCTTGTTTACTAACCTCCCTCAGGCCAGGGTCTCCAGGTCCACACTCCAGGGGGCATCATTTAAAAGGAATTGCCAAGAGCAATACCGGATGTGCAATAGCACCCCTTGCTGGGAATCAATGGGGCTGTGGTGAGGTTTCTAAGGGAGAAAAAGGAAGAAGGTCTGAGACAAAGACTCTTCATTTAGGGTTGTAACCACCATTTCTGCCCCACTGTTGCCAGGTAAAAGGGCACAGGCCCAGCCATTTCCTGGGTGTCTGTCTCAGGCAGAAAAAAGGCTCCAGAGATTCAGCCTTTTCACTTTTATTTAATTTCCCCTTTTTAATAAATGTAGCACATATTCAGTTAACCCTTTGAAAACTTGAACAAGTCTTACTAGTTCTTCTCTTGTAGCTTTCCTTATTGTTAATGTGCATATCATAGTCTCTGGCACATAGGAAAGGAGACAGGACCTGGTATTTGAACCCGGGTCACCTGGCATCAAAATCTGTCATTTATACCCTGGAGGTTGGTTGCTTTTAGCCTCTTCTCTACCCAGCAGCCAAAATGAGCTTTCTGAGACTCAAATCTCATCACTGCCTCCAATTCAGCAGCCTCTGGATACTTCCATTTGTATATACAATAAAAGCCCGACTTCTTGCTATCTCTCCAATCTTTCTTTCCTACCTGCTCCCTGGGTCACTCTGGCTCAGCCATATTAGACTCCAGCCATGTTGGGAGTGTTGCCTGAGCCATGTGCCTTAGTCTGTTTGCTGCTGCTATAACAAAATATCTCAGGCTGGGAAATATGTATATATATATATATATATATATATATATATATATATATGTATGTTTATATTGGCATATGGTTTTGGAGACTTCAAAGACTAAGCTCGGGCAAAGTCTGCATAATAACATGGCAAAGAGCATCATGTGGTGGGGGAATGTGCAAGAGCAGTGATCAGTGACCTGGCAACCCACTCCCAAGGCAATCCTGAAACAATCAGCCATTGAAAACCCTATGAGGGTTGCTATGAGTTGGACATCTAACAACAACAAGTAAAGCCGTGGACACTGGAATCACTTGGGGGTCTTTAAAAAATTCCAAATTAATTCACAATCTTGGGATGGGACAAAGATGCCAGCACTCTCTGAAGCTCCCCAGGGGGAAGCCAGGGTGCCAGTGTGTTTAGCAATCACCAGGTTCAGGTGAGGAGCCTCCAGCAGCCCTGGTGGATGCCTACAGGGTCCACAGGAAGAAAGAAGCCAGAGTGGGGTGGCTACGGGACATCCCTAAGTACAAGGAGAGTTTCGGACTCTTAGTTTGTGAAATCAGAGTTTTAACTCAAGTGGAACCAGAATTCCAAGGCCAGGAGGGCCCAGCCAACAACCATGAGAGAGGCACTTGATTTGAAATAAGTGCTTCTGTAAGCCTCAGTTTCCTCCTCTGTGAAATGGGAATAATACCTATGCTAAGAAGTGTTTTGAGGAAGAAAGGAGAGGATGTAAATAGAGATGCTGTCTAAACAGAAGCTTTAAGTAGCTCTTTAGACATGGTTCCCTGTTTTGCACGGCTTGTCTTTTGATAGAAAGGTACCATGGAGGAAAAATATTCATTAAGCTAGGCTTCCAGGTATCCATCAGTATGGGAGCCATGCGTTAGCTCCAGTGCCACCTTGTGGTAGAAACTTGAGTTGCAGGAGCAGAAACTACAGGTTTTTTTGGATAAGTGAACAGACCAGACACACTCAAACACATTCAGACACATTAAAACACACGCAGACACACTAACTGGATCAACTCCAGCAGTTTCTCAGCCTCTACACTATTGCTGTCTGGAGCTGAGAAGTTAGCTGGGGGCTGTTTTGGGCAGGTAGGACGTTTAGCAGCGTCCATGGCCTCTGCTGACTGGCCGCCTCCTCCCCACAGCGTGACAACTGAAAGTATCTCCAAGTTTGGCCAGAATTTCCCCTGGCTGAAAACCACTGAGCTACAGTGAACGGCAGGGGGCAGCTCTGCAGTCACATCTTGGGCGGCTTTTGAGTGCTTGTGTTTCGAGTCTTTTGCCTAAACGTGCCTCCCACTTTCCATCTCCTGGAATGTTTAGTCCTCACCTTGAGGACCCGCGGTCATCTCCACGAGGAGGTGGGGACATCTCCCTTTGAACATGAGGATTCTGAAGGTTGCCGAGGCCAAGCCTCTGCCTGGGCCGCACCCCCTGGCTTAGGGAGTTGAGCGATTTAGTCCAGAACAGAGGCTGTCTGGAGATTACAATCTGTGTTCACTTCCTAATGGCTTAAAGTACTGCCAGGTAGGTTATATGACAGTTTTGGAGGCCAAAAGGCCAACATGGGCCTTGTATAAGAGCTAAAATTAAGGTGCTGGCAGAGCTCTGTTTCTTCTGGGAGCTTTAGGAGAGAATCTGTTCCTTGTCTTTTCCGGTATCTAGAACATTCCTTAGCTCATGACTCCTTCATCCATGCCCAGAACACATCATTCCAACCTCTGTTCTCACATTTGCTTCAGCTCACACAGGCTTGTGTTAGTGGGAGACCACCCATTCTGGGGGGGTGGGGCGGGCTCTGGAGAGCCTGACTGAGAATAATTGAGGAATTAAGCATCCATGGCTGGGCGGGGCTGGGCCAGCTGAGTAGGGATTTGACCATGGGGAGTTGCGGTTGAGATGCTGGAGGGCAGGTGGAGGTCACGGGGATGAGGGGCAGGGGTACTTGGCAGCCCTGTGACAGGTGGGCAGTCTAGGTGTGGCTCCCTGGGCAAAATGGCAGCCCTCGGGGAGCAGGAGCCTAACCTAGAGGCCAAAGTCCTCAGTGTGTAAGGGGATGCTGCCAGGAGGGACAAGCTAAGGGTGGCCGATGGGCCTGGCTTCTGCAGGGTGCTACCTATCCATTCCCACAGGCCTGTTTCAGAAGAGTTCTGAGCTCTATGATCGTTACCCTGAAATTCCTAATACTTTTATTTTTGAATTTGTGTGAAGCAAATTCTAAAGGGACAGTGGAGGAGGTCCAGGGGGCTTGGGGTCTCTGTCCCCACTAGCTCTTTCCCTCACTGCCTCCCCGATGGGGTCTCTGGCACCTAATCCCTCACCTCTGAGACCTTGGCCCTGGTCTCATGGGTAACTGAGAGCTGTTTAAGGAAGGGACTATTTGCACAGGTGGAGGCAGGGCGAGGGGCCATAGGTGGTGCAATCTCCTGGGCCAGTGACCCTGGGAGGCCTCGCCACCTTTGGACAAAGGGGCTGGGGTGCTACAGGAAGAGGGCACCTGGGTGGAGGATGGAGCTGACCCATAAGGACTAGGGCAGAGTGGGGAACAGCCCGCCAGCAACTCCCCCCTCCTTTAGGTCTCCTGCCAGTGCCCCCCTATTCCCTGTTAGCTAAATCCAGGGGGCAAGCGATCCCTGTAGGGCACCCTCCTTGGTCACCTAGCAGGAGGAGGCCAGGGTGGATCTAGAGGGACTGGTGGCTGTCTCTGGGTGGGGGCCACTGGTGGAGATTGGAAACTGGGAGGGTCAGGTCAGCAGAATGGGCAAAGCTCGGCTGGGCCTGGTGATGTGAGGCAGATGGAAGAGTCTGGAAGAGCTGGATTCAGGGCAGATCACTGTTGGCATTCTGGTGGGGTTTCCCCCTCCCTTCGAGGCAGGCCCGGCATGTGGTATGGCCTTGGCAGCTTTGGTGAACCTGTCCGTGGCACCCTCTTCCCCTCTGCCTGGAAGGGCAGGTGCGCTGGGACTCCTCGAGGCCCCACGGTTGGGGATGGGGCAGCTTCCTCTTTCCCTTGACCCCGGGCCAGACTGGCCAGCAGCAGCTCTGTCTCCTGCTGTCACAGCTGCCAGGATGTGACAAGTGGCAGATGGGCCTCTGATCAATGGACCCCGTCCCCAAGCAAGGACGTGGGGCTGGGGGCAGGATGGGGAGCCACTGCTAATGAATGGGCTGGGGAGCAGTGACGGATGGGCAGGAAGGACCCGCCATTTGTCTTGGGGAGTGACTCCAGGGCAGGGGAAGGAGGGTGTGCTATGCCTGGGCGGGTGCCGAGAGCAGCAGTGCCCAGCAGTGTGGAGGAGAGGGCCCCTGGCTGGGGTGCTGTGGGGAAGAAGTCCTACCCTGCCTTCTTTTTTCTTTTGCAGTTCTGGGGGGTTGAACCCAGGTCCCCAAGCTTGTATGCTTTGCAAGTGCTGTATCACTGAGCTGTACCCCCAGCCCATTTTTTTTTTTTTTTTTTTTGAGACAGGGTCTCACTAAATTTCACAGGCGCCTCTGATCTCTAACATGTTATTCTCCTGCCTCTGCCTCCCTAGTCACTGGCATTACTGGCCATGGCACCCAGCTTCCTACCCTGCCTTAAGTCAGAGCTCCCAGATGGGTAACAGGGTCCTGACAGTCAGGTAGGGTCTGCAGAGGCATCCTGTGGAAATGGATGTCAGGACATTCTGTCCCATACTCTCATTCCTGGTGCATAATTTTCCTGGAACACTCCCGAGCTGCCTTTGCCTCTGTGACCTCACCTCTTTTTGCCCCTACTGGTGCCACTCTAGCCAGCTCACTCACTTGTTCTCCCTCCAGTCCTCTAGCCGCACTCACCTGGAAGGCCCTTTCCCCTGTATCTGCACAGTGCTCCCTCCCTTCTTGTGGGTCACATGCCAGAGCAGCTACCTTCCACTGTCCTTAGAAAGCTGCAAGGTCTTCCTGCCCTGCCCCATCTTTGGTACCCACTGTCACCTCTCATCTGCCTTGTTACTTTTCAATTATTTTGTCAAAGCTGCCTTCTGGCATGTCATTTATTTTGCATTTACTTGCTAACTAAGATTGTAGACTCCAAGAGGACAGGACATTTTCTCTTCCATTTGCTGCAGGATTCCCAGTGCTTACAATAGCACCGAGGATGGGCTCGATGAATATTCATTGCATATGTGGATGGAAAGGTTCAAGCTCCAGCTCTGACACCTCCTGGTGATTTTGGATCATGTCCCAAGCCTCAGTGTCCTCACTGACTTCCTTCCCAGAGCCTCTGAGAAGATCACATGGGACAGTACACATCTGCCCAGGTCCTGATAGCAGCCACTACCTATATTGTGGAGAGACATAGAAGGTCTCAGACTTGTGGTTGGGAAGTAAAACTCTTAACTCAGTTACCCACCCAGTCCGAAATTCTCAAAATGAGATAAGACCTGGGACTAAAGACCAGACCAGAAGTGTTGCTGTAGGACCTCTGAAAACTCTGAAAAGTATAAGGTAGTGTTAGCAGACTCTTTTAGGTAAACAAAACACTTTCTAAGAATCATAGGTTTCTGTGGTAGCGGTGTAGAGAGGGAGAGGGAGAGCGGGGGGAGAGGTGTTTCAATTGGAAGGAACTTCCCTCAGATGTATGTTGTGTTGTTAGGTGCTGTCAAGTTGGTGTCCAACTCAGCGACCCTACATACAACAGGTGAAACATGATATATTATTGCTATTCATAGGGTTTTCTATGATGGATTGATTTTTGGGAGTGGGTTGCCAGGTCCTTCTCCCACACTCAGATGTATAGGAGACCCATAAAGTTTTCAAGAGAGTTGTATCAGTGAAAAACACTACAAGCTTGGACTAAAACTGACTGCCACTGTTCAAAATGAAAATAGGCCTCTGACTTTTCAATTTCATATGAGAAAGAAGCAGGTTAAGAGAATAGTTCATCTATGAATATCAACTTTACCTTAGGGGAAAAGAAGAAGAATTAAGAGGAGAGACTCAAAGCCCATGTAGGGATCTTAAGAGCCATAGAGAACAGTGAGCTGGAGAATCACTCTTAAACTGGCGTCAAATCAGGGACTCTTTTCAGCCCCTTGAAGCAGAGAAAATTAGCAACATGTGCCTGCTGCACTTCAGGGTTGCTAAGAACCGGGACCATTTGGTGCCTCTTGTTGCTTCTCTTTGCACTAGGAGTGTCTCTTGGGGGCATCTTGTCCCCTTTTCCCCTTTGGGTGTTGAGTGTGGGGGTAGGGGGTTGCACTCCATGAACCTCATCTGAACTTGGCCATTATTTAGAAGTGCTAGGACCAAATCATGTTCCCCTTAAATCCACATGTTGAAACTCTAACCCCCAATATGACCATTTGGAGGTGGGACTTGTGGGAGGTAATTAAAGTAAAATGAGATCATGAGAATAGAGGCATAAGTTGGTAGTGTTGGTGGCCTTATAAGAAGAGGCCATCTGCCAGGCGTGGTGGCACATGCCTATAATCCCAACTGCTTGGGAGGCGGAGGCAGGAGGATCGAAAGTTTGAGACCCGATGCAGGCTGCGTAACTTAGTGAGACCCTGTCTCAAAAAGTAAAAAAATTGGCTGGGGGCGCAGCTCAGTTGTGTAGCACTTGCAAAGCATGTAGGCCCGAGGCCCTGGGTTCAACCCTCAGTACTGGGAAAAAAAAAAAAAAAAAAAAAGAAGCCATCTGTAAGAAGAAAAATCTTCTCTTCACACTCATGAGCTAAGGGAAGGTCATGTGGAGGTGTAGTGACGAGGAACTGTCTGCAGGCCAAGGAGATAGCCCTCAGCAGATCTGGATGTGCACAATGCATGTAGTTTGTCTGAGGCCTGAGTCTGGGGAACTTTGTTACACATCACTAGCGGCCTAAGATAAGGGCACAACCTGAGCCCTAAGATAAGGGCTCAAGCCTGAGCATGAAGCCATAATGGGATGAGGTTCCTGGGAGGAGACAATGATTGTATTTTGAATGTAGAGGGAGTTGAAGTAATGGAAGCAGAGAATAGACCCTGATCAATTGGAAATTATGGCCAACCACAATACTTTGTAGTCTGTCCCATGAAGAAACAGAGCCTATTTTCCCACTGTAGGTTCAAGCTGGCTTCCTGGGTTGTGATGCCAGCAGGTCCTACAGGGAGTGAAATATTAGAAACAACACAGAAAGCTGTCCTCAGGGAGTTGGCTAAATAAGCAATGGTGCATCCATAATGTGGAATGCCAATTGGCAGCTTAAAAACAACAAAGTGGGTCTAGTTCTGTCAAGATGGAAGTATTTCCAGTATACATCGTTGTGTTATGAAAACAAGTTGTGATGAGAACTTGAAGTCAATTACCATTCATGTTAAAATACGAGCACATGAAACAATACTGTATGTATTTCCCTGGATTCACATGGGTGTGCATGCATATGTGAGCCTGATCATTAGAATAAAGAGGAAGAGAACAGCCTGGCAGGAAACAGACCAAAGTGGAACAGAGTTTAACGTTCAGGCAGAGAGGAATGGGGTGGGGGAGAGTAACTTTATTTTTTTACTTTATATATTTCTATTTTTGATGGTTAGAATATATTCATACATTAATGATGTAATTTAGAAAGTTAAAAGCTAAGAAAAAATACCCAATAACCCATTCCAGAATCTGGCCCAGAAGTGATGCTTCAGGGTCCATGGGAAAACCACAGCTTCCCCTCTTGGGGCACTTGTCCTGGGCCTGCGGTGACTCTCCCATGTCCTGGGCCCTGCCTGCCAGTCGCTTCTCCCTCTATCTCTTCTGTGGACAGCCAGGGGCTCATTCTGCTTGACACAGAGGCGCCGTCTGCGCCTGTGTGGTTGCTTGCATCCCTGGCTCAGTCCCCGCCAGCCCAGGCCTCTGTTTCCTCAGGAGCTTTTTGCCCTGCCATTGTCCTGTCCAGACAGTTTCCATGGGTAGTTGGTCCAACGCAGAGGGAGACCGGTCACTGGCGTTGGCTCAGTGTCCAGCCCCATCTGGTTGCAGAGCCTTGGACCAGTGCAGGAAAGCCCTGCAAACCTTGCTTTCTGTGAAATGGGGATGGGGTGACTTGCCCCCAAGGCTGCTGAGAACAAGTGGGCCATTGCAGGTCAGGCGCCCCCTGCTGGCACAGTGCAGGTGGGAGGTGAGTGATTTCCCTTTCTGTCCTTACCTGGAGCCTGGCTGTGGACCCCTCCTTGGCTATGTGATCTTGAGCCAGTTGCTTTCCCTGGCAGAGCCATACTTGTCACCTGACCATGCTGGCATCGCCCCCTGCATGTGTTCCGCAGATATTTATGAAGGGTTAGGTGCCGCACTCGTCATTAGGGATGTCGGGATGAGTGAGACTGGCAAAGTCCCTGCCTTATGTTGAGGATTGCCTAGTGAGCCAGGCAGAAATAAAACAAATGGTTATGTAGATGATGGCTGAGAGCTTGG
Source organism: Pedetes capensis (assembly GCA_007922755.1). Classification (NCBI taxonomy): domain Eukaryota; kingdom Metazoa; phylum Chordata; class Mammalia; order Rodentia; family Pedetidae; genus Pedetes; species Pedetes capensis. The sequence goes on along the minus strand of VMDO01001702.1, from coordinate 73,578 downwards.
ACAGGAAGCAAAAAATCACCAGGGCTGTGCCAGGCTCTCCTGGAGCCTGAGTAGCAAGCTAGCTGCCACCCCACTGTGTGCAGGCTGCTTCCGGGCTCCATCAGTGCTGGGGCATTGTCTAGATAGCCTGGATGAGTTCTCAGAAGATGCAGCCTCCTGTTGCCTCACCCCCACCTTCACCCCATCCAGAGCACTGCTGCCCCAGGCAGCCTGGATCCCAAACCTTCACCCCAGCCTTTCCTTGCTCTCTGCCTCCGGCTGCGCTGTTTTCCTGGGGGAGACGGTTTATTCTCTCTAGGAATTTTTACCTTTCTTGCTTGGCTAGAGCAGAGAGAGCTTCTCCTGCACCCCTCACCCTCACATACAGAGTGAAAATAACCTCCAGTGAGCATTACCGTGTGCTGGGGCCCTGCACCCATTATTTCCTTTAATCCCACTGTATCCCTGGACGATATCATGATTCCCATTTTACAGAAAAAGAAATGGAGGCACAGAAAGGTTCATTAAGGTGCCATGGCCACACCATTGGTTAGTGGCTGTGTTTGATTTCAAACCTATACACACTGCCACCTGAAGGTGACCTGAAATAATACAACTAGGAAGAGTGGGGATGGAGTGAGGATAAAGGAGAGAGTCCAGGGGCTGGGCAGAGAGGGTACGGAGTCTGGAGGTGGGACCCTGGTAACCCTGGCTTCAGTGCCTTTTGAAGGTCCTCCTATGCCCAGAGGGAGACAGAAGGGAATGGCAAGGAAACTAGTGGGAAACTCCTTGAATATTTCTTTCCCAAGACAGTATCTAAGCCACTATGAACAGTTGCACAGGTTGTGGACCGCTCAACTCTAGATAGCCTTGTTCACACAGTAGTTCGTCAGAATGGTGCCCTGTGAAGATCTGTCTTTCCCAACCTGTGTTATAAGAGGACTTTTCAGGAGGCCTGGCTGTGAAGCAACCTGGACAGGGAGGGCCTTTCTCAATTTAGGGCTTCTGGACCCCTGGACTCCACATGGGAGAGAGATCAAAAGGAACAGCGCACAGTAGGCTCTGGAGTCTCCCAGGAAAGTTAAGGTGGAGGCGTGGGCCCTGTGTCCCCCAGCAAGCCCTTCTCCTTCCCCACAGTGCCTGTGCCAGGAACTTGGTGTCTTACCCTCTCCTGCCCAGCCCCCCGGGCTGACGTTGAGGGATGCCTAGCCCTGGATGCTGGACCCTGTGAGCAGTGCTTGGGCTCCTGTATGGATGCTGGCTTTTAGGGCTGGGCCTCCAACCTCCTGGCTGACTTCAGAGCCTCCCTCCATGTGCTCTGGAGATGCGCTGGGGATCTGATTTGCCCCTTTCCCCAGAGTCCTTCCTGGGGCAGCCAGGAAGCCAATTTGGGAGTCAGGGAGCCCCAGGGGTGAGTTGAGGGAGAAACAGGTATGTCAGGCCTGCTATTTATCTACTCTGCCTCCACTGAGCTCAAAGAGGCTGCCTCTTTAAAATGCAGGAGAGTCTTCAGCCAAGGGGCAGGAGACAACCTAGTCCCCCCCACCTGCCCCAGGAAATCCCCTAGATCCCCACCCAGCATCCCTCCCCTGCTCAGGACTGATTTCAGCCCACAGTGGTGATGCTTTATTACAGCTCACTTCCTGCTGTGAGTAAATAAGTTTGTCTCCTTTAAATTCCCTGGGCAATTAGGAGAATGAAAGACTGAGCTTCGGATTAGCATTTATTTCCTCCAAACGTTTATGTGAGGCCATTTTCCCACTGACAAATCGTGGGGCAAATTGTTCTCGAGAAAGTCTGTCTGCGGCAAAGGTGCCGTGATTAAGCGGCCGGTGTAAATTTGGGGTCATAAATCGTTTCCCTGGGTTAACAGGATTTATTCACAGCAACTGCCATTATGGGCCCAAAGAAATACTAATAAACGAGGTTGATTCTGCACCTGTTTCAGGGTAATTAATATGCTCACTAAAGGGAAAAGAAGTTGTTTTTCCAAATGGCCTGGATCCTGGTTCAAAATTCAGAGTCACTGTGGGGCAGCCTGGGTCAGTACAGAGAGCTGAGAACTGCTGGGAGGAGGACCAGATGGGGTGGGGTGTCTAGCATCTGACCTGAGGCTCTGGGTCTACAGGTACCAGAGTGCCCTTGAACAGTGAGAGGCTTGTAGAAGGGCGAGGGGGTAAGTAGGGCACTCTTGAATCTCAAATGTGGCTTATTGTCAGAGCTCCTTGGTGACCCATGTCAGAAACCCAAGACAGCTGAGCTCTGAGGCCTGATGGAAATGCCCAGGAGCCCTGGCCCTTGGGATCAGATTGTGCTGGAAAGTCGGGAGCCTAGGTCCCTTCTGTCTGGTCCTCTTTGCTCTCTGTCAGAAGCCAAAGTTCTCCCTAAGTGGGAGGTCACCATGCAAACTCATTGGGTCTGTTTTCAGTAGCCCCCAGCAGATATGGTGGTTGTTGTTAGGTGCCTTCAAGTAGGTGTTTGACTCATAGTACCCCTATGTACAACAGGCGAAACACTATTGGCAGTGCTTCTCTGCTACCATAGAGTTTTCAATGGCTGTTTTTTGGGAGTGGGCTGCCGAGTCCTCCTAAGCCTACAGCACATGGTGTTTCCAGGCAGTCTCCTATCCAAGTACTATCTAGGTCCAACTTTGCTTAGTTTCCAAGATCTGACAGGATTGGACACCACAGTGGTACAGCTGCAGGCCAGCTGACATGGAAGGGGTGATCATTCTTCCTGTGGCATCTCAGAGGAGCTCGGCCCTTCCAGTTGCCCTCTAAGGCTCATCCTGGGCAGAAGAGGTCTGTGGACATTTGGGGGAGTGGCCCAGCACCCCAGCTCACCTTGATGATCTGTCTTCTGCTTCCAGACCTGGTCTAGCCTGGGCTGCCCCTCAGTCCAGCTCAGAGACCCTTCCCTGGGACCCCTGGCCCTTGGCTCCAGCCCCCACCTGCATTAGTTCCCCCAGGGGACTCCCCTCATAGCCTGTGATCTGAGTCGTGCCCAGGTGGGGCCTCCTGAACGTGGGGCTTCCTGTTGGGAGTGAGGCCTATTGTGGGGGCCCAGCCTGTTCGGTCATGCCTGGAGCCCAGCTCTTGTCTCTCCATCCCTGTGCCTCCAGGGCCTGGGCAGCAGAGGTCCCCGCAGGAAAGCAGTGGGAGTGACCTGTTTGAACACAGGTCCCTTTACAGCACATCCAGAGGCCATGGATGTGTGGTGATTGGGAGTCTGGGTCCTGGGCTGGGCTACCCTGGTTTGAAGCCCAGCTCACCTCTTCTTACTGGTGTGGCCCTGGCACCTCTTGCAGTCCTGATTTCCTGCTCTGTGAAATCAAGATTGCAGCAGTGCCTAGCTGGCCTGTTTTATTTATTTATTTGCCTATTCAAAGCATAAATGAGATGGATTTTATGCCTAGACCCAGGAAGGAGGAAAGAAAGGTAAAGGACTGGAAGTGGGGAGTATCTCTGATCCTTGAAGCCTTACCTTACTGGAAAGACGGGACTTAGAACCTTCAACTCAGCCTTTGCTTTCTAGAAGCTCCTTGAGAAGTCTGGAGTATAGTGGACTCAGACTAGGGCAGCTAGAGAAACACTCAGGAAAGAGAAGACATAGGAGATGGGGCATTGTGGATAAATAGGAGTTTTCTTCAACTGGAGCCAGAGTGAAAGGGCATTATTCTGGGCAGAAAGAACAGCTTGTACACAATAGGAAGGAAAGAACTCACTGTGTTCAGGGAGTGACAAGAAACTAGGTGTGATGTTTTAAAGCTCACAGCAGCACTGAGATGGGAAAGAAGTACTCAATTACATCTTAAAAACACCAGTTACACCTGACTCTAATCCCTCCTCCCCCAGCTGCCTAAACTAATGGGAAATTTTACTCAGGTCTAAGTCCCTGCCCACTTTGGGTCTTACCAGAACCCAGCAGGCTCAGGCCGCTTCTGACAATGGAGCAATCCTCAAATCTTTTCTCCCTGTGGCCATCACAGCTGGCCTCCTCCTTGCTGGGTCCACAGAGGTCCTTGAAGCCCTGCAACTCTCCCCCACAGGGGCCAGCCTCTGCATCCAGGTGGGTGTCCCAGGGCCCGAGGTCTGGGGCAGTGCCCAGTGCAGCTGCCCCTGAGACACCTGGTGGGGGAGGTGGCCTGAGATGAGTCTCCCTGCCTGTTTTATGGGTTCAGGCAGATGGAAGAAAGTCACCTCCTGGGTCTGGGCCTTCTGCTGGCCCTCCACTCTGGTCCCCCACCATGTCTTCTCTGTGGCCCTGAGCTTGTTGTAAAAGCCACAAGTGGAGGCAGAGTGAAAGGGCAGAAAGAAGAGTTGTACAAAATAGGAGGGAAAGAACTCCCTGGGTCCAGGCAACCACAGAAAACTAGGTGTGATGTTTTAGAGCTCACTGCAGCACTCAGATGGGAATGAAGTACTAGGTACTATTTGTTGTTCTACAGGACCATGGGTAACTACTGTCCTTTGTTCTACAGAACCCTGGGGGTGGGGTATTCAAAGCAGAGAAAGGAAAAGAGAAAGATGGAACATGCACAAAAATCTAGCTCCAAAAAGTTTTGCTGCTGTTTGGTGATCCAAGAGAATGTGTGCTATGGACTGAATATCCATGGCCTCCAAATGCACATGGCAACCTAATCCCCAAGGGAATGGTGTCAGAAGATAGGGCCTTTTAGGGGGTAACTAGGTCATGAGAGTTGAGCAAGCACGAATGGGGTAGGTGCCCTTATAACAGAGGCCCCAGAGAGTTGCAGGTCCCTTTCACTATAGCAGGACACAGCGAGAAGGTGCCCTCTGTGAGCCAGGAAACAGCTCTCACCAGATGCCAAATCTCTAGGTGCCTTGATCTTGGACTTCCCAGCCTCAAGAGCTGTGAGGAACAACTTCCTCTGGCTTATAAGTGCTCCAGCCTGTGGTGTTTTGTTATAGCACCCTGAGTGGACTGAAACAGTGGGCAGAGAAGGTGGGTTGGGCCTGGGAGGGGAGTGAAGCTGGATTCTGCAGGGGTTTAGAGCCAGGCTGCCAACAGGTAAGGACTTGACCCAGGAGGAGAGCTATATGGTCAGATATGGGGAGGGACCAGAGAAGGTAATGAGAGGGACACTTGAGTGGTCAAAGGGTACTACAGCCCCTGAGACTGAACTCAGAGGCAAGGGCAAAATCAGGTGCTAAAGTCAAAACTCTTGGACCTAAATCCTCCTCCTGAGATTGTCCTGGGTAGGTGCTGGGGGTACTGACAGGGAAGGCAGATGCCACTCATGCTAACAAACATCTGCAACATATGTCAACGTCTCCAACCTGTGTACCCATTTTCCAGGGCTGTTGTAGCAAAGCACTGCAGGCTGGGTGTCTGGAACAGCAGGAATTCAGAGTCTCACAGATGTGGAGTCCACAATCAAGGTGTCAGCTGGGTTGGTTCCTTCTGTGTAGGAGGGACGGCTCTGCTCCCGTCTCTCCTTGGCTTGTGGGTGGCTGTCTTCTCCTGGTGTCCTCATGTCTTCTTCCCTCCAGGAACATCTGTGATCATGTTTCCTCTCTCATAAGGACCCTGGTCAGCTTAGATCAAGGCCCCAGGTACTGGCCTCATTCAACATCTCTGTAAAGAGTCTGAGTGAGGCTACATCCTGAGACACTGCAGGTTAGGCTACAGTGTAGACATAAACTTAGAGGGGAATACCATTCCTCCTGTAACACCTCCTAATGCATCTAGGAGAGGCAGAAGGATTTGCCATCTTACAAATGAGGAGTTCAAGGCCAAGTTCAGGATTGTGAAGCTGGAGGATGAACAAATGGGACTTGAACCTCAGTCTGCTGAGCCATGCCAGGCCCCAAGGCCCCTGAAGAGGCAGAGAGCTGGGCTTCTGCAGAGGTCAGACCTTGCGTGGCTGTTTCGCCTGGGTTTGCTCAGAGTCAGGCTGCCTAGAGGGCTGGACGGAGGCTGGGAGGGGAAACAGGAGATTGCATTCTGAGCCTCGCTTTCCCAGGCCTTTTGTCTCTCTGTTCACTGCCCACGATGTGCCTGCATCTTATTACTTAGGCTAGGTAGATTTTTGCTTGGCTGAGCTGAGATCAAAAAGTAATTTTTCTTTTTGCAACAGCCAATTAGAAATTCATTTATTTTCACATTATGGACATTTGGCAAAAATTTCTTTGGCAATTTAGCTCCATTTATGTAGTCTGCATAAAGAGAGACAGTGAGGCTGGGGAAAAAAAAGGCAAGGCCTGGGGCAAAAATTAAATGCAGAATCATGTATTAGAAATGAGATGTATTTACTATTGTTTTTGAAAATTAATGGTGCATTTTTAGCTTTTATAATGTAATTTAATGATGCAATTCATCTAATAAAAAAAAGAACATATTTTAACTCAGTCACTCAGACCTTCCGGGGCACAGCGCGGAACACCTTTTCCATGGAAAAGGGCTGGAACGGAGTGCTTGGGGCCTTTTCTCTTTCTCTGTTAGATAAAAGAAAGAAAAATAGTCTGTGAGTGCATACGTGCCTGCATGCGTTCCTGTCGGGTGCCTCAGAAGGAATCTCATAGAAAGGACATTTTCCTTTTTCCATATTGGTGTCCGTGCTGGTGTCACTGTGTGGGAGCAGCTACTAATTCCAGGCTATTTGAGAGCATTGGCTGTCCCAGCCTGCTGAGCCCAGATGCCCTGGCAGGGGGCAGTGGGAAGGAGAAAATGGGCTTGGAACTGCATGGAGGGTGTCGCCCATGCTCTGATGGGGTCTGTGCGGGGTGTGTCAGCTGTCCCTCCAGGGGAGGTGTCCACACTTGATGGGCTCCATGACCCGATGGCCTCCTAACTCCAAACATCTCCGTGACACAGGTCAAAGAACCTGCCTTGCACCTGCTGTAGGTCTCAGTGGAGGCTTATGGGAGTGAAGGGGCCTCCTAACCTGCACAGGAGGCAGGAGCAGGAGAGAGGGAGGGGCAAGGGCTGACAGGCCTGACCCAGGCTGAGGGTGAGTCAGGCTCCATGCTGGCTACTTCATTGTCCCCAACCCTGTTGTCACTAGAATGTAAGCTCCCTTGAGGGTGGGCGCATTTTCTATCTTGATCCTGCTGTGTCCCCAGCCCCATAGTACCCCACAGACAATCACTAGCTAACATTTTTGCAGGGCTGGGAATGGAACCCAGGGCTTGGCATATACTAGGCAAGTGCTCCCCCAACTGAGCCACACCCCAAACATCACCTGATACTTTTTGACTGACAAATTGACTGTTAACCCTGGGCTCACACATGGGCTGAGCTTCCGTTTAACCATCCCTCCAATCCAGTGAGGAGGTAGGTACAGGTACTCTGACCCTATTTCATAGGAGGGACCCCCTTGGTTCAGAGAGGTTAGGGAGCCTTTTCAAGTTCACCTGCCTAACTGCCTTGCTCATGGGTACTTGTCCTTAACCATGCCAGTGTCCACCATGAGTGAATGGTGAACGGGTGGACAAATGAGTGAGAGCTTCAATAAAGGAGGATGGCTCTCTCTGGGCTGCCTGCCAAGGAACTGAACGTTAAACTCTGGTTTTCTGACTCCCGGCTGAGAACGTCTTTCCATTGTCCATTCTATGCCCAGCAGGAGGAAGGAAGCTGTGGACAGAAGAGACAGTTTAGGGGCTCAACTGTGGGGGTAGGGTAGAGACAGGGTCATGATTATAGAGTTGGGCGAGGGGCTAACGGGTCCAAGTGTCCTCTGGACGCTGCAGTCCCAGGGGAGGTGACCAGAGATGGGTGCAGAGTTGTCCCAGGGGTCCAAGAGTAAGGGCCTAAGCCATTTTCACCCGTCCATTCATTTATTCAACAAATACTGGGCATCTCATGTGCGTCCAGAGCTCACCTGACCTCTTGGAGCCTCTGCTTCCTCACCTATAAAATGAGGCTGACCTCTCAGTGCCTCTCCATAGGGTGTGCTGCTGGCCGTGTGAGTGGGATAATCTGTTCCTTTGCCTGGCAGATAACTCCACCACCTCCCCAGCCATAGTGTTCTCGTGTCACTGTGAGGTCTCCAGACCCCCTCCCTATACCTTCTTGCAGCTGAAGACAGTGAGGTCCTGGGGATGCTGGGAAGGCTACCTGGGATACCACGAGGGCATGACGTGCCTGATACCCAGGAGGGCCTTCCTTCCCTTCCTTTGGCATCTCCCTTCCCCTCCCCTCTTCCTCTTCTCCTTCCTCTAGCTCTGCTGATCTGCTCTGATATCGACTGCAGCATGTGGCCTTGCCGCTACCTGGCCCAGCTTGTCAGTAGGCTGTCTCCTCCTGCCCCTTCCGCCCTCTGCTCCCCCACCTGCACAGGCCTTGTACCTAACTTTCTGCCACCCCACCGAGTCCCATCCTGAAGTTAACTCCTCCCTCCCAGAGAGAGCCATCCTTTGGGGGCCTGTGCCTGAGCTGTCCTCAACTCCAGATGCTGGAATTTGGCATTTTGGGTGTCCCAAGAGAAGCTTCCTGAAAATCAGTCCTCTGGGTTTGGAAACCTGGATCTGTGCAGTCCAATATGGCAGCCAGCAGCCCCATGTGGCTGTCGGGCACTTGAAATGTAGACTGCCATTGCTCTGTGGGTGTAGAACACACACAGGATTCAGAAGGCACAGTGCCCTTGGGGTACAGGCTGAGTGTCACACTTTGTTTTTTTCATTTAATTTGGAGCAGGTGCTCACTAGCTTGATGGAAAATCCAACATTAGTTACATAGGACACCCTTCCTGTCTCTGGACCAGGGAGAACTGTAAGCTTGGACACATCCTCACCCGGCTCCTGATGCTGGGATCCTGCTAGCTAGCCCTTCGGCACCAGAGTCCACCTACCTCTAAGGAACAGAGAGGGCTTCAAGGGGAATAGGCAAGCCTCTCCTTCTTCCTAGACCCCTAGGATTTCTGTGGAGCCCCTTTCCATCCCTCAATTCCCAGCTAGAGAGCCAGAGGTCAGGACTGAGGGCTCCTTCTGGGCAACTGAAGGACAGTTTACAAGCCCTGTGTGTTTTGTCTCAGGCTTGTTGCCCTCCTTGGTCTAAGCTCCTGAGGGGCTGCAGGCCACCCAGTGTGCCCCTATACTGTGATCCCCACCCCACGCCAGGCATGTGTCCAGCGCCAAGCAGTATGTTTCAAAGTGAATTGAGGCTGTCAGTACACAGAGGCAGTTTTGCAAAGACCCTGCCTGGAGGTTCCAGGCACAAATGGATTTAAGTCACACCCTGGAGTTCCAGCAGGTAGGAGCTGGTAGCAGAAGTTTCCCTTTCTCAGCATAGGGCCACCACCTCTGGCACGTGTGCTGGGGGCCACCGATGCAATGGTGCAGTGAGCTGAGCATGCTGGGTCCTGTGCTGAGGCTTTGTGCACATGAACCCACTTCACCCTCTCCACACCTCTGTTCAGCAAGGCCCCCTGTGTCCTCCCTCTGCAGAGGATGAGTAGAGGCCCAGAGAAGTCAATAAAACTGCCCAAGGTCACATAGCGGGCAAGAGGCCAAACTAATCTCCCTTCCCAGGCCATGTGACCTGAGAACCCAGCTTCTCAACAATGTGGCCATTCTGCCTCTCAGGACACCTGTGCACAGACCCGTGTGGACAGGAGGGGCACACCAGCACCCAGGTGAGCATGTGGGTAAAAATGGACAGGTCCAGAGATATGAGGATGGGCTTTCCAACATGCCACATCCATGGCTCCTCAGCTGTGTACACGTCTATACGAGCACACACTTACATGTGCCCTTTCCCTAGATGCTTACCTACACCCATCTGCAGCTGTGCAGACATGCAGACCCATATACATGTGGCTCTTTGGGCACTCCTGCACGTCTCCCCCCACACTTATGCTTGCACATACATATATACCCACAGCTATCCACACTCGCGGGGCTGGGATTTAGCTTAGTTGGTAAAGTGCCGCTCTGCAGTCTCTGAGGTCCTGGGTTCGATTCCTAGCACTGCAAAAATGGGAGAAGGATGTGGTAATCCACTCCCAAGACAATCCCAAAACAACGTTGCTACGAGTCAGACACAACTTGACGGCACCTAACAACAACAACATCCACACTCACACCCACACCTCTGCTTATGACTCCATGCACACTTATCCATACACTGGGTCACCCACACAGATACGTACATCTACAACCCTGGTTTCTTAGACATCAAGGTGCACTCGGATGCACACAGTGCTCACATTTGCACACTGACCTGGCCCTCAGGAGGCAGACTGGGAAATCTCTTCCTCACAATTAGGCACACGAAGATGGCTGTACGCTCAGACATGTACACCCTCATACATCTTGACCCCCCTTCTAAAGTACCTACCCCCAGGTATACAAAGCCCTCCCCACCCTGGGTGTGCACTCAGGACAGTCACTCAAGCACAATGATCCAATTTAAACTGAAAAGGGAAAACCAAGTTGAAAATTAGAGGGGAGAAAACTTCAGAAAGTATAAAGCTAATAAGCTGGAAGAGGCACGCCGGCTGCCTTTGCGATATCAATAACTCAGCATTGGGTTTCCAAAAAGACATCACATAATTTTTCAATGAGAAATCCATGAGCCCTGGAGATGCTGTTATGGTGTGAATTACAATGCACACGGCTTGTCAGCCGTCCCAGTCAGCACTTTCTCGGATGCCTTAACGGGCAGGAAATGCTGTGGCTGCAGTGGGGATGGTTATTGTTGTTATTATTTCTTCTCTTTTGAGTCTCAAATTAAGAATTCAAGAAGCCAGCAGGTCCCATCCTCCTCCCTCCCCTCCTCTAGGTGGACCCAAATCAAGAACTTCTCTGGTTTGAGATAGCCTTGAGTGTGGCTTCTTAGCTCTCGGCTTCCCCTCCCCTGTCCTGGAGGCTTAATTCTGAGAAATGCTGGCTGCTGGGCTTAGGAACCAGGGTCAGAGGATGTAGGTGGGGGCAGTTGCTCTACAGAGCTTGGCCATGTTTAAGACACCCTTGAGTGCTGTGGAAATGAGAAAACTCTTTTCTCATTTTTGTCCCCTGGGGCTGGGGATTTTCTCACCTAGAGCCAGGTGATTGGGTGTTACTTTCTCCTGAGGCTGCCTTAGGCAGGGTTTCAGTTAGAAAGAAGGGCAGGGGTCCTTGACAGGGGAAATCAGAGGTGATCTGAGAAGAGGGCATGGGGCATCTTTACTGAGCACATTCAGGGGGAACTTGGATGGTCAAGAGAAGGGAGCCAGGTGGATCACTAGGAGTAGGAAATGGTGCCTTGGGCACTGTCTAATTCTGTGTTTCTTCAATCAGTTATGGGAAGAGGATGCTCCAGTCAGTCACTGATCCCAGAGTATGAACCATATGGAGCAGACCTGAAAGTGACCTGTATTCAGGAGCAAAGCCAGTCCTGCTGATCATGGACCTGTGAGCACCTGTGTACACTGCTGAGCTATTGAGGATGTTTATTACACAGCATTGTTACAGCAGAAATCTGACTCACCCAGGGCCATTTCTTTGGTACTTTTATGACCTCTGGGGTCAGCCCATCATAGCACTATTGTAATGGTGGCTCAGGGTCTGGAATTACCTCAGTCCCTAATCAGTATGAGGCTTTGGGGTCGACTCCTGGCTCTTCTGCATGTTGACTATAGTTTGGGTAAGTCACTTAAGCTTTCTGCTGTTGCAGTACCCACATCTTGTTTCTCCACACTGCACTCACATGAGGATCGAAGACATATGGGCCCCCAGTCAGGATCCCTCCAGTCTGTCCTCCAGCTGGGCTCCAGCTCCACCTGCATTCTTGTGCCTCTGGGCCATCATTTGCCTTGTTCCCTTCCTGGAGCTCCCTGCTCACCCTGCCAGGCTTCCACAGAGCCCTGGACGCTTAGGGTTGAGTGTTACTTCTTTTCCCTGGGGATTCTGGAGCAGATGTCAGGTGCTTGAACACCTCGTGCCTCTCCTGGCTTGTGCTGCACTGTGGTTATTCTTTTATTAGCCTCAGGCCTGGGAAGTGGCCAGGAGGGACCAGCTGGCTCTTCCAGCTTCTTCCCTGTGTTTTCAGCAGGTGACACAGACTCTCATGGCCTCTTTTTCTTCCTACCATTCTTAGACCGAATGTGCTGCTCACCAGGGGAGACACACAGATTCTGCCTGCTAAGCTACTCTGTACATAGTTACTTACCTGTCATGATGTGAGGCTTTGGAGGACGATCATGTCAGGTTTGCCATGATCTCCCTGTGTGCAGGAGGAAGGAGAGGAGAGGTGCTGGATCCTTGTCCTTTGGAAAGGGATGGGAGAGAGTGGTCAGGAGAGCAAAGTCAGGAAAGTTAGGGCACTGGGGATGAGGGACTTCTGCAGGCTGGTGGGAATGGGACTTCTTGGGTGCTTGAACTCCTCAGAGGCAGGTGGGCAGGATGACTGCATGGAGAACTCGGCTCTGGACTGCTTCCACCAGATTCATTTCCTATCTGGCTTGAAGCACACATTCTCAGGTTTCCTGTCCCTGAGCATTCAAAGCAGGGATCTGCCTGCGCCTAGAGTGCCCAGTTCCTTGCACACTTCAGTGATCTGGGTGCATCACATTGTGGATAGGGGATGTTGGATATCAGAAGACCCAGGGTTTGGCTTCCAGATCCTACTTCCTACAGACCAGTAAAGTCAAACAGACAGAACTCCCATAGGGAGGCCATGTCTTTTCTAAGTGAGGACATTCATAAAACAACTATCTCATCATCACTTCCTAAAAGAAAGGCTATTCTGAAGCAACAACTGGGGGAAGGATATGATCTCAGAATTAAGCAGAATCCTTCCAAGAAAGGATGGGCAGCAAAAATAGGAATATCTGTTAAATTGCAGAGCAAAAGTTAGAGCAAAAGGAAATTGGTGAAGTATTCCACTGAGAACTATCAGATACCCCCAAGTGGAATTTATGAATGAGAGGAAGACATTTTCAGTGGATGCTGACACAGTTGTGATGGTGACAGTAATGAGGATGAGGAGGACAATGAGCACAGTGAACAGGTAAAAGTGATGACGATGACAATGGTAATGATTATGGTGCTGATGGTGATAGTTGATGGTGATGTCTGACGTTTACTGAGCTGGGTGACAGGTGCTTTTTGAGCTCTTGCTGGGTAATGGGTGCTATCCTGAGAGCTCTCCCTGAGTTGTCTCATGGAGGACTTATCCCCGAGCTCTATATTCCTGAGGCTGCCACAATGAACAGATGATTTAAGACAACACAAACGTATTTTCTCACTGCTCTGGAGGCGTGAGGTCTGGACTCAAAGTGTTGTCCACGGAGCACTCCCTCTGGGAGGACCCTCTTTACTTCTTTCAGCTTCTGTGGCTGCTGACATTCCTTGGCTTCCTCAGCTTGTGGCCACATCACTCCAATCTCTGTGTCCCCCTTCACTACCCTCTCCTTTGGGCATCCTCTCTCCTGACTCATAAGAACACGTCTTTAGACTTAGGGCCCATCTAAGTAATCTGGTAGTCTAGGCTGGTCTCTTAAAAACCCTTAACTTCCTTTTGAAGACACAGTCTCCAAATGAGGTAAGAGTCATAGGTTCTTGGGATTTGGACATGGACTTATCTTTCTTTTTTCAGGGAGGGGCAGGGGACACCATTCAACTCACTATTCTTGGATCACTGAGAGATTCTTTAAACTAGTTCAAAATTCTACAATAAGGAAATGGCAAAGAAAGGATTTGAATGTGACTCTAGAGCCTGCAGCCATATCACTGTGGCATCTGATCCTGTCACATCTCAGAAGATAAAAAGGGTCAGGCCTGGTTAGTACTTGGATAGGAGACCTCCTGGGAACACCAGGTGCTACAGGCTTGGGAGAAGGACCTGGCAACCCACTCCCAAAAAACAATCTGCCATGGAAAACCCTATGAATAGCAGAGAAGCAGCAACAATACTGTTCTGCCTGTTGTACATAGGGTCACTATGAGTCGGACACTGACTTGATGGCACCTAATAACAACAATTAGAGCCTAGGGGCTTTTTCCTTATGGAAAGAGGACAAGGAAGAGATGCTGTGTGGAACACTCAGCTCCCCCATCTGTGTGTGTGTGTGTGTGCGTGTGTGTGCGTGTGTAATACTTCAGGGTCACATCAAGTTTTTTTGGGACAGAACTGTCTTTGGTTTTGGGTATCAAGCTCCTAGGCTTGGAGCTAGTGGGTCACAGGCAGAGCAGGTAGGGGGTCTGGGGACTTGTGAAAGAGAAGGAAGTTAGAGGAAGGACAGATCCATGATTTTGTCAACTTTTCTTGGAGAGCAGAATTAGAGTCTGTGCCCCTGTGAGAAATGGCCTGAAGGAGAGGCAGATTATCATAATAATAGGAGCCAGTGAGAAGGAAGGGGTGGAAATGAGTCACCTGGCTTTCAAAGCTATTGACAAAGAACCCATAATGTGTAAAGAAGCAGCAGATATCTATCCATGTGGTGTTTGTCCTTTCTATTACAGAAGTCTGCTGAAATAGACAGAGGCAAGGAAAGAGGTGTTCTTAGTAAAGAAGAGGGGATTTAATATTCTGTTGTCTTGTGAGACATCGCCCTTCATTCACAGTAGCTTCCTGTGAATCCTCTCCTGTCTCCTCTGAGATCCAGTATGACAGGGTGCTCAGAGTGAACTTGGACATGCTGAAGGCAGTCCAGGCATTGCCCTCTAGGGTTGGAGACCCCATTTTGGAAAGGTAAGGAGAGGGCTGGCGCATAGGATCTGGTGATGGTCCAGGAAGGAGTCCATGCACCCTATCTTGTGCCTTTTACACAAATTATGCCCTACAGCAGCTTCAGAAAACACCTGCACGAGGCTCAGCTCAGGTGGCTACAGGTGTCCAGATGGGCCCTCATGCTGTCTCTGAATCCCTACCATGGGAACAGGGTGTTGAGTATTAGGAGTTAGCAGAGTGTTGGAGGGAGCCTGGTGCTGAAAACTCTTCACGTGTGTGAGGAATTACCAAGTATCTCCCATCCAGTCGAGAGGTTCTGGTCCTGGTCTCCAGGGCATAGTCCAGAAAGAAAAACTAACATCTAGGTGATCCTAGTTCTTGTAACCAAGAATCTTCAACATCTCGGTCTTTCCTATCTCAGGAGCCATGTGCTCAGGTAACGTTTGGCAGGGGCTTTCCATGCTGCGAGGCAGGGATGCAGCTCTGTAGCTCTGCCATCTCTTTGCGTCTTCCTGTCCATCAGCCAACAGCAGCGAGTGCAGAGCTTTGTGCAGGAAGTTCGATGAGCCAGGCTTCAGGCTCATTTCCACTCATCTGCCACTGTCCAGAATTCAGTTATGGGCCACACCTCATTGCAAAGGATTTTCAGAAATACAGTCCTTGTGGATGCCCTCCAGGCAGAGGACATGGGCTCTACTGCATACAGTCATCCCTGCCACCAGCCTCTCCTTGAGTGATGACAACAGCATGGAGCTCCACAGTAGAGCCACCTGGGCGGCTGTCTAATCCTAACCCCAACTAATTAAGCCAGAACCACTGGGTATGGGGTTCCCAGGCACTGGGTGATTGAAAACACCTAGGAGACAGCAGCACGCAACTGAGGTTTGGTACCACTGTGGAGAGAGGTTTCCAGGACCATGGCCCCTTGCTGGCCCTCCCTTCCCCCACTCAGTGGGAGTCCTTACCATCTGTTGTGTTTTTACTGGGCGACAGGCTTGTGTGGGCAGGAAGGAAAAGCAAAGAAGCGATTCAGAAATAAAACAGTTTGTGTATCTGCATTCTAGGGAAGGGGTTGCCTTCATCTCAAATGTGGGGGGCTCTTTGGCTGGGGACAGCAACTCTAATGGCTCCTGATGGTTGACCTAAGTGAGGACCACACTTGGACCAGTCTGAATAGGGGAGGGTGGGAGAAGACAAGTATTTTGCTCAGTTTGGATAGAACTCTGAGCATCCCAGGAAACAATGTAAGAGGAGGCACTGGTACCATATGAAAGAGTAGGAAGAAGATGTAACTGGGGAAATGAGGGGAGAGGGTTTGATTGAGAAGACAGCAAGCAGTCATGGCCAGTGGAGAGGGAGGGAATAAGGAGAAATTCCTGGGGCAAGCAATGGCCCTTAGGAACCATAGTGTCCAGCGTTAAATTAAACGTTGTTCTTTGCTCTGTAATTGTTCTCTTGCCCATAGACCTGTAATAACATTCTTAAATATAGCAGCCTTGTAGTAATGGTGTCTTGAAGGCATGAAGGAAAGAAGAAATGCCCAAGTTAGAGTTCTTACTTACCTTCAGGTAGGAAAAATGGATTCTGACTAATTTAAGCAGCCGAAGAATTTATTAAAGGAATATTGGACGAGCCAGGGACATTATGACACATGGTCTCACAGAAGTTGCCCTTCAACCCTTGGGTGGACATGGCTGGCCTTTGCGTGACCTCATGCTCCATCTCTTCAAAACATCCCTTCCCCTCCCTCTTGCTGATAAGGTGACAGACAGGAGCAGGTTATGCCCATGTTGGCCGCTCCTCTACTTCATCTTTGGCAGACATCACTAACAGACCTCCCTGGGAGTTCTTCTGGGGCCCAGAGGTAGCTGCCTGTATACTTTATGTTCCCAATTCCAAGGAATCGTTACCTGTAGATCAGAGATGACACATGAAATTAACTTCTGTTCCAGGGTTGACATGACACTCCAGTGCAGCTCCAATGAGATCGCCAGTGTCTCAGCCCAAAGCAACGGAGGATTCCATGCACGGGGGTGGAGGGGTGGGGTGGCGCAGCACTGTCCAGCCTGGGGGCTGCTACTACTGATCCTACTCAGGCTTAGAGGCCACCATTTCTTTGTGGGGTACTTCAGTCTTGGGGAGAAGTGTGGCAGCCATTGACCCTTGGGAGGAGCACCTAAGGAACTCACCTTCCTCTTGGCTTCATCTTCCTTTGGAGAGGCTCAGGCTTGCCCCGCCCCATTCCAAATGGGAGGTCCCTGCTTTACTCTGTGCTCTGGAAGAGTTCTGACCCCTGGCTTCCAAAGACAGTTATATTTGCTAGCTTTGGGCCCACCCTTTGTTTCCTAATTACGGTTAAGCCCTTTGCCCTACACTTTTCTTTGGTAATTCCCACTGACGGACTTTTTCCAGAGGAAAAGAGAAAAAAGACAAGCATTCAGAATT
The DNA here is from genome assembly GCA_007922755.1 of Pedetes capensis. Taxonomy (NCBI): domain Eukaryota; kingdom Metazoa; phylum Chordata; class Mammalia; order Rodentia; family Pedetidae; genus Pedetes; species Pedetes capensis. The sequence continues at coordinate 56,541 of VMDO01001702.1, read as the reverse complement.
AGGGTATGGGCAGGGCATATTTCCTGAATCATCCCTTCCTGGCTGCATGATCTTGGGCAAGTTACTGATGCCTGTGAATTGTCCCCTGTAAAGTGAGGGCAGCTCTCCTTGCTTGGGAGGACGGAATGATTTGAGCACTTGGCTCAGTAGGACTTGGTATTAGTAAACACTCTGTAAGCAAAGACCATCATTGCCTCTTGTTACACTAATTTTTGCTGGGATGTGGTGAGGTATGAGGGTCAGGCTTTGGGGTGCTGGTTGGGGACTTGTCCGTGCTTTTTCTTCCTCCTTGAGCTAGGGGAGTTAAACTTTCAACTCTTGAGGAAGATAAGATATCAACTTTCTTTTAGCCAAAACAAAGCTCAGATAAATCATCCACCAAAGGACCGGCAGACTAAGAGAATGTATATATGTATGTATTTATTTATAAGGGGCATTTGATTTTGTCAGATTCCTCTGGGGCTGTGAACTTGGCTTGCTGTTTCTTGGCCGTGCTTTGGGAGGCTCTATTTGTAGATGAGGAGTCCTGGTGCTGCCCTGACCTGGCAGGAGAGGCCCAGGCCCCTCTCCTGGGACGCCTTGGTTGGCCCTTGGCTCTGGCCAGCACCTGAGCCTGCAGGGGGCGGCCTTTTGCCTCCTTTAGTGTGTGTGTGTGTGTGGGGGGGGGAGCAGGGGAGAGGAGCAGAGAAAGTGGGGTGTGGTGCAAGGCGGTGGAAGATGACTATCCCCTAGTCCTCTGTGCGCACCCCCATGCGAGCATGCCCAGAAATTCTCCCCCCTCTGGCTGGGGGAGCCTGGGGGCCGCCCTCGCCCCAGCATCATCCCAGCTCCTGTCCTGTCTTCTGGTTCTGAAGGCAGCGCAGTAGTCAGCACTGCGCCCCAGCTGGGGAAGTAAGCGCCCATGCTGAGAGAATCCTGAGGCGGCACCCACCCTCACCAGCCTGGTGGCAGGACAGCGGGTGGGAAGGAAGCGCTTGGAGGGCAGTCGAGGGCTACCACACCACTCCTGGGGAGAAAAGCGCCTAACATCCCTGGGAGAAGCAGGCTGCTGCCTCTCCCCGCTCTCTTTCTTAGCCTTCTCCCTTCCGCCTCTTCCCTCCTTTCTGTCCTCTTCCCGGCCTCCCTCCATCTGTCTTTTGTCCTTGGTCTCTTCCTGCCCCTTCCCTCTCTCCATCTCTTTCCACCTCCCTCCCACCATCACTGAGGACATGTGGCGCTCCGCAGGGTCCCAGCCTGGCCAGGGGGGGGACAGATGTGGTCCTGGCGCTGGCCTCTGCGAGCTGTCAGCCTAGTGCTAGAGCCAGGCAGGTGGACAGATTGACCACTCCCCAGGTGATTCACCAGTCTGAGCTGGGTCTCATGAGACCCTGGCTGTGCCTGGAGGGGCCTAGGACGGCCTGGAAGAGCAGGCGCATTTGTCTGTGTTTGTGGGGTGTGGGCTGACCTAGGTAAGGGAAGGGCATACCGGGCAGAGGGAACAGCTCTTGATAAGGCCAAGGAGGGCAGACCCAAAAGCTCTTGGTGGATTTGGGGAAGCTGCAGGGTTGGGGGGTCTGAGCCAATGGTGGTCTTGGCATTCACTCCCTCAGCTCTTGCCCTGCAAGCATCAGGAGTCTGGGGATTCCATGCTGACCCAGCTCAGCATCCAACAGATATGTATTGAGTCCCTTCCACATGGCAGTAGCTGTGCTGAGTCGAGGGGAGGGCAGACACCCTCAGGATGAGATACCTGCCTTCTGCAAGCTCCTTGTCCCCTGAGGGAGAGAGTCAATGAACACTAAGAAATTGGACAAACCCAGTATCCCCTAACAATAACAACAACAACAACAACAAGAAGTCTCATCTCTGCCCCTTGCTGTTCCTCCTACAATTATTCAGCCTCTCTCAGCCTCAGTTTTCTCACCTATAAAATGGGAGATCATAGGTCTCAGGACTCCTGGGATGCTTTGGGACCAGAATTAGCTCTTGGGTATCTAGCTTTCGGTATATTATCTCCTTTTACCTTCATGAAAACCCTGGAAGGGATGTACTATAACATCTTCATGTAATGGATCTGGAAATGGTGGCTCAGAGACATTAGCAACCTGTCCATGTTCACACAGCCACTAAAACTGTAGCATGGAGGGACAAATGGATTCAGTCTGCTTCTGCAGCCTGTGAGTAACAACCTTTCAAAAGTCTGCATGTGACTTTGGAATATAAGAAATGCATCAGGTGCCTCTCCGACAAATGGGGTTTCACAAACCCGGCTGAATCATGGGGTTCAGTGCAGGGGAGAGAACCCTTCAGAGCTGCAGAGAGCCCTGGAGGAGGAGCCTGAACTCTCCTGGTCTGAGTATGGTGGGGGAGGGGAGTGTGAGTGGAGGGAGTGGGGAGGAAGGAGGCCAAGCAGGAAGGGGAGGAGGAGGGAGAGAAGGGGCAACAATGTGGCTCCCTCCTGATCTCCAGGGCCCCAGCCCCTCTCTAGGGGAGGCCATCTGGGTGTCCATGCTGGCAGCTGTGCCTTTTCTGTTCACTTGGGAATTTCTTTCTGGAACATCCTTTCAGGAGGTTTTGGAATTTTTCAGACTAGCTTTTTTGCCTATGAGGCCTTGCAGACACCTTCCCCTTGCTCTGGCTGCTGCCATCTTTCTCTCCTCCCTCTACTCCCCACTCTATTTCCCATCCCTCTAAGAGGGTGAATCCTGTGACCTCTGAGGTCTAAGGCAGGGCATGGGTACAACTTCATTCCCAGGTTAAGGATCCAAGATGCCACTGAAGGGCCCTTTTGGTCATTGCAGAGACTGGCCACACGATGGCGCCCTAGATCCACCAAGCTTGTGTCCTGTCTCTCCAAGGGGTCTCTGCTCACCCTGGTAGCTATTCTGTCCCTTATATGATCCTTTGGCATCAAAGGGTCACTGCTTTGTCTTGCCACTATCCACAAACACCCCCCCCCTCTTGTACTCCTCATCTTCATCTCTGTACATGGGCAGCTGACCCCAGTCTCCTGCTCATCCTAGGCAGACAGACCCCAGCTTCCCAGATGGGGCACCACACAGTTATCTCCTCCTGGAAGCAGATGAGGGCCACAGGTGACACAGAAAAGGCTGACATTAGCTTCCAGGCCCCAGAGGAGGAGCAAGACCTCAGAACTCCAGCCAGAGGTGGACTGACCACAGCTTGGTCACAGCCAGCTGTGGCCCTCCCAAGGACATGGTTTGGAAGCTGATGGGGCTGCTGGCTGGCCCAGCAGAGTGAGGCTCGACTCAGGCACTGACAAGTGAGGCCGACGGCTATGAAAAAGAACATCTCAGGGTGAGGGGACCGGAGTGAATTTCACCCATGCTCATAGGTCAGTGGTGAATTAGGATTATAATTATAGTGATGGTGGCAAATGATAATAACCAGGGTGACCATCTTGTCAAGTACTCATTTCACGTCAGGCACTACTTTAAATACTTTACTTGGATTACCTTGGTTATGTGGATTACCCCATAGGGCAGCTCATGGCACAGGGTTTATAAAGAAAACCAAGCCAGGAAAGGAGAAAGATTTCATTTTAGGAAACCAGGCCCAAGGTACAGGCAAGCTGGGTACATTTGATAATAGGAGTGGAGAGAAAAATCCTCTTGTTGACTTACAGTGTACACTTGGGCCTGTCATTATAGTCTATTCCTTTTCTAATGTATATATATTTTTCCTATTGGAAGGAATAATCTACAGCTGACATTGAATCCTGATTTAATAAAGCAATAACCAGAGAAATGCATTTCAATTGATTATTAAGCATTTGTTTATCAGGGCTCAGTAGCTCTGACCCAAATAGCTGCTAAGTGGTCATTAAACATCAAAGAAGATGTTTCTGTTTATATATTTTGTTTATTTACTGTCATGAAGACATTATTGCATCAATTAAATGCCGATTAAGGGTCTATGGTTTGAATTAAATTATCTACATAGTGTCAAATAATTTTTGTATTTGGCTTATAATCTGCTTCTGTTTTAATATTTAAAAAGATTCCATTTAAGTGTTAGGGGACTGGGGCTGGCAGGGGTGAGGGGCTGGCTTCATGTGCTTCTACAGTTGATCTTTCCTTTTGGAATCTGCAGCCTGGGATGGCACGACAGTGGCATCTGTTCATCATTGATCATTTGTGGAAGCGCCATTTCTCCACTGTGATTTTTGGCTTTTTTTTGGTGCTTATTTCTTTTAAAATAAAACAATTCGTTGACAACAAAGACCCTAATGCTCATCACAAACACTTAGATGTTCATCTCCAGCATTACAGAACTGAGCTGCTGAACTGAAACCCAGTTCTCTAACGTCAACAGCATTGCAACTGAGAATGATGTACTGGAAAGAACATAGGGTTTTCCCAGGAACCGTCTAGATGCACTGAGACAACAGAGTTCAGTATCTTTTTTAAAAAGGATAAAGGAAAATTTGGAGAATTTTCTGATTTTGTGAGAAAATAAATCCTTATGAAATTATGTAAAAATATTTTTGACTTTTAAAAATTAGCTTTTAAATCGATGAATAAGAACTGTACACATTTTTTGTGTACATATGGTGTTTTAAAAGATGTATATGTAATGACATGGCCAAATTGAGCCATGTTCCTGGCTTGTGGTACTGAAGGATTAAACCCTCACCCCGAAGCCCATTTTTTATTTTTTATTTTGAGTCAGGGTCTCACTAAGTTATATAGGCTGCCTCTGGCCTCGAACTTGTGATCCTCCTATCTCAGCCTCTCAAGTTGCTAGGATTACTGGTATGTGTCTGTGCTCCTGGTTTTTTTCCTGGCTTTTTATGACAGAGGAGAAGGGATGTGCAGGAGGGCCCTGGCCAGACTCTCTTAGGCTCAGAAGGGTGCCCCCCAGATTTGTCTTCCTTCTACTTCACGCACTGAGTTGGTGGCAGCAGGACTGCCTGTGGGCAAAGGGAGACTGTGGTGTTTGGGCTGAGGGGGAGATGGAGGTGTGACAAGTTGATCTTTCTTCCAATGTCCACCTGCAGTCTGGTAGAGAGGCTGAGCAAGGCCTCCCACGGGGGAAGCTGAGTTGTGTCAGTCTTACAGGGTCAGCGGAGGGGCAAGCCAGGCCTGGGCTCCAGCCACATGGGGGCTGGAGCAGAAGCTGTGAGGCTCAGTCAGTTCCCTCCTTCCACCTGACTGTCACTGCTGGTTAGGGGCAGCCTTCTAGTCCAGGCCTTGGCTTCTTCAGGGATAAAGGAAAGGAAGGAAGGCAAGGGTGGAGAGGGGAGAGGTGAAGAGCAAGGCACCAGTTTGGAAGGCCAGTGGTTTGCTTATCACAGTACTTCTTGATCTCAGCCTCTTCTGCTTCTCACCCACACGTGGAAAGATTTATTTTGCTCATGGTTTCTGAGGGCTTAATTCACGGTCACTTGGCCCCATGTGCTTGGGCAGAGCATTATGGCAGGGGGAGCCAGTGTTGGAAGAGGCTGTTTGCATCATGGTGGCTGGGAAGCAAAGGGAGAGGGCAGAAGGGGCTAGGGACAAGGTGTCTCCAAGGGCCCCCAGGGACCGATTTCCTCCAGTGAGGCCCCACCTCCTAAAGCTCCCATAACCTCCTAAAGAGCACCACCGGCAGGGACCAAGCAGTGAACAGGGAACTCTGTGGGGGTGAATTCATGTTCAAACCCTAACATGCTGGCTCTCAGTGCTGGCTCTGTCCTCCCAGAACCCTGAGAGGGAGCACTCCCCTAACGTTCACCCCTAGGCTCCACCCCAGCCTCCCCCTCCTGGCCCTGGCAGTAACTGTTGACCTCTCTGCCAGGTGTAATTGTAAGCAGAGGTGCTCAGGTGGGGCTTGAATGATCGATTGAATGCCATTCTGCCTCCAGGGGCCCTACGGTGTGGACAGCGAAAGGAGCACGCTGACAGGCAGTAATTCTTCCTACTCCTGTTAGTACACGTGTGATTTTTGTTGCGTGTACGATACAAGACACAGTGAGAAACAATTTATAAACACTCTCATCTTTCATCCTCATGCAAACCATGTAATGAAGAAACTGAAGCTCTGGAAAGTTGAGGTCTTGTCCAAATTCACACTGCTAGTTGGTGTAGTCGAGCTGCACGCCCACGCAGAATAGTGCTCAACACCTGGACTCTTTGGTGCTATGTCAAGACATTGGGTATATGGATTTCCTCAGCAGTGGGGATGATGTCCCTACATGGCCCTCAGCCTAGTATAATAGCACCCATTATGGACTGTAGTAATTATGCATGTTTATCCAGTTAGCATCCTCCTCTGCCTTCTCTGAAGCCAATCTCACCTCAACTCTGATAGTACAGGTCACATGACCCAGGCTTGGCCAATCAGACCCTCCCATTGCTCTAGATGCCATGAATGGTGCCCCAGTGGACATGGGACTCAAGCAAACCAATCTTGTGCCTTCCCAGGATTTTCCAGTTTGAAGTTGGAGGAGAAACTGTTTTGCCTCTGGGGTCACTGTGCAGGAAAGTGGTGAAGGACTGCTCAAAGCCAGAACTCTAGGAAAGAGTGAAGAAAAACAGAGATCAGAGAAAGGGGTAAAGACTTCCCCTGCAGACTGAGCCAGTCTTGTGGGCAAGGTCCTTCTCCAATTCTATGAATTGCCCAACATTATCATTCCCAGCTATAGCGGAAAGTAAATTTTACTTTTGCTTTAGGGTAGTTTGAGTTAGTTTTCTGTCATTTGCAATCAAAAGAATCCTGACTAATTCAGCATCACAGTCCTTCCATGCTGAACCCTAATCTCCAGCATTTCCTAGTGCGGTTTTCCCCTGCTTTCCCTATTTTTCAAGGTAGACAAAGATTGTCTGAACACTAGTTACTTCTTGGAAGTTCCCATTCCACCAGAGTGCAGTTATCTTTTTGTTGTTGTTGTTAGGTGCTGTCGAGTCCGTGTCCGACTCATAGCAACCTTATGTACGACAGGGGAAACAATACTGTTAGTGCTTCTATGCTATTCATAGGGTTTTCAATGGCTGATTATTTGTTGAGAGTGGGTTGCTGGGTCCTTCTCCCAAGCCTATAGCACCTGGTGTCCAGGTGGTCTCCCATCCAAGTATTAACCAGGCCCGACCCTGCTTAGCTTTTAAGACCTGATGGGATCGGATGCCACAGTGGTACGGCTGTAGGCTATAGTTATCTTTTTAGAATCATGTAAGATACACAATATAAAACTTAACATTAACAATTTTTAAGTGATTCAGTGGTATTAAGTACATTCATACTATTGTTCAATCATCACATCCAGCTCCAGGACTTTATCATTTTATAAAATTGAGACTCTGTACTCATTAAATAATAATTCCTATTCCCTCCCCATTCCCACCCCTTGGCTCTGGTGATCATCATTCTACTTTCTGTCTCTCTGAATTTGATTACTCTAAGCATCTCATATGAGAGAAGGACGTGGCAACCCACTCCCAAGGCAATCCCGAAACAATCTGCCATTGAAAACCCTATGAGGGTAGCTATGAGTCAGATAGGACTCGATGGCACCTAACAACAACAAGCATCTCATAATAAGTAGAGTCACATGGTATTTGTCCTTTTGTGACCAGCGTATGTCACTTAGCATAATGTCATCTGGGTTCATCCATGTTGTAGAATGTATCAGAATTTCATTTTTTTAAAGGCTAATATCCCATTGTGTGTATATAATGTATTTGGCTTATCCATTTGTCCATTGATGGACATTTGGCTTGATTCCATGTTTTAGCTATTGTTTATCTGTGTTTGTTTGTTTGTTTCTTTCTCTCTCTCTCTCTTTTCCTTCCTTCCTTTCTTTCTCTCTTTCTCCCTTTCTTTCTTTCTTTCTTTCTTTCTTTCTTTCTTTCTTTCTTTCTTTCTTTTCTACTTAGGGGTTGAACCCAGGGCCTTGAACATACTTTGTAAGTGCTCTATCACTGGGCTACACTTCATGCCCATTCTTAAATTTTTTTGTCTTGAAACAGGGTCTTGCTAAGTTGCACAGGCTGCCTCTGGCCATGAGCCTGTGATCCTTCTGCCTCTATCTCCTGAGTCACTGGAATTACAGGTATGAATCACAATGCCTGGCTTTTATCTATGTTTATTCATGACATGGGTGTATAAGTATATTTTTGATACTCTGCTTTCCATTATTTTGAATATATGCCCTGATGTGGAATTGCTGGATCATATGTTGATTCATTTTTTAATTTTTTGAGGAGCTGACACTGTTTTCCACAGCAACTGTGCCATTTTACATTCCCTTCAGCAAGCCCAAAGGGCCCCAGTTCCTCCACATCCTTGTCAACACTTGTTATTTTCTGCTTTATTTTTTGATAGTAACCATGGGTGTAAGGCAATCCTCCTACATTTTTAATAAAGACAATTTTGTCAATTTTTCTTTATAAAAACTACTCCAAAAGCAATGGCTTAAAATAGCTGCCATTTGCTCAGCTCACTGTTGTCTGGGTTGTCAATACGAGCTGAGCTCAGCTGGGAGGTTTTTCGGGTCCTGGCCAGAGCCACTTGTGTCTAGGGCTGGCTGTGGGTTGACTTGTCGGGGATTACTTCAGCTGGGATGACTCACTGGCACCTCCTGCCAGCTCTCATCCAGCAGGCCATCCCAGCTTGTTCACACAAAGGCAGTACAGGCTTCCCAAAGAACACACTGAAGCCTGGCATAGATGGGGAACATCACCTCCTCCAAACTGCATTGGTCAAAGCAAATCTCCAGGCCAATCTGGATTTAAAGGGTGGGGAGACTCTATTTCTTCATGGGAAGCTCTGCAAAGTCAAACACAAAGGGATATGGACGTGTGTGGAAATGAATAGTTACCACCTTTTCTCCCCCGCAAAGTCTAGCAAAACAGTGCTTCAACATATTTCATATATGACAGCAAGAATTTGTATCTGAGATTCACTCTGAGGGGCTCACCCAATTCATAAGGTTCAAAGGCTCTGATTCACACTCGCAAAACTAGACTATTCCTGGAATTGGGGAATCAAGGCCATTAGCCTGATATTTTAAATCAGAATTTCCTCCCCTAAAATCAGTGGATATTTTCGTGCTTTCAGGCAGAATCCACAGAGGCCCAGGCTTTAACTCCCCATTCACTTGCTGTAAGAGGTTGACTTGAAGTTAGCCCTGTACAAAGCCCTGCACAGTTCATGAGGCATTGTGCAGTTGGCTTTCCCATTACCTTCAGGAGCTGCCAAGGCAGACCCTCCCTCTAAGCCCCCTGTGATCCAGAGCTCCACAGTCTCCACAGTTCAGAAAGTCAAAGCCAACTGGAAACCAAAGGCTTTTCTAAAGCTCAGAGCTTTCTTAGTAACTGGTTAAATACAGAGTACAGCCAGATCCAAATGGGCAGGGCTGTTGCTGGGGAAGCAGGTACCCCAAGCATTCTATTGAGCTGGCAAATCAGCCCCTGGAGATGAAGCTGGAAGACTTGGAGGTAATTATGCCTACTTTATTGTTTTAGGTACTGTTACAATAATCCTTTATAATAAACCACCCCAGACACAGTAGCCAACAACCAGATGCATTGCTTTTTCTTCTTCACGGATCTGGAGTTGTCTAGGACTCAGCTGGACTTCAGTAAGTGGACTGGATCCAGGTTTGCACTACTGACTATATATCCAAATTATGTACTATTGACTCTTCACTGAAAAAGTTTATAGGCCTGTTGTTTAGTGAAAAAGACGAACAGGTAAACAGGCGGTGACAATACAGCATGATAATAGTTCAACAGAAGTAAACACATGGTTTTGGAGGCAGGGCGGGATCAAGGAAGGCTTCCCAGAGGAGGCCATGTCTAACCTGAGATCTACAGGATGAGTTTAGTGGCTTAGGCAAAGGTGCTGGGGGAGGTCATTGACAGAAAAGCATGAGCAGATGAGGGGAGTCAGAGAGAGCATGGGGCTTTGGGCTTGGTGTGGCTGAACCTAGGGCAGTGTGGGAGCCAAGAGAAGAGGCTCTGGAGACAGTGCTGGCTGAGGCTGGGGTTCTCATCACCGTTCAGGAAGTTGGCAGTTTCCAGCAGCGGGCTGCTCCCTGCATTACGCTAATGATATGCATGCATTTCGTTCTTTATCCCTTTTAGGCCTGGCTTTTGTTGTTTCCACCTTACAGATGTGGAAACGAATGTGTCAGTAAAGGAACTGTTTTTATTCAGGTGGGAACTTTCCAGAAGGCAGATTCCAGTGTCTGCCACATGCTGTAAGCAGTAGGAGTGGGTTCTGGTTGGACTCACTAAGGGACCACCAGACTTTCCCGCTGGGTCCAGAGGCAACCTCAGGATCCTGCTCCACAGAGGCTCAACCAGCACGCTTTCCTTCATCCACTGGGCGTTCCAGCTCTTGCGCTACTTTCCGCATAAACCCCCAGGCAGCCAGCCTTTTCTCAAGTCTGTTTTTGACCCCCAGGCAGCCAGCCTTTTCTCAAGTCTGTTTTTGACCGGGAGTCAACACAATTCAGCAAATGTTCACTGAGAATCTGCTAAGTGTCAAGGAGCAGAGATGAATAAACATGGTCTCTGTGCCCTGGGGAGCTCACAAGCTGATGAGCGGTTACTGGTTTCAGCCTCCTCTGACGATGCAGCCCTTGTCTGCTGCTCTATAGGATTGGATGGCACAGTCCAGGCAGGGCTGGACTCCACCTTTGCCACCTGAGGTGGCGCCATGCCTGGGCGGGGCTGTGTGGCCAGGATCTTGGCATCTCAGACCAGTGGGGCAGAAGACACAGCAAAGAAGGGCAGCAACTTGAGGTGGAAAGGGGAAGTCAGGTTTGTACCAGGCTGGGCTCAGTGAGTCTGGCCTGAGCAATGGGTGCACACCAGGTCCCTGGAATGTTCTAATAAGGCAGCGCACTCTGGGATTCTGGCTATCCACCTACACCAGTCACAGTGGGGGAAAGAGCAGACCAGCAAAGAGCTAAAATATCAGCTTTAGCTACCAAAGCAAGAACAGAACAAAAAGGAAACTGAAGCCGGAGACGAGCCAGCCCAACTCTGTAGCAGGGAGGACACACATGTGCTGGGGACTCCTGTGGATTCACCAGGCTTTGGAAAGACATCAGCTGTAGGAGGCTCGTGGTCTGATTTTTCTCATCTGCCCCACCCTTGACCAGCGCTAATTCAAGCACACGGGACAACAGAGTCCCCTGTGTTAGGATGAGGCATGGGCACTGCTGTGACTTTGGCAGCTTGGTTCTCTAGCAAAAGACATGGCTCCAGCAGCCCAGCCATGGCGGCATCTTCCACTCCAGGGGCTGACAGTCACATTTCCTAAAGGGATGCCGCAAGCCTGGGTCTACTCGCCTTTCCAGGGAGATTTCTAGACTCTACTAAGTAGATGCCATACATAGGCAGAGAAGGGAGTGTGCACGAAGGTGTGTGTCATGTCTGTGTCTCAGGCATTCTGTAAACACCACACACACACACACACACACACACGAGTCAGACCCACCTCATCAGGATCAGTGTGCAAACTTCATTTCTTTAGGATGAAGAGAAAAGAAAATTGTTATTAACATATCAATGGCACCTCCATGCTGAGAGCAAGATTACCCTCCGCACACTCACACACACGCACCCAGGGAGGCTCAGCCGCTGTGTGTTCAATGCACCCCATCTCTGTGTCTCCCTCTTCCCCACCCCGCCCCCACTCCCTTTTAATTTTATTTATTTATTTTTTCATTCCTTTAAGCTTGTTTCTCTTGAAATTTCCACCTCGTGGTTGTATACTGCTGACTTCACATTTGCTGTGGTGTGAACTCCACATCTGTGAGTGGATGACAGGAAAGATTAATAGCCCTGCTCCCTTCTCCTTGACTGTGGGCCCAGCTAATGAATAAATAAATAAATAAATAAACAGAGCTCCAATCCCCTAAATAGAGACCCAGAGCCAGGGAGAAAACAGCGTTTTGCTGAATCCATTCTTTAAGGAAAAACCCAACCTCTAATGATCTCTGATTTACATAGTCGGCAGTTTTTCACTAAACATTTTACAAAGACACCAGAGTTTGGGGTGGAGGGATTGCACTGATGCTCTTGCCAGACAGAGGCAGGGGCCCAAGAAGCCCACAGGCCTGGTGGGGCTGGCACAGAGCAGAGGAGGGCAAGAGAAGAGCCGGCTTCCCACCCAGATTGTGGTAAGCTGGGGATCCTTGACCCTCTTGATGGTGAAAGTGAGTCCTGCAGGGGCCCTGGCAGTGGTTCTCACACTACTGGATGGGAGGAAGGACGAGGGCTTACCTGGCAGCTCCGAAGTCTATGATTCTAAGTTGCTGGGTGCCGCTGAGTTGGGTTCCACTCATCGTGACCCTATGTACAGCAGAATAAAACATATCCTGACACTGTGTCAGGCACATAATCTTTTTTATGTTTAAACCCATTGTTGCAGTCACTGTGTCAATCCATCTAGTTGAGGGTCTTCCATTTTTTCGTTGACCTGCCACGCTCCCAAACGTGATGTCCTTCTCTAGGAACTGGTCCCTCCTGACAACATGTCCAAAATATGTAAGATGCAGTCTAGTCATTCTTGCTTCCAAGTAGCACTCTGACTGTACTTCTTCTAGGATGGATCTGTTTGTTCTTTTGGCAGGCTGTGGTACATTCAGTATTGGTCTTCCAGCAGAATTCAAAAGCATCTGTTTTTCTCCTGTCTCTCTTATTCACTGTCCAGCTTCCACAACCATATGATGTGACTGAAAATACCATGGCATGAGTCAGGCACACCCTCATCTTCAATGTGACATCTTTTCAACACTTTAAAGAGGTCTTTTGCAATAGCTTTTCCCATTGCAATGTGTTTTTTGATTTCTTGACTGCTGCTTCCGTGGGTGTTGATTGTAGAACCAAGTAAAGAAAATCTTGGACAACCTCAATCTTTTCTCCATTTATCATGAAGTTTCATACTGACCCTAAGTAGAGGGAGATAATTCCTTCTCTCCTGCCCCCCTTTTGCCTCCAGTTCCTGGGGAAAAGAAGCTCAGATGGGTCAGGACAGATCTTCTAAAACTTGAACAAATGACCTGCGATCCGTTAGAATGCAGGTTCTTATTCACAGGTGCAGGACAGGGCTGAGCTCTGCTAATGTTAAGAAGCTCCCAACTGATGCTGCCATGGTCCAGAGAGGGGCAGGATCCTGGGAGCGGGCAGCAGCTCAGGTGATGCCTGCTCTTCTGTGGTCCTTGTCTGAAGCTTCAGGACAAAGCCATCCCTTTCCTGCCAGCCCTGGGCCTTGGCCCTTACTTGGTTCTCTGACTTCAGCTAATAACATGAGTCTAGTTATTCTTGGGCACCTCAGCCCAACCCAGCGAGCATGCCCTTTCTGGATGAGGCTTGGAGAATTCTCGTCTTCATTGGCTGCATTGTCAAAGCATGGTCATCTCTCCTATAGACACTGCATCCTTACCAAAGTCCACCACTGGATAGAAAGATGCTGTGGTGGAGTGACCTGATTGAGGGGAAGCAGGGTCAGAGGCACCACAGGAGTCTGCAGGACCAGAGGCTGGAGGTCAAGGGCAGTGGGTGCTGGAGGGGCAGTGATCTGGGATTCTCTGCATGGCTGGGAGTTTAGAGGGTGAGAAAATACAGGTACCAGCCGTCGATTTGAACCTGCCTCCCCTGGTACCGAGTGGCTCACTTGACTCTCATTGATGTTGACATAGGTGAGCCCAGCCCAGCAGAAACTAGGACAGGAAGCCCCCAGGGCTGAACATCCCCCTGCAGTCATGGTTTCTTCTGGCTCAGGCAGATTTGGTTTGAGGAAAACCAAGCAACATTCTGGGGGGCCAACTGGTATTTGACCACATGGGGATGAAAGGAGAAGATGCGTGAGGGCCTGGGTTGACCCAAGCCCCGACTTTCTGCTCTTTCTCACCCCTCAGCCAGGAGGTCAGACTCATTTTTGTCCTTCATTCCCAGCCGTGAGTCAGCCTGTGGGAGCCCCGGGGCCAGGTTCTGATTCACTGAGGGCAGTTCATCTTCTCAATCCCTGCATCATCCTCAGATGAACCCTACCTGGATCCCACTCGTTTGTCAGAACCTCGGTTTGTTCACTTATAAAACAGGGACTACACCACCTTCTTCATGGGGTGGGGGAGGGTAGGGGAGACAAAAATACCCAGGCTGGGGTATCAGCCATGGTAGATACCCCCCTACCTGGGTATTTATCATGCCTATGACCTTTGTGTAGCTTCCCTTTTCCCTGGGACCCTGCCGGGTCCCATCTGATCAGCTAACGGGACGTCATTTCTCCCAGGTGTGTCTCAAGAAACAAGTCCAATGAGATGCTCTGAAAAAAAAATGCCTATAATAAAAGAATTAAGAAAGTTGCATAATATTCCTTGCTTGAAGAGCAAATCACTTGAAACCTCACTGATCCTGCCTTCTCTAAACTTATTTGATCATAGGACATTTTTGACATAACATTTATTAAAACTGAGGTATTAGGAGATGGGAGCAGCTGACACTTTCCTCCTTCAAAGCCTTAACCAGGGGTGTGTCTGGTGGCACCCAGGGGCAGGCTGTGCAAGCAGGGAGGCTGGGTCTGGTGGGTGGGGACATCTCCCTCCTACACTGCCTCCTGAGCATGGGGACACTGACTCCCTGGGGCTTTAGCTTCTAACACCTGTGCATCTTGGGCTGCTCTTTTGCAGAGAAGGGTGCAGACTCGACCTTGAAGCATCCAGAGCCTCCTGCTTTGTATAGCTCTGGGGACTGACGCAGTGATATGGCCCGACCCAGACCGTGCTCACTGAGGCTAATGAGTCAGGGCCTGCCATGATTCCTTGGCATTCATCATCCCAGGGGTTAATAATTGGCACCCACCTGGCAGGTGAGACTCTGCGGGGGGCATGCTCTGCTGTTGTTTCTGGGGAAGGCAGGAAGGGTAGATGATTAATACCCCCTGGGAGGGGCCCTGGGCCAGTGCCTGATGGGTGTATTAGATTTCTGTGGCTGTTGTAACAAAATACCATAAACTTGATTTCTTAAAACCATAGGCAATTCTCTCACGGTTCTGGAGAAGTCCAAAATCAATGTTGTGGGGAGAAATCAAGGTCTTTTCTCCATCTGGAGGCTCTAGGGGAGAATCCATCCCTTACCTCTTCCAGCTTCTTGTGGCTGCCCATATTCCTTGGTTTGTGGTGGCATCACTCAAATCCTTGCCTGCATGCTCACACTGCCTTCTCTTTTCCTTTTGCCTCCCTCTTACAACATACTTGTGGGTGCATCTAGGGCCCACCTGGATAACCTAGAATAATCTCTGTATTGCAAAACCCTTTACTTAATCATATATGAAAAAATCCTTTTTTTCCATGTAAGGTCGCATTCACAAGTTCCAGGGATGAGGACCTGGTGTCTTTGAGCTGAGGGACCCATCTGGCCTAATTCAAAAGAATTGGAGGATAATCACCCAAGTTTCCTTGTTCCTTGGGTCAGAGAATGCTCAGTCCTGTTCACACGGTCTCCAGAAGATGGACTGTCACTTACCTATAGCAACATGCTGCTCAGTAGCCCACTTGGTTTGGACCTCTTTCCCTTCCCTGCCTTACTTCCCACTCCTCTAACCACTGGTTCCTGGGACTCCCTCCTGTTTGCTTCAAGAGGATACAACTAAGAAACTCATCTAGTACCAGCTGTCCACCACAAAGGCAATAACTGCACTCAGTAACCCTTCCAATTCCAAAAATCTAGGGGCATGCCTTCTACACACAGTTCATGGAGCTGTGGATATAGTAGGCCAGGTCAGCAACCAGTCCAGGGACTAAGAGTCTCCCAACAACAGTCTTGTGTCACTTTCCCACAAAGCAGATCAAATTCAGGAAAGGGATGTCCCCTGTCTGTATCTATCCTGACGTTTCACAGAGAGGCCGAGATCTTGGTGAGATGTGAAGAATAGCATACCACATTCCATAAAAGCCACCATTATCTTTTTTGATTCAGAGACTTGACCTTGTGCAGACACTGGAGAAAGAGAGGTCCTGGCCAAGCCAAGCACTGTGCAGGCAATGTCAAATGTGACAACTGCTTGGAAGAAAGAAACATCACAGGGCGGAAGGGCATAGAATTGAATGGGGTTGACTGAGCTGGGAGAAGGCCCGGTCTCTACTGGCTACAGAGGAGGATGGTCCTCCTTTCCAGGGGCATTTTGGTAAATGCTTAACAGCTAGCTCTCTGGAAAACAAAACAAAACAAAACAAAACAAAACCACTGATTTGTAACATTTGTTGATTTTTGTGTTATAAATACTCCCACTATTATCAATTGGCTGGCAAAGTTCCTGAAACTTTTAACAATTAGCTTTGGAATTATTCCCTGACATTTTCCTTGTCTTTTGTGAAATTGACATGTTTGAAAACTCCAAGAAAGTTTTGTGGATTGTTCTTCAATGTTTTCCTCTCATGATTAGATTCAGGCTGTGTATTTTGGGGCAGTTTGGACTGAATGTGTTTCCCCACTCCTAATTCACATGTTGAAGCTCTAACCCTCCAATGTGATGGTGTTTGGAGATTAGCCAGATGTGGTCAAAAAGGTGGGACCTTCATGATGCTACTGAGGACAGGCAACGTGGGGACACAGTATGTGGGTGGCTGTCTGCCAGTCAGGAAGACATGGAATCAGCCAGCACCTTGACCTTGGACTTTTCAGCTTCTAGAACCCTGAGAAATAAATTTCGGTGTTGAAGCCACTAAGTCTGTGGGGTTTTCTCTCCCCTTTGGTAGTTGAGGGTTGAACCCAGGGCCTCGCACATACTTTGCAAGCGCTTTACCACTGGGCTGCACCCCCGACCCATTTTTTATTTTTTATCTTGAGATCGAGTCTCACTAAGTTGTGCAGGCTGCCTCTGGCCTCCAACTGGAGGTGCTCCTGCCTCAGTCTCCTGAGTTGCTGGGATTATAGGTGTGAGCCATTGTGCTTAGGTACTCTGAGGTGTTTTCTTATGGCAGTGTGAGCTTACCAATACTGGGAAGAGACATGATTTTTGAATTTTTGATAAAGAGATATGTTATTTCATTTTTACAATTATTCATTTAAATTATATAAGGCATATGTAGGAAAAATGATAATATAATTAATAGAATGACTATCATTCATTATTAATCCATCCAGAAAGGTCCACTCTTGACATTTTAATATGTATCCATCAAGTGTTTTGTCTATGCATAGACACACATTTCTTCTTTCAAAAATGAATTATAAGCCAGGCATGATGGTGCATACCTGAAATCCCAGCACTCAGGAGGCTAAGGCAGGAGGATTGTGAGTTTGAGGCCAGCCTGGGTCATGGAGTGAGACCCTCTCCGAAGAAAAAGATAAGGCAGGTGAGAAGATATATATACAACCAATATGTTAATTAGCATTTAACATAAATCTTTCCACATTATTTAATATCTATATCAAAACTTCTATGGTTATAGAGTATTGCTGTACTTTTATGTTATTTCTAATTTTTCTCTTATAAAGCTTGGTTCTGGGGTACATCCATGATAATTTCCTGAGAAACACTCCCACCTGTGGAATTGGTACATCAGACATTTCTGAAGCGTTCAACAATTTTGGTAGGCATGGTTAAGTTGTCCTCTGGAAATATATATTAACTTATCTTTTATCAGAAGTACATGGAAGTTGCCATTTCTCTCTTTCCTATCACTAGGATTTATTTATTGTGATGCTTGGCAATTCAATAGTCAGAAAAGTGATGTCTTGTTTTTGTCTTAAGTATTCTTATTATGAACTCTTACATTTGGAAAGACTGTAGAGTAATAACATGAATACTCACATACCCAGACCCTGGTCAGATTCATCAGATCTTCACATTTCCCAGATTTGCTTCTGATTGTTTTCAAGTTGTAAAACATGATGGATGCACTTGAGGCCCCAGAACCTTCCTCTGTGCTGTTGCCTTCCCTTCTTCCCAGATCAAACACTAGCCTGAAGTTGTGCTTGCCACGCCACTGTGGCATTTATCCCATCACTGGATGCGTATGGTTACTTGTGGCCACATTTCTGTGATGGTTAATGACACCCAGGGGCTGCAGTTTAGCTCAGTAGAACACTGCTCTGCACTCTTTGAGGACCTGTGTTTGACCCCAGCACGGCAAAAATGGGAGAAGGATGTGGCAATCCACTCCCGATGCAATCTTGAAACAGTCAGCCATTGAAAATGCTATGAGGGTTGCTATGAGTCAGACCCAACTGGACAACACCTAATGACAACGACGATCCTGAGTATGTTTTCAGTTGTTTGGGATCCAGTTGTATGCCTGTTTTGTGTATTGAGTTTTCAAGTCCTTCACTTAGTTTTGTTCTTTGCTGCTGATTGGTTGTTTGGATGCTGCCACCCTGGGTCAGACCTCACCTTTCTTCCTTGCACCTGCTGTCTTTGGGCCTCCAGACTATGCTCTCTTCTGGACTTCTCACAACAGAGATCTGGCCACGCCAGGTCACTCATGAACGTCCTTTAAGAGCTTTCCACATGTTCTAGCTCCTTAGTTAGACTTAGGTTGGTCTGGCCTGGCCTGCCCCTCGCCATTCCATGCTCAACTTCCTGCCTGCCTATATAGTCCCCTAACCTTCCCAATCCTTAGCACTAAGTCACCATTCTCTCAAACAGGATGCCTGTCTGTGACTTTGGGCAGGAACCTGCTGTTTCCTTTTATTGGAGTGAATGGTCTTACAAACCGAGAAACATCCATCCATCTGCTTAGGCCCACGTGCATGTGTATCTGTTTGGCCCCCGTGCTCCCGTTGAATCTTGTCTATATCACAGGATGACACTTTGCACAGAGATTATCTGTGGACCCTGCAGCTGTCAGCTGGCACCCCCTAGTCCTTTGCACTCTAGATAAGATTTCTCGGAGCTCCTATATTCTGTTAAAGTTTATCTGAAACCCTCTCAGTGTCTCTGCCTCTTCTCACAGGTCTTCTGCTTTTAGCACCGCCTCTGCCTGGGGCATCCTAATTTTGGTGAGGCCTGAAGACCAATGGGAAACTCAGCTCTGCTTGAGATTTCTCAGTAAGCTCTACTTGTTTATGCATTTGTGAGTGTGTTGAGGGCAATAGAACCCAAGCAAAAGTGTGTTTGGGGAGACCGGCTAATGCCACAGGAAAATATTCTCTTCTGAAATTGCCTCCAAGCCCTTCCACCATCAGGGTATCACCCAGTGTTGTTGGGCACCATTTTTCTAGCTTCCTCCGGGCTCCCTTTCCAATGATTGCCCCTTTGAATGCTCCCCGGCTCCTTCCTCTTAACAGTAAGACATGTTCTCTTCCTGATCATGTGCAGAGAAGTTCTGTTATTTCACTTTATTGACTCCTTACCACATGCCTTGTGGAGGCATTTCCACCAAACTAGTAGCCTGAGGGGCTCACCTGTCACTCTCAGATGCTTCTTTATTACCACCAAGGCCCTGGGAACCCCCGAAGGACAGAGCAGATTAAAAGACCTCACTTCAGTGTGGCAGGCATAGTTATAAGGATATTCTCTGTCCTTTTATTAAATGGTGTTGTTACTTTTCACTGTTCTCCATATTGACTGAGTCAATCGCAATGATCGTCGTGAAGCCTCAGCTACTTATGAGCCTGGAGACTTCCCTGGCTCTTGTGGCCTTTTCTTATTCATAACTATACCACAAGCAAGTAGATCAGAGTGCTAAGATTTCAGTGTGTTTGGGACAGAAAGCTGGCCATGGTCCCCCTCGGCTCTGCAGGGCTGGGGAAGCCCTGGCAGCTGAGGTACACCCCCTTCCCCTCTGCCTCCATGCTCAGCTGCTACCAGCCTGTTGCATGGCAGCCCCTCTTCTCCCCTCCTTTGCCTGACATTTCTGAGCTCCCTCTCAGGGCTGCACTTTTCATCAGCTTTCTCTCCAGGACCTCTGCCTTAGCTCATGCATCTCTTTGAAGTGGGTGATATATATATTCCCATTTTGTTGTTGTTAGGTGCAGTCAAGTTGGTATCTGACTCATAGCGACCCTACATCCAAACAGGCGAAACACCATTTTCAGTGCTTCTCTGCTATTCATAGGGTTTTCAATGGCAGATTGATTTTTGGGAGTGGGTTGCTGGATCCTTCTCCCATTTTAGAGATGGGGAAATTGAGGCCTAGTAATGCTAGGGCAGATCTGGGACTCAGATCCAGACAGTTCATCCCTGTGTCCTCTGCATAAAATGTAGGACCATGTGCAAAGCAATGGCTGACCCCTTGGCCCTGAGAAAGGGACAGGGCTTCACATTGACCATTGGGCTCAAATGCATGTGAACAGAGAAAATTCCAGGTGTTCTAGGGGCTGCTGCAATAGGTGAGGCAGAGGCAGGATGAGTTTGGAGCTCAGTTCTCTCTGCTCCTGTTCTTGGCGGTTTCTAGCATATATAAGGTTCACTTTTTTTTTTTTTGTGGTACTAGGGGTTGAATCCAGGGCCTTGCACTTGCATGCTTTGCAAGTGCTGGACCACTGAGCTGCACCCTCAGCCCATTTTTTTTTTTTCTTTTTGAGACAGGGTCTCACTAAGTTTCGCAGACTTCCTCTGGTCTCGAACTTGCGATCCTCCTGTCTCTGCCTCCCATGCTGCTGGGATTACAGGCGTGTGCCATTATGCCCTGCTACAAGGTTCACTTTTTGTTCAGCTGTACTGGGGAAAACTGAGTGACTTGCCTTGGGTCCCTTGCTTCTGCTCTTAGTAGGGGTCGTCGAGGGGCTAGAGGAAGCCTTGTATCTTGGCCAACCACTGCCCCCACTCCAAGCTGCCTGTCCCCTAGACTGTGCTCAGTTCTTGGTCTGGTTTTCTTTTTCTGCTTCTGTCTGCACTGCAAGGAGGTTGAGAGAAGACACCCCATGCCCCTCCTAGCTGCCGTGGTGGAAAGCATCATGTGCCTACAGACTTTGTAATCCAGCTTGCAGGGAGGTAGTGTTTGCCTACCTTCTGCGGCTATGGAGTACATAGATGGTATTCATGGAACATAGGGGTTCTTGTTCGATCTACTCATTTTCCAATTGATCTTTGCCCCATCTCCAAAATAGATTATCAAATGGTGGGCCAGGCTGATTATGTTTGCTTCCTACCCTACCTTAGTACACACACATACACACATACACACACACACACACACACACACACCCCTCTCTAGGCACCGAATGTCCATAGGCTTTGGGAGCAGACCCATTCCTGAGTTCTAGGCCTTCTGATATGATCTGGCATTTTGGGTGGTGGGCAATGGGCAGTCTGAGCTGTCACTTTGAAGTGCAAAGTCTCTATCCATAAAGCATAGAGCCCTCCATGAGTGGTCACAGCCTCCTGTCGTCCTGCAGCTCAGGGAAATTAGACAGCTTTAGAGCCCCTTATGAAAATGCAATGTATTACCGCTGCTTTTTGACTAGTGAATTATGCATTCAAAAGTGACAAATTCCGAGATGCCGCTTTATTAGGAACTCAGTGCCAGGTGGGTGGACAGTGCTGCCTGCCAAGCTTGTGACAGAATGTTTAATAACTTTTTCTGACTGTGCTTCCCAGAGGTGGTGTTTATAATATGTATTCCCCCACTTCTTTCATTTTATCAAAACATTGATGCTGGAGATTATTGCTCTACTTATGCATTTGGAACCTCTTCCTGGGTCAAAGGGTACCATCATTTGAAATGACAAAGGCAGCAAAAGAGATTTTTTTTTAACCCATCTGATCTATCTCAGGTGCTGGTGACCTTGGCATTCTTATTTTTCTTTTAAGGACCCATCCATTTGGAGGAAGCAGCTCCTTCCTGAAGTTCAGGTCTCAAGGCAGGACATAGTGTGGGCCATCTCCTGCTACTCTGTCAGCAAGGAAAGACCTGTGACGGTACCCAGGATATAAGTCAGCTTCCCTGGGGTGGGGTGCGGAGGCTCATGGAGAACTGCTTAGAGACAGTCTGAGTGCCCCACTTCTTATTTAGGCAGAGAGAAGGCTTTGGTCCAGTCATGGCTATGGTGTTAGCTAGGGGTAGGTGCTGGGACTGCCCACCTGACCATCCTGGGCCTGCTTTGAGATTTGTCTCTAATAAAAAGGGTTGGCAGTCTACACTCCTGCAGGGTGTGCTACATCACAATGTCCCAGGGCTTGGCTCTCCTGTCTTTCTTAGGCCATTCCTTGCCAAGCTACCTGAGGGAGCTTTAGAAGAGTCTGACCACACCACTTCCTTGCTTTAAAATCTTCCATAGCTCCTCATTGCTTATGGATAAAAGTTAAATATCTGAGCCTGATCTAAAAGGGTTTTGATGATCTCCACCTGCAGACCTGGCATGGTTCCTTGTCAGATGTCACTGGCTGCGCTCCCAATGTGCTCCAGCCAGATTATGACATTGCAACCCCCCCCCCCTTTTTTTTGCAGTACTTGAGCATTGAACCCAAGGCCTCACACATGCTAGGCAAGTGCTCTACCACTGTTAGCACCCCCAGTCCCCTTTTCATTTTTTATTTTGAGACAGAGTCTTGCTAAGGTGTACGGGCTGCCTCTGGCCTTGAATCTGTGATCCTCCTGCCTTAGCCTCCTGAGTAACTGGGACTACAAGTATGTACCACTGGCACCCGACCAACATTGCAACTTTATACTGTGTAAGTCTCTCACAATATGCTGGGCTCTGGGCCTTTCTGAATTTGTGTCAGCTGTTCTCTCTGCCTGGAATGCCTTCCTCTGCTTGTCTCTCTGACAAATACCCATCCATTTTTTAAGGCTCAGCTTCAGTGCTTCCTATGGGAAGTCTTCCTTGATTTCTCAGGCCAAATTTAAGCCTTCTCCATACCCATGTGTGTTAGCTAGCTTTGTGTTACTGTGACAAAATATTTAAGAAAAACAATAAAAAAGGAGGAAAGGCTGATTTTGGCTCACAGTTTTGGAAGTTTCAGCCCATGGTCTCTTATTCCCATCACTTTAGCCCTGGCATTAGGCTGAACATCATGGCAGAGTCTGGGGTTATAGCAAGGCTGTCCACCTCATGGAGGCTAGGAAGTGGAGAGTGATGGAGGAAGGGGCTGGGGATGAGACAAGGCTTTCAAAGGCATGCCCCCAGGGGCTGCTTCCTCCAACTTGCCCCTCTAGGTCTTAATAATCTGTTCAGCTGGCAACTCATCAATTGATCAGTCCATTGATAAAGTTAGAGCCTCCATGATCCAATTGGTTCTCAATAGTGCCACCAGCTGTGGATTTTGGGGAATACTTCCTATCCAAATCATAACACCATGTATCCACTTCATTGTCTGTACTTCTACTACAGCAAGAATCATACAGTGTTGCAATGATTGGCAATCTTTCTTTCCACCTTGTTTCTAGTACAACAGCACCTACATTTTGTAGTTGTTGTGAGATGCTGTAGATTTCCATCTGAATCATAGCCACCCTATGTACAAGAGAATGAAACACTACCCAACACTGTGCCACGCACACGATCTTTTTACGTTTGTGCCCATTGTTGCATACACTGTGTTTCTTCTCATTTTTAGTTGTGCCATTTCAGCAAGTGGAGGTCCCAGGGGCTTCACTCCATTCCTGTCATTAAAGTTGACTCTACTTTGAGGAGGCAACCCTTCCCCAGTTGTTTCTTGAATGCCTTTCACCCTGGGGGGCTCATTTTCTGGCATTATATCTGACAGTGCTTTTCTGCAACTCATAAGGTTTTCAATGGCTAATTGTTTCAAGAATGGGCTGCTGGGTACTTCTCTCAAGTTTGTCTTAGTCTGGAAGCTCTGCTGAAACCTGTCTGCCATGGGTGGCCCAGCTGGTATCTGAAATACTGGTGGCATAGCTTTCAGCATCACAGCAACATGCAAGCCTGCACAGCAGGACAAGCTGACAGACATGTAGGACACCTAGATTTTAGTTGGTGCTGAATAACTGTTGGTTGTGTGTGGCAGCTTGGGTTATGTGACGCAAGGTCTTGGCCAAATTCCTTCATGCACTCAACACACAAGGACTGAGTGTGTACTAGGGAGGGCCACTGCTGGAGGCTGGCCCACCAATTCTACCCCAGTATCATTTTGAACAAGTTATTTCACCTCTCTGGACCTCAGTTTCCTCGTCTGTAAAATGGACATAATGGTAGTGAGAACTAATTGGGTTGATATATGTGCAGTGTGCCAGCCTATTAACACAGGCCTGGCATGCTGGAAGCATAGAGTAAGTGTTAGCTGCAGTAATTAATGATAATAATAGCAAGACTGTCATAGTTATATTGTATTATTATATGTTAATATTATACATTTGTAATAATATAAATATTATTATGATTATTCACATTACTTGCTCTCCTTGAACTGCCTAGGCCTCCAACTTTCCCTGGCTGCTTTGCCCTATACTTGGCAGATGGGACGTGGATCATTTTAATTAGGTTTTATTGGGCCGTTATATGGGTCATAATTGTGGCCATTATTCATTTTCATGGGGCTGCTGACACAGCCTCGATTTAGACATGATGATATCTTGACAAGTCCCCATATCCAAGGGATTCCTGTTTGAGGGGCTGGAGCTGTGGCAGGAAAAGGGTCCTTCTGAGCCCCAAATGCAGATTCTAGAGAGGTGAATGCCAAGCATGTCTGTCAGAGGAGGAGACTCGTGGTTCTTCGGTGTGGGTGTTAGGGACACCCCCTTGTCAGTGGAGATTTTTGCCTCAATTGGCCACGTACTCCATGCTCACTATGGCATCCACAGTGTCTGGGACAGTGTTCGGCACAGAGCAGGCATTGGACAAATGCTGGCTGAATGAAGCCACATTTCCATCTGCTCAGAAAGCCAGAGTAGTGAGTGTGTCCCAGCACCCAGGCCCAAGCACTGGCTCATGGGGGCAGCTAGTGATTTTCATGTTGTACATTGTCCCTTGGTTCAGAGCTGAGATGCTCTTGTGTAGCCCTGACTGGAGGCTCAGCAAGGCATAAGTACCGGAGGGCTATGGTTTGGATGTGGTTTGTCCTCACCAAAATTCATGTTGAAATTTGATAGCCCATGTCAAGGTGTTCAGAGTTGGGCCCTTTAAGAGGGATTAAGTTATCTTCAAGAGACTGGTTTAGTTCTCCAGGGAATTCTTTGGTTATTGAGAGAGCAGGTTGCTAGAAAGCAAGCTTGGGACCTCCCCTCTGTCTCTCTTGTACATATGCATTCTCTGCACATGCCTGCTTCCCTCTTCTACTTTTCTATCATGAGTTGAAGCTGAATGAGACCCCCACAAGAAGCTGAGCAAATGCTCGTGCCCTTCTCAAATAGACCTCTTTTCTTTATAAAGTTACCCAGTCGCAGGTATTCTGTTATAGCAACAGAAAAGGGACTACTACATGGAAAAAGGTGAGTGTAAGCTCCCAGCTCATTCTTTCCCAGAAGCCTCAACTGTCTGGATCAATGTGCTCTTGGGCTCAGCAAATACTCAGGCATCTCCTCTCAGCAGGAAGAGTCATATTTCCCTACCCCAATTATTTTAGGCTTGCCCATGGGACTCTCGTTGGATCCTGAAACATTAGCAGATTTGAGATGAGAAGCAGCTGTGAACAGGCTTGTGTGAGTTCTCCTGCGTGCACACTGGCAGCCTGCTGTCATGATGAGCACATCCACGTTTGCCTCAGGAGCAGCATGGGCAGAGCAGATCAGAACTTAACTGGTGGCCCAAAGTCACATCCAGCCACCTTTCAGCTTGAACGAGAGTTTTCCCCTGGAGCCCAGCCCTGATGAGCTGAGTCCAGTCTACCTGCAGAGTAGCAGCACACCAACAAGTGCTTGTCCTTGAGAGTCTTCAGGGGTGCTGCAGCACCATTATAGCCATAGCCGACAACCACGAGCCCTCAGGCAGCTCCATCATGTGGGTTCATATATTGGGCTCCTGTATGAAATTATATCTGAACTAAGAGTTGAATGGTTGCAAACAGGTTGCAAATTCTAGACCAGTGGCTCTCAGTGGGTGGTGACTTTGCTTCCTGGGGACATTGGGCAATGTCTGAAAATATTTTTGGTTATTACAACTAGGAGAGAGGGGTGCTGATAACTAATGGGGGAGAGGCCAGGGATACTGCTAAACATCTTAGAATGCACTAGAAAGTGCCCCACAAGAATGAATGGTCTGGTTTAGAATGCCAATAGCACTGAGATTGAGAAACGCTGTCACATGTTGCATGAATCACCAGCACCAAATATCTCTCCTCCCTCCCTCCTGTGCACTCCCTTTCTTCTCCCAGACTCCTTTCCTTCCACATTCTTTTTTTTACCTCTTCCTCTTTCTCCCCGTCTTCCTAGCTCTTAAGCAAGACAGATACAACTAGGCTTCAGGGAATTTATATTGAGTGGGGGAATCGCCGACAATATAGGTGTAAACCAGTGAAATAATGATGATAAATGCCATGCAGCCTGCTATAAGGGAGGTGTCACAGAGGGAGCCACTTTTAGGTGGGTGATGGGAAAGGCCTCTTGTAACAGCTGACAAGTCTGAAGGTCTGAAAGAGGAGAAGGAACCAGGCACTGGAAAACCAAGGGAAGAGAGTTCTTGGCTCTGGGAACAGCAAGTGTAGAGGCGCGGGTGTGGGAAGTAGCTTGATGTGCTCTGGGAAGCAGAGGGAAGCCCTGTCCAATGCAGTGAAGGTAAGGCCACCCCTACCTTCTCAGCTATGGAGCTGGAGTCTGCTAGAAGATTTACCTGACTTCTAGTTTCCCTGGGTCCTAGTCTCGAAAATTCCTTTGGGCTCCAGAGTCTTGGGTGCTCCTGAGGTTCAGGACTCTAAGCCAGGAAGTCACCTCCATGCCAAGTTTGGTCCATTTCTTATAGGCTGAGGGCTGAAAGCTGATCAGCAATCAAAGGAATGGAATTGGAATGTTTTCATTTGAGCACCAGAATCTACTGTGGATTCCAATTGGAATGCACTAGGCAAAGTGGAGTGTGACCTCGTGAGGACAGTAGCCCCCGCTCAGGTGGGTTCAGTGGGATCGAGGTGCTGAGCCCTGCAAAATGGCTATGCTTGTGTCACCTCCATGATGGCCCTTTCCAATGTAGCCTTCATGGGAAAGACAGGTCACAATGAGGTCATTGTGCCCCACTCTGCCCTTGGAACAAAGTCTGGCAGGGCCCCTTATGATCCAGTCTTTGCCCTCTGGCCTCATGGCATCCACTTGCTCAGGGGACTTCCGGGGTTGGCTCACACCTTTGATGCACTGCAAGGGGCTCCTTCTCGTTCCCTGGACAGTGCAGCCACCTGGCTACCTTTCTCTTCCCAAGGCATGATAAACTTTCTGGGCTCAGCATCTTCAGGCCTGTTGTTCCCTTGGCCTGGCAGGTTCTTCCTTGGACACTTTGGCCCAGTGCGCTCCCTTTCAACTTTCAGATTTCAGCTGAGACATCTCCTTGGGACAACCTTCTCTGCCCACCTAATTACAAATCACCCCTCTTATCCCCATTACACTTCATCTTTACACCCTGTGCATGTTGATCGTCATCTACCTGCGTCACCCAGGAGGGGGCCTGCTGCATAGAAGGTGCTCGAGAAACTTGTACTGAATGAGTGAGTAAAGGAAGGAATGTTGTTGTTAGGTGCCATTGAGTTGGTATCCGACTCATAGTGACACTGCATTGTTGTTGTTGTTAGGTGCTGTCAAGTCGGTATCCAACTCATAGCAACCCTCATAGGGTTTTCAATGGCTGTTTCTGGATTGCCTTGGGAGTGGATTGCCAGGTCCTTCTCCCATTTTTGAGGTGCTGGGAATTGAACTCGGGACCTCAGAGACTGCAGTGCAGCGCTCTACCAACTGAGCTAAATCCTAGCCCCAGCGACACTGCATACAACAGTCAAAACACTATTGTCAGTGCTTCTCTGCTGTTCATAGGGTTTTCAATGGTGGAGTGATTTTTGGGAGTGGGTTGCTGGGTCCTTCTCCCAAGCCTACAGCATCTGGTGTTCCCAGGTGGTCTCCCATCCAAGTACTAACCAGGCCCTACCCTGCTTGGGCTGGGATTTAGCTCGGTTGGTAGAGCACTGCACTGCAGTCTCTGAGGTCCCGAGTTCAATTCCCAGCACCGCACAAATGGGAGAAGGGCCTGGCAATCCACTCCCAAGGTAATCCCGAAACAGTCAGCCATTGAAAACCCTATGAGGGTCGCTATGAGTTGGATACTGACTCGGCACACAACAACAACAATCCTGCTTAGCTTCTGAGATCTGATGGGATCGGCTGCCACAGGGCTGCGGCTGCAGGCAGAAGGAAGGAATGGAAAGCAATAAAAGACGCACCCTCCATAATGCCTTTGTGAGTAAAGCATTAACCACTGCTGGCTGAGATCCCCTCTGCCCTCCATGAATCTGAGCAATGGGGCAAGGCAGGAAGGCCAGGCAGGCTGAGGGGCAGGGGGTGAGTGCATGGGAGAACAAGAGGGCAGTGTTAGGGGCTGAACGGTGCCCCTGTCTCAAAACTCACTGTTGAAGTCTTGACCCCCACACCCCCAAAAGACAGCCTTATATGGAGACAGATCATTACAGAAGTAATCAAGTTAATAGGTGGTCATTCAGGTGGGCCCTACTTCAGTGTGACTGGTGTCCTTATAAAAAGGTTAAATCTGAACACCCGTGTGGGCATGGACACAACAGTGCCATGTGACTATGAAAGCAGAGATTGGAATGACCAATCTGCGTG
Source organism: Pedetes capensis (assembly GCA_007922755.1). NCBI lineage: Eukaryota > Metazoa > Chordata > Mammalia > Rodentia > Pedetidae > Pedetes > Pedetes capensis. The sequence goes on along the minus strand of VMDO01001702.1, from coordinate 27,953 downwards.
CCAAAGGACATCACTCATGAGGGATTCTTCCTCACAGTTCTTTGAAGGACCCCACGCTGCCAATGTTCTGATAGTTGGCCTTCTAGGCTTCAGAACTGTGGGAACGTAAGTTTCTATTTAAACCATCCAGTCTGTCAGGCCTGGGAAACCAGTGCAGATAAGTTGGAGGCCATGAGTTTACCTGGGGGATTGTGGAAGGAGGTGCTAGGCAGGGGCTCAGTTAGGGTGGGGAGTAGGCTGGGGTGGGGCTAGGCCAGGGGAAGTAGAGAGAGTGGGGCTTGGGGCTTTGTGAGAATTCCCAATTTGGCCCTGAGTAAGGCTGTCATGGGCTGGGATTTAGCTCAGTTGATAGAGTGCTGCTCTGTAGTCTCTGAGGTCCTGGGTTCAATTCCCAGCACTGCAAAAATGGGAGAAGGACGCAGCAATCCACTCCCGAGGCAATCTCGATATAATCAGCCATTGAAAACTCTATGCAGGCTCACTATGAGTCAGACGCGACTCCACAGCACCTAACAACAACAACAACAAAGCTGTCTTGCAGGCTGCCCATCAGTGCTGTCCTGGTGCCCTCACCCTAGCCCTTTGGGTGTGTGTGTGTGCGTGTGTGCATGTGCATGTTGTGGATGCAGAGTGAGGTAGGACAAAGAGGGGAGCCAGAGCTGAAGAATAATGAGGCCCTGGAGCAGCAGAGCGTGGGAGCTGGCAGGACCTTCTCTCCTGGAAGAGGAGAGGAAACGGCAGGTTGACTGCAGTTCTTCATCTGGGTCCCCAGCCCTAATTACTGCCCAGAATAAGCTCCAATTCTGTGCCACCAAGAGGCCCAGAATCCAAGCCAGGTGGTGGTGTGCAGGCCTCCTGGCCAGTGAGTGGCGAGAGGACTTTAATTAAAGCGCTAATTATACCTGTTCTCGGCAGGAATGTCCGCAGCCATTCAGCCGGCTACAGCGCGACTCCCTCTTTCTCTGGTCCTTCAGGACACGCTGGCTGAGGGTGAGTGTGTGCTCCTGGGCGTGTGTCCATGTGCTCACACGTGTGTGTTGTTTGTATGTACAGGCAGCCCTGTGCACGCATGGGTGAGTTTCCACATGTGTGCCTTGCGTTTGTGTTTGTGCCCATCTGTGTGTAGGTGGGCATGTGAGAGCTGGCACGCACACATGCCATCATGATCCTGTGTGTATGTGGGCAAGTGGCGAGATGAAACTGGTGGATCCAACTGTTGTGTTTGTGTGCATGCACATGCCATTCTCTTCCTTTACCTGTGACCGGCGCTTTGGTGGTTACTGGGTGTGCATGTTGTGTGTCCCTGGCCATTGCACAAGTGTGTGTACACAGTGTGTGTGAGCGTGCATAGTCCAGCAGGGCTCTGGCCCCAGCCCCAGGTGCCATCCGTGTTTGCACTCGGCTTGCAGAAGGTCTGCTGTGGGAGGGGAGAATATGAGGGTGTCGCGGGGACAGGAAAAGGTGGCGGTCTGTGGGGTGGGCACTGCAGTAAAAGGAGCTCAGCCCTTCCCTGATGTCCCACTTGGTTGTGGGTGGGAGGCTGTTCCTGCATAACTTAGCAAGGCCCTGTCTCAAAATAAAAATGAAAAATGGTCTGGGGGTGCAGCTCCGTGGTGGAGCACTTGCCTAGAGTGCATGAAGCCCTGGCTTCAACCTCCAAGTAGTGCCAAACAATAAAAGTCCCCTCTGGTGGGCACACAGAACAAGGCATGCATTCCTCGGATCTCCCTCACCCTCTCGTGGTGCATGGCTCAGGTGGACTTCAGTTGCACATGGCATCCCTTGGCTAGATGCCTGGTTGGGGTCAAGCTACACAGCAGTGGGTGACAGCCCTGGGTGATGGTGAACATTGTGAGCAGGCCCTGTGCTAAGGGCACAGCGCATGTTTTCTTCCTCCACTTTCATGAGGAGGCGTTGGAACTGTGGACACTGTGGCTGAGAAGGGAGCTGAGGCTTGCGGAGGTCCTCACACCGCAGGAGGCCACACTGCTTTTCTGGGCTGCCTTTGCCCCTGGGTGGCCATTTTCAGCCCCAAGGAAGGATGTGGGGTGGGTGAGAGGCTGAGGAGGGCCATCTCTTGGGGAGGAAGGGAGAGAAAGGAGGAGGTGGAGGCACAGTGGGTGCCATTGGTGCCCTGTCCACGGGCCCACGCAGTCTCTTTTCCTCTTGCTTACTGCTGATGGAGGATTGGTTTGTTTGGTTTTGGGTTTTTTTGCAGGACTGGGGGATTGAACCCATGACCTCTGCATGTTGTGCAAATTCTTTACCACTGAGTTGCACCCCCAGCCCCTTTCTCATTTTCTATTTTGAGACAGGGTCTCGCTAAGTTACGCAGGCTGCCTCTGGCCTCCTTCTCCTGCCTCCTGAGTCACTGGGGTCACAGGTGTGCACCACTGTGCCTGGCTTAACGGATGTTTTATTATTATTTTTGTAGTACTGAGGATGGAACCAAGGGTCTTTAGGCAGGCACTGTCTTTCTGAGCTATATCCCCAGCCCTCCTGCCAATGAAGTTCTGCTATTTGGCAGCAGGACAGATGGAAGTGCTAGCTATTAGTGTCCTGAGGGGCAGCCATTAGCCAATGAGCCTGGGAATTGGTAGATTAATATTCCAGCTCCCCAGCTTCCTTGCTACTCCAGTGGGAAAATCTGAGGTTTGCTTAACCCCATCTCCTCGAAGTTCTTGGTGGAGGCAACCTCAGTTGTCCATAGGGGTCATGGGCTCAAGAAGGACCCAGTGTTGGATGTTTTCCTCCTTGTCCTCCTCTCCATCACCTGTGCCATTCCTGGGATTGCTCCCAAAGTGGCCACTCGCTTTCAGATCCTTGTCTCAGGGTCTGCTTCTGGGGCATCCTGGCCTAAGACCATACTTCATCTGCCCAGAAAACAGGAGCTGGGGGAGCTTAAAAAGAAAAAGAGGTGGTGCTGGAAAATCTGCACCCAGTGCAGTGTGGGTCTCAAGAGCAACTTGTTTCAGCAGAGGATCGCAGGGCAGGGCCAGCACAGCGGCAGTTCTAGGAGGACTCGTGTGTGTGTGTGTGTTTGCGTGTGTGTGTATGTGTGGTATACACACAAGTGCATATGCATGCGCACACATATGTGTGTATGTAATGGACTCACCACACACAGTTTCTGGGCACCAAGCCAGGCCCTGGTTCACTTAGTCTTAAGGACCTGTGAATTCTCCATCCCCAAACACCAGGATAAGAGTCCTCTCTGGGGACTAGGCTGAAAAGCCAGGAGGGAACTGCGTGGGTGGTAGCAGTGTCTGGGTAACTAAAGACACAGTGGGTGTGGTGCATGTGAAACAGTGCACTGGGATCAAGCACACCTGTGTTTGAATCCCAGCTCTGCCCTTAAGTACTGTGTGTCTTTGAGGGAGCAGATGCTCCTCTCTGGGCTTTCTCCTCAGCCTGTAAGACTCTGACCTCTTGAGCTCTGCATCTGTCCTTACATATGACCTTCAAAGACTGGGGAGAGGCATTCATTTCACTGAAGCTTTGAGGTGCTGGGAAGAGGATCACATCTCTAACCCTTGAGCAAAGACTATCTTTCCTCTTTCCCTCCCTTAGGTCTCAAGCCCCTTAAATCCCTCCCCACTGAGTGGGACGAGCCATTTAGCCTTCACAGACTCCCGGGACTAACCTCACCACAGAGCTTAGCATAGCAAAGCTGGACAAGCCTGCCTAATGGGCTAGCCTCCTTAGAAACCTGTGGGGCCCCCAAACAGCAGCCAGATGTGGTGGTGGCACACGCCTGTAATCTAGGGACTAGGGAAGCAGGGGCAGGAGGATGGTGAGTTTGAGGCCACAGGCACCCTGAGTAACTCAAGAAGACCCTGATTCAAAATAAAAAACGGGCTTGAGGTGTATCCCAGTGGTAGAGTGCTTGCAAAATATGTGCGAGGCCCTGGGTTCAACCCCCAAGTACTGAAATAAAAAAAGAGAAAGAAAGAAGACAATTAGCAAAACCCTTGTCATCTTACATCTACATGGGACACTAGGCTTTTGAGTAACCTTCACATAGAGTATTAATATCTCCCAAAGAGGAGAACCACTTTGGTAAAATGAGCTTTAAGGACAGCATTGGCTCTGTAAAGAGAGCAGTGTCTTTGCAAATTGCTCTTTTGGAGGCCATTGAATAGCTCCTTAAAACACAGGCTCATCTCGTCCCCACAAAAATCTGATTATTATGATTGGGAGCTAAATCTTCTTTGAAAAATGAATGAAGCTCCCATTTTACAGCTGAGAAATAGAATAACAGAGATGTTATGTGTTTTGTCTTATAGATGGATCAGACTGCTTTTGGTTATAGGAAATCAAATGTTTAATTGAAATGGTCTTAAACAAGCAGGGCAGGTTATGAGCTTGAGGTGTCTGGGCCTGGTTGACTTGTTAGCCCAATAAGCACTCGGTGATTCAGGGCCTTTCCACCCTTCAGATCGGAAGCTCTGTGTTCTCCATGTGTCAGATGTTGTGTGACCGTGGTTCCATGCACCCACTTTATGGAGGAGGGATTGAGACCTTGGGTGTGAGCCTGGTCTCTAAGTCTGACTCCAAGGCTCCCTCTCCTGCTCCATGTTACCCGACTGCAGTACAGACGTTACCTCCAAGGGAAAACTCCTGCCACGATCCTGAGCTGGTTCCAGCAAGCCATGTCTTCTGCCTGATCCCCTGTCTCCCCTAGTGCAGGGAGAGACCACTTTTGATCTAGCTGCAAGAGCGCCCAGACTGGGGGACATTTTAGGGATCATTCCCAGTGACTCTGAGAGCAAGGCCTGACTAAGAAGGTGTCTGGGAAGGACACCAGGCATTCTTGCCCTTTATTCCCCATAGTACCTATTGCTCAAATGTTTCAGGGAGTGAGGAGAGAAAAATCCTGAGATACCCTAAGCTAAATTGATACGGACTGGGGGATGGAGAGGGGAGGAGATGGAGAACAGTGGCAGGAATATGTTATGAAATCCTGATTCAGACTCCGGCTCACTGGACATCAGGTGCTGTTGCAATCAGTATATGAAATAACCTCAACTATTCACTCCAACCAATCCCAGAGTGCAGAGTACTTCTACTCAATGGACTGCCTGCCTATCCAAACATTCCCCTTGTATTAGTCAGGTTCTTTTAGAAGAACAGAACCAATAGTGTGAGTGTGGGTATGTGCGTGTGCAAGTGTGTGTATAAAATTGTCCTTGTTGTTAGGTGCTGACTCATAGCACCCCCTAAGTACAATAGGTGAAACAGTATTGTCAGTGCTTCTCTGCTATTCATAGGGTTTTCAGTGGCTGATTGTTTTTTGGGAGTGGGTTGCCGGGTCCTTCTCCCAAGTCTACAGCACCTGGTGTTCCCAGCTGGTCTCCCCTCCAAGCACTAACCGAGCCCGACCCTGCTTAGCTTCAGAGATCTGACAGGATCAGACGCCACAGTGGTATGGTTGCAGATGTGTATAAAATTACATATATATAACTGTAAGAAAGGATTAGATTGGCTCACATGATCAGAGGCTAGATAGTGCCACAACGGCTGTCTGCATGCTGGAGAACTGAAGAACTGCTGCTCATTTGAAGAAATGAGAAGATTCAGAACAAGTGGAACCAATGATACAGCCCAAGTCCAAGGCTGAAGGCCTGGAAGCTCTCAGGAGAGTTGCTGGCGTGACTCTACCTCCAAAGGCTGAAAAAGCTGGAGTCTGTGGGTGGTGACAACAGCAAAAACCCACACCTGCTCAAGAAGAATATAGATTGCATGAGTGAGTAGGCGTCCTCTTTCTGCTTATTTTTCCATCCCGGTCCCCCAGTCTATTGGATGATGCCACCCATATTCAGGGCGGGTGTTCCCCTCTTAGTGTACTGACTCATATGCCAATCATCTCTGAAGCCTCCCTCAAAGACACCCAGAAATGTGCTTTATAAATTTCCTAGGCATCTCTCAATCCAATCAAGTTGACAATCAAGATTAACCATCACACCTGACTTCAGATTTACCACCCCTCTTATCAATCACCACGTGAATTCAGTGTAAGCTGCTTATGTCTCATTTCCCCAAATTTCCTTATAAGGACGCTCCTGCTCCCTAGGTGCAATGGACAGGGTCTCAGCTGCTATCCAGCCTTGCTGCTGCTCATAGTGAAGCCATGTCCCAGCCTTTTTTCCCTGTCTCTAATTTCTAAAATGCCTCAATAAATTCATTTATTGCAGAAAGTCTGAGCCTCAAGAGTTTTAGTTTAACAGGAGTCACCAAAGCTTTCCAAGGGGCAGTAGACAAAAACATGGGCTTGGATCAGGCATATCTGTGATGTTTGTTTAGGTGAGGGCGGCTACTGTAACAGGAAATCTCCAACATCTCAGGGACTTAGCCCAGTAGAGTTTATTTCCTGCTCACAGAAAGTTCACTCGGTGGTAGCATCAGGGGAGAGTCTACTCTGCTAAGCCATTCAGGGGTCTGGGCTGGTGGAGCCTGTGTGCCTTCACCACATGTCTCCCTAGGTCATTTGGATTTCCTTAACTAGAGCCTGGAGGACAGGGCACAGGAGTGTGTGGGGGGTGGGCCACCTGCAGAATGGGTGCACATCATGCATCATGGCCCACTGGCTGGAGCTCAGCCACACGGCTATGTGGAACCTAAAGGAGAGTGGGAACTGTGTGCCCCGGAAGGAGAGGAAATGGGCTTGGAAACACGCAGCAGCCTCTGCCACATTTGGTTGAGAGTCTGGAAACCACCATGCAGTTAATGGGCCCTTACCTCCCTTAACGTGTCCTTGTTAAAGGTGAGAATGCTGATAACCTCCAGGTCAGTGATCAGCATCATGGGGAAGTTTCATCGAGTCCTTTTTTCTACACGCCACGAAGCCCTGGTCTTCTGCAGATCACTGGCCCCTGCTTACACTTGTCCACCTACTTGTCAGATCAGATTCTCTGGAATGACTCCTCCCTGAGTGTGAACTCCCCCTGAGTGGGGGCCATGCTGCTCTTAACCAGAGCTGCAACCCTGACAACTGGCCCAGAGCCCAGCACTTAGTAGGCATTCAATAAATATGTGTTCTGGAATGGATGAACTGGTGAATTAATATGATGCAGGCAAGCCAAGATTTACTCCTTTAAAAAGTCTTCCTCAATAAATCTCTGCTCTTCTGTGTTCCATCGTGATGTGGTGAGGGGAAGGGAGGGCGGAGAGGCAGGCGAGGAGGCGAGAGGAGGAAGAGGAACACCTTCCTCCCAACCCTACCAGCACCGGGGCTATAAATAGCTCTATTTGGAATCTGACTGCAGATTCCTCCTCCCGCAAAGTCAGCAGCCCCAGGACCTCTCAGCCTGGATGGGGATCGGAGCGCTTCCTCATTAATCATGGCTCTTTAATTAACAGCTCTGAGCCGAGAACAAAAGGTGCTTACTGGGAGAACGCCAGCGGGCCTTGAACTCTGGCCGCCTGTTTTTATTTGGAGGACCCAGCGCCTTGGGGAGCAGGCCCGGCAGGAGATGGGGTTTGGAGGGCGAGCAGCTGGCAGTCTGGCCGCCCGTCTCTGCCTTGGACGTCACCTCCCGGCGCTGACTCAACTCCGAGCAAGTTTTTGGCAGTTCTGTCCTCCAAGGCCGAGGCTGGGTAATTGATCTGGGATGGGCCCTGGGGAGGGGCACCTTCAAAGTTCCCCAGGTGTACCTCCTGGGCAGCACAGTTGGAAGCCACTGCTCTAGGGATAGCAGGCTCCATGGAAGGCCCTGAGGCTTGAGCAAAGGCCTGGCTGAGTGACCCAGGCATGGACAGTTGTCTGGTGAATGCCTGAGGCCCAGGAGGCTCAGGGACTTCTCTGAGATGGTGGCTGCAGCAGGAATGCGACCTGCTGTTTCCCTCTCCTCCCAGCCTCCAGAAGAGTCTCATGGTGGGGAGAAGGAGGGCCTAGCAGGTGAGGGGGAAGCACAGTCTGGCCCAGAGGGCAGTGGCCCTTTAGTTTCTGCTGAGCCCCAGAGTAGTAATTTTCCCAATGGATCTCTGATCTACTCCTAAAACTTGTTTCTTCCCTCCTCCCCTGTGCTCCAAGCACTCTAAGGGCTCCAGATATCAGACCTAGGTCATTTCAGTGTCCTGGGAGCCTTATGCTCCCTGGACTTTTGTCACTTTGTCTATCTCACTTTACAAATTCCTAGAATGCTTGTACATGGAGGTGCTTAGAAAAATCCTTGTCTAAACCTTAATGTCCTTATCGGACATGGAAAAGAGTTTTTATTCTACAAGCTGCCCTCAATTGATTGGATAGAACCACCTGAAAAGGATTTGAGGCCAACTGGGACTGAGTATAAAGAATTCTGGGGTTGATTAGTGATTCCTGACAGGGGTGCAGGAGGGGAAAGTGATGGCTCAGATGCCATTGATTTGCCATCTTTGGTCTAGATGTAAACTTATAAACTTAATGACTATGTCTTTCAAAACTTAAATTTTGTGTCCTCAGAGTTTAGGAGAGAGTCTGGTATACATTAAGTGCTCAAATATTTGTGGAAGGAAGAAATGCTATTCCCCCCCTGCCCCCCTTATAATTCACTTGGCTTTTTCTGGTCCATCCTTCACTAGGGGTTTTCTTCCCCAGAGGAATTCTGTTTATGGAGTTGGAGTCCTCGCTTCCTTCTTTGGAGTGATGATGTCAAATTCCCTAGTTTCTCTTGGGAGGGGTGATAGGACCCAGCAAGTGAGGGCTGGTCATGTAGACAGCACATCTGTTCCTACTCTGCAGGCAGCCATCATTGGGTTTTGACAGTGAGGTGTCGGGCAGGTCAGCTGCTCTTCCTGGGCCTCAATTTTCTTTTATATAATATGATAATAATTCTAATTTCTTCACATAATATCCTAATGGTTACATGAGCAAATGAGTCTAGGGCTGGGGCTGTAGCTTCAGTGGTAAAGTGATTGCCATGCATGCATGAGGCCCTGTTTTCGAGCCCCAGCACAGCAAAATGAAACAAAACAAGACCAGACCAAGCCTCCAACAACAAAACACTTAAGTGAATCTAGAATGCCCAGAAAGCAAAAGTGAAGAGTTGGTTCACTTCTAAATGTCAAGGACCATAGTCCCTCTTTTCTCCCTTCCCTTCCTCAGAAAGTTGCTATGGAGTTGAAGTATACATTTTGACATCCTCCTTCTTTTGACCCCATTTTGTCACCCTAAAGTCCTCATTCTTTTTTTTTTTTTTTTTTTGAGTTACTGGGGGTTGAACCCAGGGCCTCACGCTTTCATGCCCTGTAAGTGCTGGACCACTGAGCTGCACCCCCAGCCCATTTTTTTTTCCTTTTTGAGACAGGGTCTCACTAAGTTACTCAGACTGCCTCTGGTCTTGAACTTGCAATCCTCCTGCCTCTGCCTCCTGAGCCTCTGGGATTACAGGCATGTACCACTGTGCCTGGTTCAAGTCCTCATTCTTCTAGTTCCAAACTTCTAATGTCCCCTCCTCTATACACCATGAATCAGTTGTCTCACTTTTCTAGCTGTTTCTAAGTCTAGCCATGGGCACCGTATCCATATACTTTTATTTTCCAAAACTAAGGGTGGCGTTGGGAGGACTCTGCCTGGCAGTTGCCTCTGTCCAGGGTGCTGAATTCCCCCTATACTATCAAACAGGGGATCAGAGTTGATTCCTGGGAGTAATCTGGGTAATTAGCACTCTTTTTTCTCCTAAAACAGTATCTTCTTCAGTTCACTTGAGCACTTATTAGGTGTGCAGATTTCCAGGCCATTTAAGATGTGGGGACTCAGATTCCCTGAGAACAGAGATTGAGAATCCATGAGCTACAAGCACCCAAGTGACTGTCATTCACTGAAAGTTTGACAGCGACTTAGAGAATCTTCCTCAAGACAGAACATCCTTTTAACAGTGCCTTGACTGTCCTATGTTTATTTTTGCTGGCTTCATCCCATCCCTTTCAACTCCTTTTAGCTGTGACTTTCAGTCTGCTCTTCACATTAGGTCTCAGGCCAGTGGAACCAGGAGTTTTGGGTGTTGGCCCCTGGCACTGGTTCTTCTGCAAGTTTTCTAGGTGATCTGAGTGGGTATCTGGCACTGGGAGGCAATAAGTTTGAGACTCTTGAGATTTCAGTTTGTTGTTTTTGTTGTTAGGTGCTGCTGAGTTGGTGTCGGACTCATAGTGACCTTGTATACAACAGGCGAAACATTATTGTCAGTGCTCCTCTGCTATTCATAGGGTTTTCAATGGTGGATTGTTTTTTGGAATGGGTTCCCAGGTTCTTCTCCCAAGCCTATAGCACCTTGTGTTCCCGGTGGTCTCCCATCCAAGTACTAACCTGGGCCTGACCCTGCTTAGCTTCCAAGATCTGATGGGATTGGACACCACAGTGGTATGGTTGCAGGCTTTGAGGAAGAAGAAAATTCTGTTTCTCTCCTTATTGCTAGAGAGTAGAATTGTCTTTGTTCTTCTCTCTCTGCCTTAGTGATTGAGGCAGATTCTAGAAACCCGACTGCTCTTGTGTGCAATGGACTGAGACACTGTGTGCTAAAACTGCCTTTTACACAGACCTGGCCCTAATTTCTTCCTCACCTCCAAGGAGCTGGTATAGAATGCTGATAATTGTGCCCATCTTCTTCTGCTGTGCACAATTGAGTACTCTTTTCCCCTTGTTCTCCCAACCTATGAGGCTGGAAGGTGTGGCATAGCAAGAGTGATGTTGGGCACAGAATGATGGGGAGACTGTTCCTGAACAAGCTAGCTCCAACACACCAGGAAGCACATCCTTGCTTTGGCACAGATCCTACTAAAGAGCCCTCTCACTGCTGTTGAACATCTCAGAGGGGAGCTCACAATCTCCTTGGTTTGCTTCCTCCATATTTGGAAAGTTTAGGGGGCCAAATTAATCCCCTCTTGGTTACAGCAGAACGACTCTTCTTGGTTACAGAACAACAACAAACTGGGTGTGGTGGTGCACATTGGCTGTAATCCCAGCACTTGAGAGGCTGAAGCAGGAGGATTGTGAGTTGGAGTCCAGCCTGGGCAACATAGTGAGACCCTGTCTCAAAAAAAGAATTGGCAATCACCAAGCATGCATACTCCCATGGCTGACATTATTAATCAACTGAGCTAAGCCCCACACCCAACAGGAACAACTCTTAGCTACTTCACTTCCTACACATCACATATGAGATGCCACATTCTCAGGTGGCTCCCTGACATCCCATCATATTTGATACCCTGCACTCTTTGCTCCTTACTGCCTTGAGCTAGTTTCTTTACCAAGCCCATTGGCAGCAACTTGATGAATGTCGTGATCTCTGTCTCTCTCTTTCTGCCCTCATACCTACTACACCTGAACTTAGCTGCAAGCAAGAGGTCTAAGAGTTCTGTTGATATGTCTCATGAGGTGCATCCTCTTGGGAGGCAGAGAAGGCTGGAGAGGGCCTCAAGTAGATCTGCAGGGGCTGGTGGAAGATATTTCACACCTTTGTTGTATGCCTGGAACCTGGCACAGTGTCTGGCACACAGTAGGTGCTAACTTAATGTTTGTTGAATTAATGAAATCTGGTTTTATATTGAAAACAATGGCCATACTGCCTGGCTTTCCAGGTTCAGCTCTCAATTCTTTCTATCAACTTTCACATAATGCAGTTTTGTGACCTCTCTCCCTGCTGGCTGCATATTTCTAAGAGTATTCATGATAGTCATGTCTTTCTAAAGCACGCAGCCCTTACGCAGTCTGATTGCACAGAGCAGCACGTTCTCCCCCTGTGACCTCTTTTAATACAGCCTGAGATACTAGTGGATTTTTTGGGAGTGTGGCAAATGAAATCCCTACTCACTAACAGGAGCTGTTTTTGTTAGGTGCCATTGAGTCAGGTCTGACTCATAGTGACTCTCATAAAGTTTTCAAGGGCTGATTGTTTTGGGATTGTTTGGGGACTGGACTGCCACATCCTTTTCCCATTTTTGCAGTGCTGTGAATTGAACTTGAGTCCTCAGAGAGTGAAGAGCTCTACCAACTGAGCTAAACTCCAGACCCAACAGTATCAACTGGTATATAAATGGAATTCCATAATATAGATCTGCTTTGGATATGGTCTTACTAGTTATAAGATTTGCCCTAAACTTAGATCAAGATTGACAAAGGGCTGAAGATGTAGCTTAGTGGTAGAATGCTTGTCTAGCATGTATGAGGCCCCAGTTAATCCCCAGAACTGAAAAATAATAAAACACACACATATACAGCACAAAACATCATGTACAAGATAACCTTAAACTGGGTGTGGTGGTGCACATCTGCTGTAATCCTAGCACTTGGGAGGCTGAAGCAGGAGGATTGTGAGTTTGAGGCCAGCCTGGAAAACATAGTGAGACCCTGTCTCAAAAAAAGAATTGGCAATCACCAAGCATGCATACTCCCATGGCTGACATTATTAATCAATTATGACCACTCTTTCCTGTTGCACCTCTGAATCCTTCTCAACGCAATGCATTAGGCAGTCACTACCAATTTGTTGGAGGAGGAATATGAGATAAAACTTATTGATCATCCTTGTTCTGGGTGTTCTTTGGACTTGGGAAATGAAGAATGGAAGCAGAAACTCAAATACCTTAGTGTGGAAAAATGTGTTTCTGTTGTGTGCTTATCCACTGAACATCTATCTAATAGGGTCTCTTTGAGGCTCTTTGAAGTACAGAGCACAGGGCCAGGCATGTGGTAAGGCCTTGGATTGCTGTGAGTTGCAATGGTAACTGTATTTCCAGCAATCTACTGCTTGTCCTATTTGGCAGGAAAGGCAGACCATACCTGTGGGGCCCTGCCATGAAGAACTGAAGGAATTCCACAGGAGAATAAGTGTGTACTTTATAGGGTAGCCAGAAGTCATGATGCTGGAGTCAGAAGGGAGGGCGAAACTGAAGCAGAGCCCATAGCTGGGATCTGGAGTGAATTGTGCACCCAGACACTCAACTGTCCCAGTGTGGGCTTCAGGCACCAGCTTCTTGCCTTTGTTTCATCCTGCCCCAGGCATCCAGTGTGTTTGCATAAGCTGAAACCAGGACTTCTTCCTCAGTTTCTCTGCCTGGAGCCCAGTGTATTTGTCAGGGGTCCAGATTGTTGACTTTCTCATGCTTGAGTGGATTTCATTACTGAATCTTCAGTTGCTGATCTGCACCCCATCCCTCTTCACCTGTAAATTCTTATCCATCATTTAGGCCAGTGCTGTCTGATGGACATGAAGTCAGCTACAAACCTGAGTCCTCTATGTGCTATGAAATGTTCTCATAGTCACACAGAAAAGCAAAAAGAAACAAGTGAAATTAATTTCTATATTTTATTTAGTCAAAAATGTTCAAAATCTTATTTTGCCATGTAATTGGAGTAAATATTACTGTGATATTTTACATTTTCTTTAGGTGTCGTGCAAAGGCTTTGAAGTTAGGTGTGTATTTCACACGTGGCTCATTTCAGTTTGCACGAGCCACATTTCAGTGCTCTGTAGCTACATGTGTTAGTGATAACCATATTAGACAGCACAGGTTTATGTCTTAGGAAAATCTATGTTCACAGAGATGTCCCTGAGCTTGGGCTTATTTGCTCCCCTTATCAAAATAGTTACTGTATTTTATTGTTATTCTAGTCTGATATTTTTCTTTCTCGATAATAAGTTTCACCAGGGCAGTTTGCAACCCTGCTTGTTTTCTGTACCTCTTTGCCCCTTGCACACACAGGGGCTTGATAAATGCATGTTAAATGAAGAGTTAACAAAGCCTTTGTTCGTCAGGAGCCTCCACATGACCTCTGTCTTCTATCCTTCCATCTGCACTCCTGCCTCAGTTTCTCAGATCCCAACACACTTCAAGGCCTTCCCAGCCCCCCTACCCCCCGCTTGCTCTGTCCTGGGCCTCCTGACAGGAGGGATTATTAGTGGGCAACCCAAGCAGGGGCCTAATGGACTTGGGCAGGGCCCATGGGGGAACGGGCTCAGTGAAGAGGGCAGGCCGAGCTGCCTGGGATGAAGGATGGCCTGCCTGCCAGCTCGGGAGGCACCACATACACACTTCCCACCGATCGGTGCCAGCAAGCGTTCCAGGGACACTGCTAAATGCCGGCTGTAAATCTCGCTTAAAGGGCCATCAAGAGCAGCTTTTGGCTGTGAGCATCTTTGCCATTATTCTTTACTAGGCCCTTTTAACGGAGCTGGGAACAGGGCAATATTTTGTTCAACTGTAGCAATCGGAAAGAGGCTCAGCGGAGTTTAATGGTTGGGATGTGGGCAGCAGGCTCCTCAGGGGAGAGATCTGGGGCCAGCTGCAGCCAGCTGAGGCCTGCTCACTGGGCTGTTTGGGTGGGTGGGATGTGGGGTGGCTCCTGAGGCTCTGCAGGGCCCAGCCTGCAGCCGGTGAGAGTGAAGGCTGATTCTTCCTGCTCCCCAGGGTTCCCTCCCTGCTCCTTAGGAGGGCCAAGGCCTGGAGACTTCCAGGGGCCTCCCTGGCTCCTGGATCCCTAAGCAGTCAGGGGCCAAAAGCAAAGGGTCGCAGCAGAGCAGGCAGCCTCCCATCCTCAAATCACACGCTCTTTAAGGTCACTGTGACAGCCCCCATCCCAGTGCTTCCAGAGAAACAGTGGCTCGCAGCCCCTCCCTGGGCTTGCCCAGCAGGTATCTGAACTAGTGAAATAACAGCCAAGCGTCCATGTGGTCACCCATCACGGTCAATGTGCAGTGAATCTTTCTCACACATATGGGGCTTCTTGGCAACTCTTAGGTGGGATTGACATGTTGCCCATCTCAAGGAGGGACATCATTTATATCACAGTGTATGTGAACATCATTTTTTGAATTTGTTCAGTGCACAGCTTGGGCAATCACATGTAGTAGCTCTGTCCTCAGCCTCCAGCATGATGTGGAATATGGGGATGAAGGGCTTGGCTGTGTGGTTCTCAGGAGTACTGATTGGTCAGGCCCTTTTAATAGCAAGAGGGCACTGTTGTCCTTGAAGTGTGTCAGAGCCTCTCCTTTCCCCACTTCGGAATTCTAGACCAGGAATTGGCGGACTATGGAAGTTGGATCGGGCTGCAGTCAGGTGTGTGGGTTCAATATTGGCTATGGCTGCTTTCAGATGGCAGAGTTGTGTAAAGCTGCAGTGGCTCATATTGCCCCCAAAGTCTTTACTCTCTGGACTTTCAAGAAAAAGTTTGGGACCCCTATCCTAGGAGGAGGCTTCTAAGTGCTGACCTGCTTGATGTCTTCAGAGCCCCCAGAATAGTACTGGGGTTTGTTCCCAAGGCCTTGTGCATGCTAGGCAAGTACTCTACTGCTGAGATGCAGCCTCACCCTTTAATTTTTATTTTGAGACAGGGTCTCATTAGGTTGTGCAGGCTGCCTCTGGCCTCAACCTTGCAAGCCTCCTGACTCAGCCTCCTGAGTTGTTGTGGTTACTGGCATGTGCCACCATACCTGGCTCTCAGAGTACCTTTGCAGACTGCTTTAACAAACCAGACCTGGAGACTTTGCCTCTGTTGTTGCTGTCAGTGACTCGGCAGGAGCATCTGGAGGTCTTCTGTGTACCATCACTGGCATCAGGTCTGGGGAGGTGTGACCCTAGCAGCCAACCATGGGCTTGGGAGCCATTATTCAAGAATTCACTCTGTAAATCTTTGTTGTACCTGTGGAGTGTCAGGAATCAGGAGCTGTAGGTACAGAAACAAGTAAGACTTAGGTCTTATGGCCCTGACCTGCAGGATGTTATGAATTAGGAAGAGGGACATATCTGTACCCAGACAGCTAGAATTTAGTTGTAGTAGTAGTTGTTGTTGTTAGGTGCCATCGAGTCGGTATCTGACTCATAGCGACCCTCATAGGGTTTTCAGTGGCTGACTATTTCGGGATTGCCTTGGGAGTGGATTGCCAAGCCCTTCTCCCATTTGTGCGGTGCTGGGAATTGAACTCGGGATCTCAGAGACTGCAGCGCAGCGCTCTACCAACTGAGCTAAATCCCAGCCCATGGAATTTAGTAGGAAACATATTACAGAGCACAGATCCTAGGGTGAACTCTTCCATGGAGGTTGGTTAGGGAGGAGGGAGACAAAGGAATTTTTTTTTTTTGTGGTACTTGGGGCTTAAACCCAGGACCTCATACATACTTTGCAAGTACTTTACCAGTGGCTGAACCCTCAGCTCATTTTTAAAAATTGTTTTGAGTCAGGGTCTTGCTAATTTATGCAGGCTGCCTCTGGCCTCAAACTCATGATCCTTTTGCCTCCACCTCCCAAGCTGCTGGGATTACAAGCATGTACCACTGTGCCTGGCTGGAACAGAAGTTTTAAAAGTACAGCTATTCTTTGACTTATGATGGAATTATATTCCAAAAGGCCACTGCAAGTTGAAAATATTGTACGTTGAAAATGCATTCATACACCAACTTACATCATAGCTTATCCTATCTTTCTTACAATGAATATGCTGAGAACATTTATATTAGCTTATAGTTGACTATAATGAGAAAGTATACTACTGCCTTTCACTAGCCTGAAAGGAGAAGGAAACTCAATATATGCTTTCTACTGAGTGGCTGCCTGCAGCTGTAGCCCTGTGGCATCTGATCCCCTCAGATCTCGGAAGCTAAGCAGGGTCAGGCCTGGTTAGTACCTGGATGGGAGACCGCCTGGGAACACCAGAAGCTGTAGGCTTGGGAGAAGGACCTGGCAACCCCCTCCCAAAAATCAATCTGCCATTGAAAACCCTATGAACAGCAGAGAAGCACTGACAATAGTGTTTCCCCTGTTGTACAGAGGGTCACTATGAGT